>JAXLNS010000009.1:1255000-1505000 GCA_037215915.1 Pantherophis vulpinus
GGGACTGTAAAATACTGTGAAGCAGTAGATAAGTCTAAATGCTATTGCTTGTGAAAGAAGGAAGGAGGAAGGAAGGAAGATGGAAAGAAATGGAAATGAGAAGGAAAGAAGGAACGAACAAAGGAAGGAAGGAAGGAAAGGGACTGTAAAATACTGTGAAGCGGTAGATAAGTCTTAAATGCTATTGCTTGTGAAAGAAGGAAGGAGGAAGGAAGATGAGAAGGAAGGAAATGGAAATGAGAAGGAAGGAAGGAAGGAAGGAAGGAAGGAAGGAAGGAAGGGAGGGAGGGGACTGTAAAATACTGTGAAGCAGTAGATAAGTCTAAATGCTATTGCTTGTGAAAGAAGGAAGGAGGAAGGAAGGAAGATGGAAGGAAATGGAAATGAGAAGGAAGGAAGGAAGGAAGGAACGAACAAACGAACAAAGGAAGGAAGGAAAGAAAGGGACTGTAAAATACTGTGAAGCGGTAGATAAGTCTTAAATGCTATTGCTTGTGAAAGAAGGAAAGAGGAAGGAAGATGAGAAGGAAGGAAGTGGAAATGAGAAGGAAGGAAGGAAGAAAGAGAGAGAGAGAGAGAGAAAGAAAGAAAGAAAGAAAGAAAGAAAGAAAGAAAGAAAGAAAGAAAGAAAAGAAAGAAAGAAAGAAAGAAAGAAAGCCGTAGTGGTGCAGTGGTTAGAATGCAGTATTGCAGGCTAACTCTGCCCACTGCCAGGAGTTTGATTCTGACTGGCTCAATCCTTCTTTCCGAGGTCGGTAAAACGGGGACCCGGATTGTTGGGGGGGGGGGGCCCAAGAGGCTGACTCTGTAAACCGCTCAGAGAAGGCTGTACGAAGCGGTGTATAAGTGTAAGCGCTGTGGTTATTCTATGTTCTGTGTTCTAACCTTAGAGCCCGTAACCGTTGTCCGTTTGGGGTCCCATCCCTCGGTCGCTGACCCCTCGTCTCCTTCCCCGCCCAACAGGTTTGTTCCAGAAAGCCATCGCTCAGAGTGGCACCGCCATCTCCAGCTGGTCCGTCAACTATCAGCCGCTCAAGTACACCCGGATGTTGGCCTCCAAAGTCGGCTGCGACCACATGGACACCAGCAGTACGGTGGAATGTCTACGGCGGAAGCCTTACCGAGAGCTGGTGGACCAAGACATCCAGCCCGCCCGCTACCACATCGCTTTCGGCCCCGTGGTGGACGGCGACGTGGTCCCCGACGATCCGGAGATCCTGATGCAGCAAGGCGAATTCCTCAACTACGACATCCTCATCGGGGTCAACCAAGGAGAAGGCCTGAAGTTCGTGGAGGACTCCATGGAGAACGAAGACGGCATCTCGGCCAGCTACTTCGACTTCACCATCTCCAACTTTGTGGACAACCTGTACGGGTACCCGGAAGGCAAGGACATCTTACGGGAGACCATCAAGTTCATGTACACCGACTGGGCCGACCGAGACAACGGCGAGATGCGCCGGAAAACCCTTCTGGCGCTCTTCACGGACCACCAGTGGGTCGCGCCCGCCGTGGCCACGGCGAAGCTCCACGCCGAGTACCAATCGCCCGTCTACTTCTACACTTTCTACCATCACTGCCAGACGGACACGCGGCCCGAGTGGGCGGATGCGGCCCACGGGGACGAGATCCCCTACGTCTTCGGCGTGCCCATGATCGGGGCCACCGACCTCTTTCCTTGCAACTTTTCCAAGAACGATGTCATGTTGAGCGCCGTGGTCATGACCTACTGGACCAATTTTGCGAAGACAGGGTGAGAAGATGATGATGATGATGATGATGATGATGATGATGATGATGATGATGTCTAAGGAGATTCTCAAGTCATCCGGGTCGTGGCTGTTCTCAAAGGAGGATTTTTTTTTTTTTTTTTCAAGAGGCAACTGGACTTTCTTGGATTTTTTTCTTTGAAGACATTTCACTTCTCATCCGAGAAGCTTCTACGGCTCTGACTGGAGGGTGGGGAATGGAAACATCTTCAGAGAAAAAACAGGAAAAGTCCACTTGCCTCCTGAAAAAGCACCTTTGGGGGGGGGGGAGAGAGGGAGGGAGAGAAGGAAGGAAGGAAGGAGAGAAAGGGAAAGAAAGAAAGAGAGAGAGAAAGAAAGAAAGAAAAAGAGGAAGGGAGGGAGAAAGAAAAAGGAAGGAAAGAGAGAAGGAAGGGAGGAAGGAAAGAGAGACGGAGGGAAGGAAGGAAAGAAAGAAAGAAAAAAGAGGGAGGGAGGGAGAAGGAAAGAAAAAGGAAGGAAAGAGTGAAAGAAAGAAAAGAAAGAAAGAGGGAGGGAGAAAGAAAAAGAAAGAAAAAAGGAAAGGGGGAAAGAGAGAGAAGGAAAGAAAGAAAGAAAGGGAGAGAGGGAGAAGGAAAAAGAAAGAGAAAGGAAGGAAAGAGAAAGAAGGAAGGAAGGAAGGAAGAGGAGGGGGAGAGGGAGGGAGGGAGAGAGAAGGAAAGAAAAGGAAAGAAAAAGGAAAAAAGAAAGAAAGAAAGAAAAAGGGAGGGAGGGAGGGAGAAGGAAAGAAAAAGGAAGGAAAGAGAGAAAGAAAGAAAAGAAAGAAAGAGGGAGGGAGGGAGAAGGAAAAAGAAAGAAAAAGGAAGGAAAGAGAAAGAAAGAGAAAAGGAAAGAAAGAAAGAAGGAAGGAAGAATCTTAGAATCAGAGGAGTGGAAGGGACCTCAGTTGTTCCAAAGGTGCTGGTTTTTTTTTTTCAAGAGGCCACTGGACTTTTTTGCTTTTTCTTTGAAGGCGTTTCGCTTCTCCTCCGAGAAGCTTCTTCAGCTCTGACCGGACGGAGGGGAAGGGAAGGATTGATGCTCCTTGCAGACAGCTGGTCCTTTGCCGTTGAGGCCACTGGGAGGTTGGTCTGGGGTCCTCAGGGCCACCCGAGTGGTGCAAACGGCTGCGGAGCCTTCTTGGACCTGCCGAAAGGAGCTGCGTTGAGGACTCCACACCTGTTTGCACCACTCGGGTGACCCTGAGGAGACAGACAAACCTCCAAGTGGCCTCAATGACCCTCTAAAACAAAAGTCTTCAAAGAAAAAGCAAATACAAAGTCTTAAAGGCCTCCTTTAAAAAGCACCTTTGGGAGGAGACAATGATGTTGATAAGAAGGAGGAGAGCAAACTAATAGTTGCACCAATAGCAATTCGGAGCCCTTGGAGAAGTAGCCAAAGGGCGGCCTAGAGACATGGACATGTTGAATGCATCAGACCTGAATATCCCGACTTTGCAAAAAAACCCACCTTACTCGGAGCTGCCTGTATACCCAGAGGCTGCTTTAAGAGCTCTTGTTAGGGCCGGAATCAGAGGTGGCATTCAGCCGGTTCATACTGGTTTGAACGAACCGGTAGCGGCGACTGCAGGTGGCTGCCCACCCGCCCCGGTGTAATGCCGTCCTATTTAACCACGTTTTGGAGGCCGGGCGCATGTGTGGAAGGCGTGTGGGGCGAACCAGTGGTAAGAAAAACCACTGGTTTTGGAAGTTAAACCCAGCACTGGCCTGAACAGTTAAGTTTTTACCAGTCCCAGACTGTGAATCAAATTGAAGATTAGAGTAGGATAGGATAGAGCCGTGATGGAGCTAGCTCAGCTCCAGGGTGCATGTACGCTCCAGCCAGCTGATTTTCGGGCCTTCCGGGCCCACTAGAAGTCGGGAAACAGCGTTAGGGCCTCCGGGGGGGTGGGGGGAATGGGGAAGGCTGTTTTAGCCCTCCCCAGGCTCCAAGAAAGCCTCTGGAGCCTGGAGAGGGCGAAAAACGGGCCTACTTGGCCCACCGGAGGCCCTCTAGAGGCCGGAAACAGCCCGTTTCCTGACTTCCGGTGGGCCCGGAAGGCCTGAAAATTAGTTGGCGGAGCTCAGCTAGGGCAACGCTTGCGTGCCCACTGATATGGCTCCACGTGCCACCTGTGACACGCGTGCCATAGGTTCGCCATCACGGCCCTATCCCATGCCAGACAAATGGCACGGTCCAATCTCTTCTCAAAACCCTCCAGTGATGGAGCATCCACCATCCACCTCTAGTGGCAAGCAGTTCCACTGATTAATGGTTAGGAAATTTCTCCTTAATTCCAGGTTGCTTCTCTCTTTGGTTAGTTTCCATCCGTTGCTTCTTGTCCTGCCCTCAAGCCCTTAAGATTAAACCTGAAACCTGAAACCTGAAACCTATTGGCCTTCTGGAAAGCGGTGAAGATCTGGCTTTTCCGGCAGGCCTGGGGCCGTTGATCTCGCTGTTGCAATCTTACGAGATCCGGCCATGAATGATGTGCATGGGCTTTTAATGTTTTTAAAACGTTTTTATAATATTTTAAAAATAATTTCCCTATGTTCTTTGTTGTATTATTTTTGCTGTAAGCCGCCCAGAGTCCCTTGGGAGTTGGGCGGCATAGAAATTTGATAAATTAAATTAAATTAAATTAAATTAAATATTTTCAGCCCCCGCAACCCTCCGGAATTGGAGCCGGAGAGAAGGAACTCCCTAGAATGCGTGGGGTGGGCAGAAGGGATGGGGGTCATGGCTGGCATCCAGCCGAGATCGAGACCCTGGTCCGTCCTACCGGTAGTAGGGTTGGTGATCCCAGTCAACTATCTGGGAGAAACTCCGTACCCGTAGAAGGGAAGATTTGTAGCTCAGTGTTGATATGTTCTCTGAGCTGGGTAGTTTTCTTGCAGACGTTTCATGACCCAACTAGGGAACAACATCAGTGCTAGAAGGGAGGGGAGTTTGTGGAGAATAATATATCTTTACCACCAAGTAAAGATATATTACGTTTAGTGCATTCCCACCATCTGTGAAGAAAGGTACCCTTATCAAAACATGCAATAAAGTAATACGGCTGTATTTCTTCTTTATCCTACCCATGCTGAATTCTGGTAAAACTCTTGCTGGCTGGGGAATTCTGGGAGTTGAAGTCCCCAAGTCTTAAAAGATTTGGAGACCCCTGGCTTAAAGAAATCAGTGGGCGAGGATTGGCAATGTCCAGAAGGAAAATATTTATTCCTGCACCCCTTAATTTCAAGGCACGACCCTCCCCCAGTTAAGACCCCCACCCCCAAAACAGGGCAGCCTTCCTAGGTTTTTTTTTTGGGGGGGGGGGGAACCCAGAAGCGGTGGCATGTCTGTATGGAGGCTGGCAGAGAAAATTTGGTTTCTGTGCCCTCTCTGCTCTCTCGGTGCCAGCTTGCCCCCAGCCCTCCAGGTATCCTCAACTCCAGCTCCCATCATCCCCAGGCAGCAGAGGCCAAGCTGAAATCAGAACTATTGAGGTGAGCCAAGAGGTGTCTTTCTGCAGCCTGCGTCATGTGTGAATAGGTGTCCCGGAGCGGAAATTGGGCAGCTTCTACGTTGTCTTGAGTTACAGACACTAGATCAGTCAGACGGTTCGTACCGGTTTGGGTGAATCGATTGCGGAGATCGCAGGTGGGCCCGCCCATCCGCCCCGGCGCTATGCTGTACTATTGAGCCACGTTTTTGTGGCGGAAGGCGCACATGCGAGCAAAGCACATGCGCAGAAGTCCGGGCACATCCAGGGAAGGTGTGCATGTGTGCGCAGCGAACCGGTGGTAAAAATCTTTGAAACCCACCTCTGCACTGGAGGATGCAATGTGAAAAGTGGCATTTTGGACGCACTTTTTGTCGTCAAACAACCCCGGAGCGTTTACGTCACAAGGTTTAATTTAGTGTCTCCCAAACGTGGCCGCTGTACGTGGACTGTACTCCATGAGCAGCTCTTAACGGCTCCTAAACATTCATCTTTTCCTTTGTTAGAAATCTACACCTTCCAGGAACGGTGTCTGGAAGGTGCCTCCCAGAATCCCTCAAAATGTCAGAAAATGGGCCACGTTTTGTGGACAGTGCCATGGTGTGCAGGCCCTGAGAGAAGAGGCAGGGAGGGGAGGTTTTTGCTTGTGGGGTTTTTGCTCGATCGGTGGCAGCTGTCTCTGGTGGGTGAGCTGCGTTGAATATCAGAATAGCAGAGTTGAAGGGACCTTGGAGGTCTTCTAGTCCAACCCCCTGCTCGAGCAGGAAACCCTACACCATTTCAGACAAATGGTTATCTGGTATTGGAGCATTCACAACTTCTGGTGGCAAGCTGTTCCACAGGTTAATTGTTCTAACCGTCAGGAAATTACTCCTTAAGTTCTAGGTTGTTTCTCTCCTTGATGAGTTTCCACCCATTTCTCTTTCTTTCTCTCTCCCCCCTGCCCCACAGCGACCCCAATCAGCCCGTGCCGCAGGACACCAAGTTCATCCACACCAAGCCGAACCGCTTCGAGGAGGTGGTGTGGACCAAATTCAACACCAAGGACAAGCAGTACCTGCACATCGGCCTGAAACCCCGCGTACGGGACAACTACCGAGCCAACAAGGTGGCCTTCTGGCTGGAACTGGTGCCCCACCTCCACAACCTCCACGAGCCCCCCTACACCTCCACCACCACCCGGGTGCCCCCTTACGTCACCCGCTGGCCCAGCACCCGGGTGGGTCCAAGCACAACACGCCAGCCCATCGCCACCCTCCCTCCGGACGAAGACGACGTGGCACGTCCGCCGCGGTACGTGCCGTTCCCGGGAGACACGCGGGACTATTCCACCGAACTCAGCGTGACGGTGGCGGTGGGCGCCTCCCTGCTCTTCCTGAACATCCTGGCCTTCGCCGCCCTCTACTACAAGCGGGACAAGCGCCACGAGCTGCGGAGCGGACGGCGGCTGAGTCCTCAACGCAGCGCGGCCAACGATTTGGTGCACGGCGGCCAGGAGGAAGAGATCATGTCGCTGCAGATCAAACATTTGGAGCATGACGCGCACGATCTGGAGCCCTTACGACCGCATGAAATCCTACGCCCCGCCTGCCCTCCCGACTACACCCTGGCCCTTCGCCGGGCGCCCGACGATGTGCCCCTGATGACCCCGAACACCATTACCATGATTCCCAGCACCATCACGGGTATGCAAGCCTTACACCCTTTCAACACGTTCCCCACCGGACACAACAACACCCTCCCTCACCCTCACTCCACCACCCGTGTATAGTTGTCCTCGGTGCCCAAAGACCCCCGGTGGGAGGGGGGGGTCTCTTGCCAACCTCCTGCCCCCCAGGGGGAGGCCCTCTTCCTGCCCCGTGGCCCGTACAAGGCCTTTTATATCACACTGTGGGGGAACGGCAACAAGACGGGGAGCCCGGTGGGGTCGGCAGCCCCTTCGCCCAGTTCCGGTGGCACCTTGGTGCATCGCCATCCTGCAGGACGTGGAGTGGCAGGGAAGCCCACCCTGCGTGGGCAGCCGCCATATTTCCAAGGAGTCAAGGCGTGGAGTTAGGGGGGGGGAGAACGGCGTCCTTCCGCTCGAGCGTAGAGAAATGTCAGAAAAGCGGTGATGGGTTTAAAGGGTGTTTGGGGGCTCAGGTCATTGGGGAGTCCAAGAGAGAGAGGGGGGCGGTTTGAAGAGGCCTCCCCCTTCGTAAGCAGGGAGGTGCCACAATTTCCTTGGGCAGCCTGGAGAAGAATCTAGGCAAAGGAAGCTGTTTTGGGCGCTGGATAAGCCAGCTTTAAACGTGGTTATCGAAGTGTAGAGGAAGGAAGGAAGGAAGGAAGGAAGGAAGGAAGGAAGGAAGGAAGGAAGGAAGGAAGGAAGGAAGGAAGGAAGGAAGGAAGGAAGGAAGGAAGGAAGGATCTGCCCACATTTCTATGACCATCCTCACAATCTCTTCAATCCACATATCCGGCATCTGGTTGCTCTCCTCCATCCTACTAGGCGGTTCAGCCAACGTTTCTGCAGAGTTTTGGTGGTCCAGTTCCAAACAGGGCGCGGCCCAGGACCGGGCTGCAATCCAGGGGTTGGGGAGAGGCCTCCCCCCTTCGCGACGAGGTTTAGAGGCCCCTGGAGCAGCCAGGAAAGGTCCTTGGTCATCCGTGTTCTCAACATTTTTGGTGCATCGTTCTCCACGCCGGTCCTGGGTCGGGAGCATCCGGGTTAGAACAGAGCCTCAGCCCTCCATCTGAGGGGGGCGGCAGGCAAGGGCCCCAGGGCCAAGCAGGAGAGCAGAGTGGATCTGGCTCCGTCCGTCTTTTTCTCAGAAAAAAAGCCCCTCCCCTGCCTTCCCCAGTAGGACCAAGAAGAGAAAGTCGCCCCCCCCACCCACCCAGGACTCCTTGGGGGGCAGCTGGACCCCCCACTTCCTGTCTGTGCAGGAAGAAGTAGGGGTGACTACTCTGGGGAGCTCCAGGATGAAATGGGGAGGGGTTTGAGTGCTGGGTGTCTCCTTGTATTATCTTCTTCCCTCCCTCCCTCTTTCCCCTTCCTTCCTTCCTTCCTCCATTCCTCTCTCACTTCCTTCCTTCTGTTACTTCCTTTACTTTTTTCCTTCCCTTTCCCTCCCTCCCTCTTTCCTTTATTTCTCTTTCTTTCTTTCCTCCCTCCCTCCCTTTCTTCTCCTTCCTTCCTTCCTCCCTCCCTCTTTTCCTTCCTCCCTTCTGTTACTTTCTTTTTTCTTTCTTTCCTTCCTTCCTTTCTCCCCTTCCCTCCCTCTCTCCTCTTTCTTTTTTCTTTTTCTTCCTTCTTTCCTCCCTCCGTCCCTCCCTTTCCCTCCTGTACTTTCTTCCCCTTCCTTCCTTCATCCCTCACTTCCTTCCTTCTTTTACTTACTTTTTTCTTTCTTTCTTTTTCTGTCTTTCTTTTTCTTTCCTTCCTTCCTTCCTTTTTCTTTCTTTCTTTTTCTGTCTTTCTTTTTCTTTCCTTCCTTCCATCTTCTCTTTTTCTTTCTTTCTTTCTTTTTCTTTCCTTCCTTCCTTCCTTTTTCTTTCTTTCTTTTTCTTTCTTTTTCTTTCCTTCCTTCCATCCTCTCTTTTTCTTTCTTTCTTTCTTTTTCTTTCCTTCCTTCCTTCCTTCCTTCCTTCCTTCCTTCCTTCCTTCCTTTCTTTCTTTCTTTCTTTCCTTTTCTTCCTTCTTTCCTTTCCTTCCTTCTTCCTTTCCCCTCCCTCCCTTCTCTGAATCCCGGCCATCTTAAGGGGACAGAATGGCTCATAATAGGGGAGGGGCTGCTTCTCTACCTCCCTTTAGAGACCCTCCACCTCCAAGTTCAACTCTTGCCATCCAGAGGGGCCTCAGCCCTCCCCCCCCCATATCCCGGCCCTGGCAGAATCCTTCCTGCACCCCCCCACCCCACCATTTCCTGGGCTCATCCACTGATCGGGAAGGGGGCCGACTCCCCAAGTATTGGGGGTGTTCGGAAGATCCCTGGGGGGGTGGGGGGGCGCTGAAGGCTTCGGAATAAGCAGCCCTTCCTGGAGCCTGGCCTTCCAGAAGTGGGCTCTCCCACCCACCCTCGCCAGGGGAAGCCAGGGGCTGCTTAGGGGGATCATTGGGGGGGGGCAGGTGTTGGCGGGAATTCCGGACTTCCTGTCCAATCCTGCCCTGCGGAAAAATCCAGCCTCCCCTGCTAGGTAGGCCCTTTCCAGCTGTTCCTTCCGTCCTTGGCGAGTCCTGTCGCCATCCTCTTCGCCACGTTTCCATCTCCCTCCCTCCCTCCCGTCCGGACGGGCACCGCAACTGGCCGACCCCTTTAAACTCTTGAACAGTTGCAACAACACTGTGGTTAAATCGGCACTGTAGACCCCCCTCCCCCCCCCCCCCCAGAAGGCTGCCCACCCTCCCCCCACAGGCAGGGATCCCTATTTCTCCTGCCCTCCCCCTCCTGCTGACACTTGGCTGCCAGGTTGGTCTTTCCCACCTTGTGAGCCCAGCAAAGGATCCTTCGTTCATTCCGGACGTAACTTGGCTCGCTTCCTCGAGTCGCCTGCTTTCCTCCCGATTATCTGTGCTTTTCTTCGGGTGTGGTGGGTCCCATACATGGTCGACAGGAGTGGGGGGGAGAACAATTGTGGGGCGCGCCTCCCTCCCCCATGCAAAGAACCCTATACCTTCCTCAACAGACAGCTAGTCCCTGACTTACAACCATTCGCTTAGTGACGGTTCACAGTTAATAACGGCATTGAATAAAGTGACTTGTGGCCCATTTTCATTGCTGCATCCCCCGACTCATATTTATGACGGTCGCAGTGTCCCCGGGGTTCCGTGATCTCCTTTTTGCAACCTTCTGACGAGCAAAGTCAATGAGGAAGCCAGATTCACTTAACAACGGTGTGACTCACTTAACAACTAACAATTCACTTAACGATGGTGGCAAGAAAAGTCGTAAAACAGGGCAAAACTCGTTTAACAACTGCCTCGCTCAGCAATGGAAATTTTGGACTCCGTGGCGGTCGTAACCCGAGGACATCCTTTGTTCTCGATTTCCGCTTAGCCCAAAATTTATGTTATTAAGCAAGACAGTTGTTGAGTGGGCTTGCCCCATTTTACGACCTTTCTTGCCATGGTTGTTAAGTGAATCTTGCTTGTTGGAAGGTCACAAAAGGGGAATCACATGACACCCCCACCCCTGGGATATTGCAACCGTCATAAATACGAGTCAGCGGCCAAACGTCTGATTTTTGATAATGGGAATGCTGCCCAGGACAGAACTCTGAAAAACTGTCCCAAGTCCCCTTTTTCAATACCGTTGTATCTTTGAATGGTCACTAAATGAACTGTCATAAGTGGAGGACTGCCTGTATACATTCCTTCATTTAATGCAGATGCATTTTGTCTCCTGGAGCCCCGTGAAGAGGGAAGCCACCCATCCATCGTTTCTCTGGTTTTTTTTCTTAAGCCCATCCTGAATTTTCCATCTCTTGCCTCTTTGCCTCGTTCCTCTGCTTTCTTGGAGAAGGAAGGAAGGAAGGAAGGAAAAGAGAGGAAGGGAGGAAGAAAGGATGGAAGAAGAAGGAAGGAAGGAAGGAAGGAAGGAAAAATGGGATGGAGGAAGGAAGGAAAAGAGAGGAAGGGAGGAAGAAAGGATGGAAGAAGGAAGGAAGGAAGGAAAAAAATGGGATGGAGGAAGGAAGGAAAAGAGAGGAAGGGAGGAAGAAAGGATGGAAGAAGAAGGAAGGAAGAAAGGAAGGGTGAAAGAAGGAAAAGCGAAGATTACGGGGGGGGGGGGACAGGAAGGGTGGAGGGGGGGCAGTTCCGTTCTAAGCCATTGGGGGACCCCCACCTCTCTTTGCAACGTTGGTTTCCTTTTTTTAAAAAAAAAGAAAAGAAAAAGAGACTTTATTATGAATAAATATATATCTATATCCGTTTTTTTAAAAAAGGAAAACAATTATTTTGTAACAAAACAAAAAAAAAATAGCAAAAGAAATAAAAAACGCAAACATTTGTGCCAAACTCAGCAGTGGGAGGGGTGAGGGGGGGTGTTTTTGCTACCGCTTGTTTGAATGATTCGAAGAGGGGGGGCGGTGTGAGAGGTTCTTTGGCTTGGTGATTTTATATTGGCTGGAAAGGTGCCAACGGGGGGAAAAAAAAGAATGCCATCTTAACGTCAATCGCCAAGGGGCACTTTGACCATCTGCCCCCCCCTCTACACCCCCCCCTCAACACTCATGTCCCCCAACCCACCAACAGCCTGATCCGGGTTGCCCCCTCCCTCCGCCATTAGAAGCACACGGGTCGCTTCGGGGTGCAACCCTAGATGGCAGATGCCCACAAGTTGGTTCAAGCAGTGCCCTGGAGCTAAATTGGAAAAAAAAAAAAAAACACCTCCTTGGAATCCACTCAACCTTACTCAATCTCCACCCAATGGCTTCCCTTGGAGATCCACCGTTCGTCCTGTGTGGGGTGGGGGTTTCTTTCTGCCTTCCATCCCAGCCAAATTCGTGCCCCCCCCTTCACCCCCGGAAGTGGCTTCGCAGGATTTTTTTTTTTCCCCAAGAGAACGGTGTGAATTTATTCCTCCTGACTTGTGCCCCCCCTCCTCAGCCCACCTTGGGGGTGGGGGTGGGGGGATCTTGAACAAAGAGAAAGGATGGATGGATGCCATGGGCCGCCCCCTCCTCGGCCCACCCTGGGGGTCTTCAAGGAAGAGAGAGGATGGATGCCACGACAGACAGGGTGCCTTCTGCAGAAATGCCACCAGTGATGATGAAGATGAAGAGGACGGGCTGCCTTCCTGCCCACCCACCCCTCACGTTTCCCCCCCCTCCGAACCCCCCTTTTGTCTGCTGTGGACATTTTTCATTCTGGGCATGACGGCTGGGCCCCCCCCTCCCCTTCTCCCCATCTTCCCTCCCCCCCTCAATGGAGAGGAAAAAAAATCTATTTTTATGAGACTTGGGACCAGGAGGGGATCAATTTTTCAAGCAACCTGACTTTGAGGAACACTCTTGCACCCCCCCACCTCAAAAGAGCCTTCTTTTCACCCCCCTCCCCCACCGACTTTTGAGACTTTTGTAGCCCCTCCCAGCCCGGTGGGGAGGGGGGAGGCCTGCTCCCTCCAGCTTCTGTGGATTCGAATCGACCCAACAGATTTTAAGGTGGTGCTTTTATTCCGTTTTTTCCCCCCACCTACCCCCCACTCCCGTTTGTTATGACCTGGATAATGGATGGATCGAGCAAGCTCCGGTGTGTGTGTGGGGGTTTTTTGGGGGGGGAAGGGAGAGGGGGGTCGTTTGCACACCCCCTCCCTCCGAAGACGAGAACTCGCGGGGGGGGGAGGCTGGGATGGAGCTGAGAGATGCTGTACACATTTTTAAAACCTTGCAAGAAATGGAAAATGATATTGTAAATATAAAAAAAGATTTAATTGTTGAATCGGCTTTTTCTGGGGCAGGGAAGAAAAGGGGTGCGGGAGAATATAGACAACCCCCCCCAAGAAACTGAGTCTCATTATCCCATAAACCGCAAGACGTCAGACTGCGATTATGGAAGCCCCCCCTCCCCTTCCCAAGCTAACCCTTCTGGAAGCGGAATTCCTGGGGTGCGCTTTCAAAGCGAGAATTGGGCGCGATTTGGGGAACGGGGGAGGGGATCCCCACGTGGCGCGGGACTCCCCTCGAGGCCGAGACACGCGTGGGCTTGCAAGCTCAGCTTGGCCCACCGCATTATGCCACGGCTTGCGTAACCACGATTGGCTGGGATAAACCAGCATCCGCTTGTTTCGCGCAACGACTCCGCAGCTGCTGCTACCCACCGCGCGAACCCACGCTGCGCGGTCCCTCCTGCCCACCCGTGCCCCTTCCCTTCTGCGCGCTCATTCTTTCCCCCACCCGCTTCTTCCCAGGGGGCGGGGGGGTGTTTCTTAATTTTCTATCCATTCCACTCGTGCAATTGTGGGTGGGGGGGCTTCCTCCACTCAATGCAACGCGGGAAGTGGGTGGGTTCTGCCCGGCTCCAAAGATCGGGGGCTGGGGGGGAAAAGGAGCCGCAGCGATGCGGGAAAGGGCGGTGGGCGTCGCAGGGAGGCCGACGACGACGCCCCCTCCTCCCCCTCCGCATTCTTGCCTCGGCGGCTGCTAAAAATAGCCCCGCTTTCCAGGCTGCGCCAATTCGCAGGAAAAGGGAGGCAGCCAATGCGCGCTCCGGGGTGGGGGGTGGGAGGGGGCTGGGGGCTGCGAAGGAAGAGAGGGGGGACGTCATCGCTGCCCGCTCTCTTGCAGAGCAGAAAGGCGGAGCGGCATTTGGGGAGGGGGCCACGGGGGGGGGGAAGCCACGAGGGTCGCGCTGGCAGCTGGAGGAGGAGGATGGAACAGCCGCGCAGCGCATCTGTTGGGCTTTTTTGGGGGGTGGGGGCGAGGAGAGGGGGTCTGCTTTGGTCTCGTCCCGAGGGGAAGGGGCTGCGGAGCACGCGGGAGCCACGAGGGTCTCGAACAAGGAGGGTGATGCCACGCAGCGCATCAGCTGAGCTTCTTTTTGGGGAGGGGGGTCTCGCTCCGAGGGGAAGGGGCTTCGCCCACCCAGGAAACCACGAGGGTCTCGAGCCACGGAGGATGAGCGCATCAGCTGGGCTTTTTTTGAGGAGGGGGGCAATATAAACCAGTGGGGGCCAGCCACGCGTGTCTCGCGGAGCAGCGAGGGGGGTCTCGCCCCGAGAGGGAAGGGGCTTCGAAGCGCCACTCAACCCCAGGAACGCGAGAGGCCCTCTGCACGTGCTTAGCGGCGCACGGAGAGAGCCAGAGGTAGCAAAATTGCGGGGAGGGGGGCATTGTTGGAGTGGAAAAGGGGCAACCCTGACTCGCAGCCGATCGTCGGGATGAGGCCGGCCAGCCCTCCTTCCCCCCGCCCCCGGCTTCAGAGAAACTATAGGAAAGACACCCCCCCGGCCCACCAACACCCCAAATGGGTTTTTTTGGGGGGGGGGGCAGGAAGCCTGGCACGAAGGCAGCTTCCATCCTCTCGGCGGTGATAGACTACTCCTATACAGGGAGGTTCTCTTTGTTCTTGGGAATCTGCCGGGTTGTTGGGGGTAGGTAGGCAGGGGAGCTTCCCCATCATCTGGGCGGACACGCGTGCCAGCTTTTGCGTGGGCGCCGAGAAGCGAACACGAGAGTTTCCCAATCGGAGCCCCCCCCCCCGAAAAAGCCTGGGGAGGGGCGTTTCGGGCCAGAGTGGGAATCCCGAGTCCCGATGGAAGCCCTTGCGTGTAGTGTAGGGGGGGCTATGAGATCACCGGGCCCCACTAAGCTTCTTCGGGTCATTTGACGATGGGCATCCGAGGGAGGAAAGGGTGGCAGCGGGCAGTGGGTTTCCCTGCGCGCATTTCCTCAGGACGCGCGTTCACACGTTACAAGGCTTTTGCACGCGTGTTTGGGCCGCGCTGATGGGCGGGTGATGTTCGCTGTCAATCCAGCGACCCTAAGGGCTCCCATGTTGGGGAAGACCGGGCTGGAACATCAGGACAGCTGTGGTCCAAGATGGAGACGCCTTGCCGCCCACCCCCCCATCTCTGCGCTCCTGCTGCCCCCTGGCGGTCCGAGCAGGTCATTGCAGCTCAGCAGAACGCGGTCGCATCCAGGCCGGTCGTTAAAGAGATGTACTGAGATGCTTCCACGTGCAATTTTCGTGGAAGAACGGGGAGAAACCGTGCAAAAGAAAAAAAACAAAGGAACCGGAGTTAACGTCGGGAACGCGTGACGTTGCGTGAAAGGCAAGCGCGGGTCCCCCATTTCCTCTCCCGCACCTCCCTCCCCACGTGCTGGAATAAGGGAAGCCAGAGCACCGAAGACCACCCCCCACGCGTGGGAGGAAAGAGATGCCAGAGAAAGGAAAGGGCACCACTTGGAAAAGCTCCAAAGGGACGTTCCCGTCTCTTCCACCAGAGGGCGCCGTGGGTAAATCGTCCGCCTTAATAAATTACGCCGGCAATTGCTGAAACTGCGCCCGCCTCTCCGGCTTCCTGGGATTGGCTCCGGTGCCGTGATTGACGGCCTCGTAGGCGAATCGGATTGGAGGACGCACAGAAAAACGAAACTAAGGAAGGAAGCTCATTTCCCATTGGATAGTTGCCGGAGTCAGGTCCTTCTTCACCAAGCTTGCCGTTCAGGAAGCGGTAGCGAGCGCTGATTGGCTGAGAAGGACGCGTCGGATGGGCGCGGCTTGCATATGAATGAGGCCCCGCGGACGCCGATTGGCTAAGACGCGCCTAGTGGGGAAGCGTTCGAACCTAGCGGAGGATGGCGGTCGCGGCTACTTTTTTCCGCCGCCTCGGGGCGCTGAGCGGGGCGTCGGCGGTGGGGGCGGCCGCTTATGGGGCGCACGGTGAGCGGGCTTTGCTTGGGAAGGATCGGCCCGGCTGGAGCTCGGATCCAACCAGTGGAGGCGCTTGGAAAGAGAAAGAAAAAAAAAAAAGACCCTGCTGCAAATATGGGGAGGGGTCTTTATGGGGTTGGGGTCCCTGCTAGAAGCCTGGGGAGGGGGGAGAGGGAGTCAGATGGCGGGGTCCCGGGATGGGGGGGAGGAGGGGCTGCTCGTTTTAAGACGGGGCGGTCGCTTAGCGGCACTCTGAAATGATAGGGGGGTGGGTTGGACTAGATGACCTCTTAAGATCCCCTTGCAGCTGGATTCTGATTCTGAGCCTTTGAGGTGGGGGAACCCGTGACGTCATGCAGGTATGCAGGTATGACGTCACCCATTTGCAGATGACCTCACTTGCAAAAAAAGGCCACCCTGGGATCGTCCCGGACGATGTCTAGGTGTCTAGCGAGCCTTCAGGGGTCCCCCCAGCTGCCCCCCAAGTGGCTCTTGCTTGGAGGCCATGCGGGGGAAGCGCCAGTTTGAAGCCCCCCCATTGGACGGGACGGTCAAATAAAACTGGGCTCCCCTCCCCCATCCTTCTCCCCCCCCCATCATAACCGTCCCCCCCGCTGCTCTTCTTCCAGGCTTCCACCCCAAGGAACAGCCAGAGTACCTGAAAGAGGTAAAAGACCCCCCCCACCCACCCCCAAAGACCCTCCCCCGAGGGAACCAGCAGCTCCAATGCCAGGCTTTCCCCCCCCCTCGGCCAAGCAAGACCCCCACGTTGGAGGGGTCCTGCCACTCTGGGAGGGGCAGCTGGGGGGGGGGCTCCACGGTTGTGATGCTTATTTATTGTTGTTTTTTCTTTTCTCTTCCCCAGTTGTACGACACGGCCAATAAGTACCATTTCCTGCACAGCCTGGCCCTCTTGGCTGTGCCCCACTGCCGCTACCCCATGCTGGTAGGTATTCTTGGGGTGGGGGTGAGGGCGCAACCCCACCCCCTACCTCCTCCCACCCCCCTCCCACCCCCCAGTTCCTTCCTCCAAGAACAGAACAGAACAGAACAGGAATTAGATGATGTATAGGATGGGATGGGATGGGATGAGATAGAGTAAGGAATAAAAAGGAATAGATAGAGAATAGAATAGAATAAATATTGGAGTGAAGAATAGAATAATAGAATAGAATAGAATAGAATAGAATAGAATAGAATAGAATAGAATAGAATAGAATAGAATAGAATAGAACAGAACAGAACAGAACAGAACAGAACAGAACAGAACAGAACAGAACAGAACAGAACAGAACAGAACAGAACAGGAATTAGATGATGTATAGGATGGGATGGGATAGGAATAGAAAAGAATAGAGAATAGAATAGAATAAATATTGGAGTGAAGAATAGAATACAATACAATACAATACAATAGAATACAATAGGAATTAGATGATGGATAGGATGGGATGGGATGGAATAAAGAATAAAAAAGAATAGGTAGAGAATAGAATAAATATCAGAATGAAGAATGAAATAGAATAGAATAGAATATTAGAACAGAATAGAATAGAAATAATAGAATAGAAATTAGGATAGGATAGGATAGGATAGGATAGGATAGGATAGGATAGGATAGGATAGGAATTAGATGATGGATAGGATGGGATGGGATAGGAATAGAAAAGAATAGAGAATAGAATAGAATAGAATAGAATAGAATAGAATAGAATAGAATAGAATAGAATAAATATTGGAGTGAAGAATAGAATAGAATAGAATTCTTTATTGGCCAAGTGTGATTGGACACACAAGGAATTTGTCTTTGGTGCATACGCTCTCAGTGTACATAAAAGACAAGATACGTTCATCAAGAATCATAAGCTATCTTAATCATAAGATAGTCACAGGGTACAAATAAGCAATCAGGAAACAATATCAATAGAAACTGTAAGGACAGCTTTTGCAAGCTTCACGGCTGCCTCCGGAGGTGACATTTAAAAAAAAAAGTGGGGGGTCACGATCTTCAATTGGGATGGCCCTGCCTTTTTGTGGTATGCAAAAAATAATGAAATACATAGAGACTTTTCCAAGACGTTATGTTAAGGAATGCTCTACTCTTAACATGGGGAAAACGTTTAAAGCAAAACATGATATGAAAATACCAGTTTGGCTTTTCACAGTGGAAGCACTGATTAATAATAATAATAATAATAATAATAATAATAATAATAATAATAATAATAATAATAATAATAATAATAATAATAATAATAATAATAATACTTTATTGTCATTGTACATGTATACACAGAATACCCATACAACGAAATTCACTCAACATCCAAAGACAAGGTCTAACACACATAACAATCCCCAAACGCCCCCCTCCCCACAAATTCCCCACCCCTAAACCACCCAGACATCCACACAACAGACCCTAACCCTGTCCAACAGCTCACAAATCTGGGGAAAAAATGGTTCCGTAGAAAGATATTTCCAATGACAAAGGGGAACTGAAAACTAAACAGGGAATTGCAAAACGAAGGAGAAGACCTTGCATAATGGCCATGCTTGCAAATACAAAAAAAAAATGGGGTTTGGTCCCCAGGAGTGGGGCGATGGGGGGGGCTCCATCTTGCTTCTTTTGACCTCTCCCCCCCCCATTCCAAACTCCTCCAGGATTTTCAGCTGGCTAATTCTTGGTGGGAGGGCATTTAGGTTGTGGGGGTTCCCCCTCCCCGTCCTTTCTGAAAATCTGGATCCTCTCCCGATGCAATCGGATACCTGGGGGTGGGGGTGTCCACGTGCTGCTCTAACATGGGAAACCCCCCTCCCTAAATTCTCTACAGCAGGGGTCTCCAAACTTTGCAACTTTAAGACTTGTGGACTTCAACTCCAACTGGCTGAGGAATTCTGGGAGTTGAAGTCTACAAGTCTTAAAAGGTTGCCAAGGTTGGAGACCCCTGCTCTAAAGCATCGTTTTTTTGAACCTTGGCACCTTTAAGAGGTGTGAACGCCCAGAATTCTGGGTGTTGAAGTCCATTCCTATTCCATTCCGACTGTGGAATTCTGGGAGTTGAAGTCCAGCTCTCTTCCGGTTGCCATAACCTCACAGTAGTTTTGCTTATAATTACGTGGATTGTGTATATTATGTTTACTTTTCTTTTGTCGTATTCTCATCATATACTAAATGATGACGATGATGGCTGTGGAATTCTGGGATTTGAAGTCCATTCCTATTTTCATTGCATTCTGGGAGTTGAAGTCTAGCTGTCTTCCAATTGCCATAACCCCACAGAAATTTTACTTATAATTACATGGATCGCGTATTTATGTTACTTCTGTCGTGTTCTCATCATACCAGGGTGGATTTGATTTAAATCGAGTCGATTTAAATCATGATTTAAATCATGATTTAAATCACTAGTAAAAAGGCTTGATTTAAATCAACTCCATTTAAATCATAATTTTTAAAGAGCAACTGTCATCTCTGCTACTCCTTTGACCCGCTGTTGACTCACCGATAGTCCCAGTGTTGCAGAATATACAGCCTCGTGCTACATAGCTAAGTTCCATTTCGTGCTGAATAAACTAAATTATTTATGTATCTTAAATAGAAAACTATCTTACGATAGATTTTTACCCCAAGTTTTTTATTAAAATAAATTCAATAAAAATAAAAAAAATCCAATTTAAATTAAAAAAAATCCGATTTTTTTGATTTTTTATAAAAAAAATCATTGATTTTTATCCACCCTGCATCATACGCTAAATGATGATGATGATGGCTGTGGAATTCTAGGAGTTGAAGCCCACCCCTCTCCAACTGGCCATAGTTGATAAGCGCTGCTCCTTCCTTCGTCTTCTGGGTGCAGTTTCTCCATCTACACCCAGATGGGGGAAACGGAGCCCGGGCGTTTCCCAGCTTGGCACAGGAAGGGACGTCTGTGGTTTGCAGGGAGGGGCAGACATTAAAGCCCTCTTTGTTCTTTGCTAGGCTGGCGGCATCCTGTCGACGGGGATGGGGCTCTTCTGCGGACCGTTTTATTACCACGCGATGACTGGCCAGCCGGCCTTCACCCACGTGGCCCCCTACGGCGGGAGCCTCCTCATCCTTGGCTGGCTGGCTTTGGCTCCCTGATGGCCCCTGGCCAACCTCCGTGTGGGTCTCCCGCCCCAAGAAGCTCTGCTCTGCCCACTGGACCTTCCCACCATTCTCCATTTTTTGGGGGGGTCAGGAAGGGGCTCGGGCTAAACCTGGAGCAGCGGAGGCCTCTCCCAAAACCTGCCCAGGAATTAAATCCCTGGAAGAGCTGAATCTTCTCTTTTTTTAGGGGGAAAAAAAAATTAGATAAATTAATATTATTGTGGGTCCAGATTTGTGACGGGGAGGAATGGGGTCGTGCCGAGGCTGGTTGGCTTTGCGCGAGACTGTACAGAATCATGCAGCTTTAATTGTGATTTTAATAAACGGACTTGATTTTACCCCTTGCGGACACGTCTTTTTGGGGGGAAGATTCGGGGGAGTTGAAGTCCACCAGGCTTAAATTGGCCAAGGTTGGAGACCCCTGATCTATAGTTTCAAGAAAAGATTGGACAACCATTTGTCCAAGAATGGAAGGCGGACTCCTGCTTTGGGCCCCTGGGGGTTGGACTAGAAGACCTCTAAGGTCCCTCCCAGCCCTAGGAGTCTACAGTTCTAGATTATAGTCCAACACACAGGTGATCCCATTATCACGTGGGAGGTGGCCCCCTCTGAATTAGGGTGACCCCAGATTAACGGTGGAACGGGGCTAAACAGACTTCAGAATTAAAACACCCAACTATGGGCTCCCTTATTCATCTTATTTATTATTAATTTATTATTAATGTATCTATACATTCAGTTTCTGTAGCCTCCCAACTCAACCAAGCTGAACTCCCTAAAACACACCAATCAAAACATCCAAAGGAAGAGTCACGTTGAAAATATTGAGTCAACAGGAATCCCATCGAAACCAAAAATCGGGGTCACCCCAAATGTCGAAACAAACCCCGTAAACCACCTAGAGTTAAAAACACAAAAGACGCGATCCCAAAGAAAGATTCTCCCCAAATGTGTCAAGTCTTGAGATTTTTGAGTTTGAGTCACTAAAGAGTGACCATCCGCAAACAAAAGACGACTTCTGGGAAATGTTGCAAGACTGAAAAACCCTATTTGTGACTTTCTCACAACCCCTGAAAACCAGTCGGCCTCCATGGCAGGAAGGAAGGAAGGAAGGAAGGAAGGAAGGAAGGAAGGAAGGATGGGCTTAACCCCCCCCCCCCAGACTGAGATTTTGGGGTTCATTTGAAGAGGTCACCCTTGGTAGGTGAATTGAAAAGGCTGGAGAATTTTAAAGAGGGCAAAATCTGGAATTTCCAGGTGTGATGCAATAAAGGAGGTGCCCTTTTTGGGTCGGTAATAGAGACAGTTTTGGGGTGTAGGGCACCCCGCCTTCCCTTCCCTCCCTCCCTCCCTGAGAGTTTCTGCAAACTGAAAGAACAGGCCAGATTCTAGCCTTTGGGGCCTAAAAATAGTGATGTGTTTATTTTATTTCAATCCACCAATCAGAATAGAGCCGGAAGGGACCTTAGAGGTCTTCTAGTCCAACCCTCTCAAGCAGGAGCCCCTATACCGTTTCAGACATGTGGCTGTCCAGTCTCTTGCATTTTTATTTATTTATTTATTTTTATTTTTATCTTGTATCCAGCGTCTCTGTCCTTTAACTCTGAAGTGTGGAGCAAAATAGATCATATTAAGGGTGTCCAATCGTGGGCCACTTTAAGGCTTCCCCATGCTGGCTGGGGAATTCTGGGAGTTGAAGTCCAGAGGTCTTAAAGGGGCCAAGATTGACACCCCGGATTAGACAGAGATTAGGCGGTAGGTTGAGGAAGGTATGATGGAGAAAAGCAGCTCTCCTATTATTATTATTAATAATATTATAAACTTTTATTCATTAAACATGAAACTGTCAACTGAACATTTAAAAATGGATCACAAATATTGACTGGCGCTGATGGTTGATACAGGTTGCTGCCAGCATCCTAGGTATCAACCATTAGTAGTAGTAATAGTAATAGTAGTAGTAGTAGTATATACTTTATTCATTAAACATGAAACTCAGTCGATTGAACATTTAAAAATGGATCACAAATATTATTGAGTGGTCCTAATGGTTGATATGGGTTGCTCCCAGCGTCCTAAGTATCAAATAATAATAATAATAATAATAATAATAATAATAATAATAATAATAATAAACTGACTACCTACAATGCCATGACTGTGTTACTAAGATCATTCACTGGAAATTGTGCCAGAAGTTTGGATTTGAGTACAGCAAAAACCACTGGGAACATCAGGTTGAGAAAGTTTTAGAGAAAGTTTTAGAGAATGAGAAACTCAAGATCTTGTGGGACTTCAGGATTCAGACTGACAGGCACTTGGTCCACAACACACCTGACATAACAATAGTTGAAAAGAAAAAAGTATGGTTCATTGACATTGCAATACCTGGTGATGCACGGATTGAAGATAAGCAGCAAGAAAAAAATCACAAAGTACCGGGACTTGCAAATTGAAGTTGAGCGACTGTGGAAAAAGAAATTGTGTGTTGTCCCGATTGTAATTGGAGCCCTTGGAGCAATACCCAAAGGGCTACCCCGCTATTTAGAAATTCTAAATTTGCCGGACTTGAACATTTTGACTCTACAAAAAACCACCTTACTCGGAACAGCTTACATCCTCCGACGATACCTTAACAGTTCCTAGGTCCTTGGTTAGGACTCGAGCTGCTGAGCTATTAACCAGCCTCAAAGGCTGTGAATCTCACTAAAGATAAAATAATAATAATAATAATAATAATAATAATAATAATAATAATAATAATAATAATAATAATAATAACTTACATCCTCCGACGATACCTTAACAGTTCCTAGGTCCTTGGTTAGGACTCGAGCTGCTGAGCTATTAACCAGCCTCAAAGGCTGTGAATCTCACTAAAGATTAAATAATAATAATAATAATAATAATAATAATAATAATAATAATATTAAACCATTGGTCAGCTGCAGAAGGCCATCTTAGTGGGATCTGCTTGTATAATCCACCGATACATCACGCAGTCCTAAACGCTTAGGAAGGGTTCGACTAGTGATTTGGGGTATGAAATCCAGCATGGTCATCTCTAAAATAAAAATAATAAAATAATAATAATAATAATAGTAGTAGTAGTAGTAATGCACAAACTGTTTACAAAGCTAGACATGGCCGAGTTGCTAAACTAATCCACTGGTCATTATGTAAAAAATACGACTTATCTGTATCCAAAAAGTCATGGGAAGATAAAGTGGAAAAAGTTATAGAAAATTGAGAAGGTGAAGATCTTGTTGGGACTTTCGAATACAGACGGATCGTCACTTGGAACACAACACGCCAGATATCACAGTTATCGAAAACCAAAACGTACAATTTATTGACATCGTGGTACCAGGAGATGCCAGAGTCGAAGAAAAAGAACTGGGAAAAAAATCACGAAATATGGCCATCGAAACTACACGGCTATGGATGAAGCATGCAACAGTGATACCCATTGTCATCGGAGCACTTGGTACCCATATATTTTACAAAATATATCAAGAAATTGCAGCTTCCTGCAATAACACCAGCGGATCTGCAAAAAAACTGCGCTACTCGGAACATCGTGCGTCTTAAGAAGGTCCTCGGTTGATCCCTAGGACGCTGGCAGCAACCCCTATCAACCATTAGCACCCGTCAATGGTATTTGGGATGCATTTTTGAATGTTCAGTTGACTGAGCTTCACGTTTAATGAATAAAATTTATTACTATTTATTATTATGTATTAGTATTATTTTTAGTGGCCAGTCCAAGCTACAAATGCATTGAAAAAAGTGACTTATGACCATTTTTCACACTTACGACCGTTGCAGCACTCCTATATAGTCACATGATCAAAATTCAGGCACTTGCCAAATGACTCACACTTATGACAGTCGCAGTGTCCCAGGGGTCATGTGATCCCCTGAAAAACAAACTCAATGGAGAAGCCAGATTCGCTTAACAACTGCATTGATTCGCTTAACAACAGTGTGACAAAGCTCACTTAACAGCTGTCTCGCTTAGCAACATACATTTGGGGTTCCACTGTGGTCGTAAGTCGAGGACTACCTATACATATTTTTATTAATGTTATTTATTAAACCATTTTTATATAGGCTCGCAACTCACACATAGGCCAGTGCCTGGAATAACATTTCTTTAAAGGCCCTTTTATTTACTGGCCCCCAAGGAAACTGCATAGCCCAGAAGTCAGGCGCTTCTCTGAGCTTCGGGAGCTGGGTTCAAGAGTTCCCAGAAAGACCCGGTTGACCCATTCCCATCACTTTTGCGGGCTTGTGGCTTTGCAGGCTTCGAGACAGGAGAAAGCATTCGAGGAAAAAGCCCGCAGCCTCCGTTTTCCTCCCGAGGGCTGCTGCGTGGCTGGGGCTGATGGGCGTTGTAGTGAAAGTCCTCCGCAAAGGATGCCTCGCGGAAGAGGCGCGGCAGCGGAGGCTGGCACAAAGGCCAGGCCGGGCGGGGCCAGCGGAGAGGACAGACGTGGGGCGTGGGGGGGGGGGGTGAGAGAAACCTGCTTGGGAGGTTGGGGGTTGGACTAGATGACCTACAAGACCCCTTTCCAACTCTGTTCATCTGAAATAGGCAAGCCCTTTCCGACGTGCAGGCGATGCTTTCACCGGGCGGGCGAAGGGTGGAGCCGGCAGCCCCCCACCCCACCCCGCAAGGGGTTAACCCTCCCCCGAAGCCCCTCCCCACATCCTTCCAGCTCCGCCCCCCCCCTCAAAGCAGAACAAAAAGCGGCGGGGCCGCGCACGCCGCGCCCCCGACAAGCGTGGCTTCCTCGAACCGGCTGAGTACCGCTGGCCTTCCTTGGGGTCTGCAGGTAACGGGGTTGGGGGGGCTGGAGAGCGATAAAAGAGGAGGGGTCCGGGAAGGGAAGACCCAAGGCTGGGGGTCGCGGGCTCCCCTCCCCTCCCCTTCCCCGCCGGGGGTCGCTTTGCCCCCGTTTCTCAAGCCCCCCCCCCTCCGCCCGCTGCTTTGTTTTTCCTTGAGGCTGCGCAACTCGGGTTCTGTGACCACCCCGCCCATCATCCCCGGCCATGATGGGCGGGGGGCGGCAGGGAAAGCCGTTTTTCTCGCCCCTTTTCTTTTTTTTTGGTCGCAGCTCTTCGAGACGGGGGGGCTTCCCTTTCGGCCCTAAAGTCTGGCCTACCTTGCCGGGGTGTTGTAGGGCAGGGATCGCCGGACCCATAAGGCTGAGTTCTTGGGGCCGCGCGATCCACAGAGGCTAACCCTGGCAGGCTAAGCCCAGCCGCTCCCAGCTCTTCACTTTAAACACCCCCGCCGCCCCCTCCCCAATTTGAATGCTTCAGAAACTGGGGGGGGGGTCGCCCATCGCCCGCCGCCGCCCCCTCTTTGCCTCCAGATAGCGAGG
This sequence comes from Pantherophis vulpinus, assembly GCA_037215915.1. NCBI lineage: Eukaryota > Metazoa > Chordata > Lepidosauria > Squamata > Colubridae > Pantherophis > Pantherophis vulpinus. The sequence continues at coordinate 1,280,133 of JAXLNS010000009.1, forward strand.
CTTTGCCAGCCGATGCCCGCTCTGCCCTCTTCCCAATCCCGGAGCCCCTTTTGGGTCGGTTCCTCGGTCTTTTCCGCCCGACGAGGAATTCTGTGAAAGTCAGCGGGCTGCGCGTTGGACTGAGTCCAGGAAGGATCGTGGTTTTACGTAGTCATCGCTAGCGGGAAAGATCTGGTTCCTTTCGTTTTCCGGTTGGGAAGTGGGCCCCTTCCTTCCTCTCCTTCTTTCCTTCCTTCCTTTCTTCCTCCCTCCCTCCTTTTTTCCTCCCACTTTTCTCTTTTCTTTCGGTCTTTCCTTCTATTCCTTTCTTACCTTGGGAAGTGAGCTTCCTTCCTTCCTTCTATCTTTCCTTCCCTCTTTCCTTTCTCTCCTTCCTTTTCTATTTTTTCCTTCCTTGTCTCTTTCCCTCCCTCCCTCCCTCTCCTTCCTCTTTTCCTCTCCTTCCATTCCTTTCTTACCTTCCTCTTCTCTGTTTTCCCTCCCTCCCCTCTTTCTTTCCCTCCTTCCTGTTGCCTTTTTTCTTTCTCTTTCCTCCCTCCCTTTCCCCCTTCCCTCTCTTTCCTTCCTGCCTCTTTTCTGCTTTTCTTTTTCCTCCGTCCCTCCCTTCCTTCCCGCTCCCTCCTTTTTTTCTCTCACTTTCTCTTTTCTTTCTGCCTTTCCTTCCATTCCTTTCTTACCTTCCTCTTCTCTGTTTTCCCTCCCTTCCCTCTTTCTTTCCCTCCTTCCTGTTGCCTTTTTTCTTTCTCTTTCTCTTTCCTCCCTCCCTTTCTCTCCTTCCTGCCTCTTTTCTGCCTTTCTTTTTCCTCTCTCCTTTTTTCCTCCCACTTTCTCTTTCCTTTCTGCCTTTCCTTCCATTCCTTTCTTACCTTCCTCTTCTGTTTTCCCTCCCTCCCGTCTTTCTTTCCCTCCTTCCTGTTGTCTTTCTCTTTCTTTCCTTCCTTTCTTTTTTCTACTTTCCTTCCCTCCCTCCCCTTTTCCCCTTCCCCCCCTCTCTCCCTCCTCCCTTTCTTTTTTCTCCCTCCCTCCCTTCCTTCCTTCCATCCTCCCTTCCCTCCCCTTCCATCTGTTTTGCGCCCTCCTTGCTGGCGTGGCCTGCTTGGTCGGGGAAGGGCCGGCATCTTAAGGACCTCGGCAGGCTTCCAGAAAAATCAACAATACACACAGCCATCAATAAACGCGAGTTCGAGGCCGAAACTCGGGATGTCTTCAGGATGCCGACTGGAAAGTTTTCAGCAAAAACTCCGCAACATTCTTGCCCTCCATCCCAGCCAAGCTTGAAAATCCGAGAGGAAACCAAATCTTTCCTTCCTGGGCACCCCCTCCCCAAACACACATCCCTATTTTTTTTCCCCTGGGGGCTGCCGGCCTTGGGGGTGGGGTGGGGGGGGCAACGATTCCACCCCAGCCCCTTTTCTGCCCCCTTCCCCGTCCCCGGTTTCGCAGGGAAGGGCATCATCCCTTGTCTCTCTTTGTCTGTTTGTGTTTTTAAGCAAAAAGCAACATTGTTGTGTTGTGTTGTTGTGTGTGTGTTTTTTCTTCTTCTTCAAAGCCCCGCGGGCGGCAGGGAGAGGTTTGGGCAAGGCTGGGGAGGAGAAGGAGGAGGGGGAGGACAAGTGGGAGCGTGGCTTAGCGGTTAGATCATCGTCCCCTCCCATCCTTTTCCCTCGCCAGCGGGATTGCTGATACCTAGCAAAGGGGTGGGGGGCGCCCGGTTGGGGAAGAAAGGAGGCAGGAAGACGCTGCAGGGCTGGCTCTCCCCCTCCCTCTCCCCCTCCCCCTCCCTTCCTCTCCGCCCCCAGGCAACCGCTGGGAAGGGGATCCAGTTTCCCGGCGATCACGTGCCGACTCGTCCTTGCTTTGCAAGGGCTCCCCTGGAGTGACGCCTCCGTGCCGGGCTTGGGAGAGCGAGTTTGGAGCGAAAGGGACGGTACCGGTTCGTCGGTTTTTGGGGTTGGTTTTTTTTTTGCAGCGATTCCACGTTTTTGAGGTCTTCCCAACGGGTGAAGTGTGTGTGTGTGTGGGGGGGTTGGGTTAGGATTCGAATTCCCTCCCACCCCCCTTCCCTGAAAGGGCGCTTGGCCCTTGCTTTTTTGGGGGGCGCCCCTGTTTTTTTTCAGGGAAGAACCCCTTCCCCTTGGCCTCAAGTTAGGGGGAGGGGGACGGAGGCCTTACCGGTTGGATGTCTGGCCCTGCTTTCCCCAGCTGCCTTGGCGAGTCCTGGTGTGGTTGGCTGGGGTTCCCTCCCCTCCCCACATACCCCTCCCCAGCCGCCCACCCCCTTATGCAGCAGATTGGTAGGAATTCAGAGCAAGGCCAGCTTTGGAGGGGGGGGCGCGCATGGGGAGGGAGATTTTGGCGTGGAAGAGAGGCCCAGCAGCTGACTTGGCCCAGGGAAAGGGTGTGTGTGCCCATGGGATGCGTGTATGTGTGTATATGTGTGTTTGCATCCAGCACAAGCTTGGTGCAATGCGTGGCATTTGCTTGCAAACACAGCAATTTTTCCAAGGTGTTGGATTCCGACTCCCAGGCTGCTCAGCCCAGGGGCAGAGCCTCATGGAGGCTGTAGTTCCATGCCTTCTGCAAGGCTCCAAGTAGGAGGGGGTGGATGAATCCATACAGGTAGTCCTCGACTTACGACCATAATGGAGGCCCCCCCCCATCTATGTTGCTAAGCGAGGGAACTTTCTGCCATTTTACGACCTTTCTTTCCCGCCGCCGTTAAGGGAACCACCACGATTAAAAAGTTAGCCGTATAGGTTGTTAAGTGAATCCGGCTTTGCTTGGCAGGACGACGATCGTGGGACTCCGGGATACTGCCACCGTCGTAAATACAAGTCCATTGCCCGGGGTCTGAAGTTTGATCGTGTGACCGCAGGGGGAATGGGGCAACAGTCGTTAAGTGTGAAAAACGGTCCTAAGTCACATTTTCCCTGTGCCGTTGTAACTTGCAACGGTCGTTAAGTGTGAAAAATGGTCCTAAGTCATATTTTCCCAGTGACGTTGTAACTTGCAACGGTCACTAAACGAAGTGTTGTAAGTTCAAGGGCTGCCCGTAGCTGGTTTGTGGCAGGAGGGAGCCGGAATCTCGTGTGTGTGTGTTTGTGGGTCTATCTATATCTCATATTGTCAATAAATATATACACACACACACACACACACATATATATATACATACACACAATATGGTATGTTGGTTTGTGGCAGGGGGGAGCTGGAATTGTGTTTGTGTGTGCATGCACACAAGCTTGGCCACTTTAAGACTAGCGGACTTCAACTCCCAGAATTCAATTGTGAAACAATTGTGCTGGCTGGGGAATTCTGGGAGTTGAAGTCCGCTAGTCTTAAAGTGGCCAACCTTGCACACTAATGTTCCAGATGATGCAAGAAATAAACGTCCTCCCCCACCCCCCCAAATTCCTGAAGATTTGGGGGGGTGCAAGTGCTGACACACACACACACACACACACACACACACACATGCCCCCTCCCCTTTTTGTTAAACGAAATCACTGTTTCACGCCAATGTAAACCCAATCAGCTTCTCTTGACTCCTTGCAGGGATCTTTGCAGATGGAAGGAAGAGACCGGTGTTGATCTGAAGTCTACCGGGGTGGGGATCCCTCTCTGAAATCGGGGATCATGTCAGCTCCAGGTGTGTGATTTTCTCGCATCTAACCCCCTTGCTATGCCCCCCCTGTTCGTGACCATAATTGGAACCCAGAATTTATGTCATTAAGCAAGGCGGTTAAGCGAACCACGGCTGATTTTACAATCACCGTTGCCGAGGTTGTTAAGCGAGTCGCTGCTGCTAAGCGAATCATGCCGTTGCTAATAGAACCGCGCCTGATTTTACAATAATAATTGCCGGGGTTGTTAAGCGAATTTGCCGTTAAATGAATCCTGCCGTTCTTAAGTGACTTGCGGCTGATTTTTGCAATAATGGTTGCCAAAAAATGTGAAGCGAAACTCTTCCGTTGTTAAGTGAATCCCGCTTCCCCCGCTGACTTTGCTTGTCAGGTCGCAAATGGATGTCCGTCGTAAATACGAGTCTGTGGCCAAGCGTCTGAATTTTGATCAGGTGACCGTGGGGATGTAGCAACCGTCGTAAGTGTGAATAACGGTCCCAAGTCGCTTTTTTTCAGTGCCACTAAACGAACGGTCGCAATTTGAGGACGTCCCGGGTTCGAATTTGCATCAGGCAATTGGCCAGTGATTTGAACGTCCTGATTTTTGGGGGTTGGGATGGCGGGAATAGAAATTCTGCGTTGGCAAATTCAACGATAATTTTTTTTGTTTTGAAAAGTTTTATTCCCTTCGGAAATTTGGGTTCAGGCCGGGTCTCTGGATCCACAGATGGAATTACTAAATTTGTTTTGTTTTTCTCTTTTTGGCTGTAATTTTTTCCTTCGCTCCCAACTGGTACATTCCTTAAAAGCTGCACGTTTTCCAGGCGCTTTTCATGTTTACTTCTTCTTCAGTCTCAGTAAATGTAAGAACTTCAATGTAAGACTTCGATGCCCAGAATTCCCAGCCAGCAAATGTTCCCCAGAATTCAGCACTGGGCAAGACGAGAACAAATGTTTAAAAAAAGGCTGCCATTTCTCAGAAATGGTATAGGGCCGTAATGGCGAACCTATGCCACAGGTGGCACACGGCGCCATATTGGTGGGCACTCGAGTATTGCCCTCGCTCAGCTCCGGCGCACAGGATTTTTGGGCCTTCCGGTCCCACCGGAAGTCGGGAAACGGGCCATTTCCGGCCTCCAGAGGGCCTCTGTGGGGATGGGGAAGACTGTTTTCGCCCTCACCAGACTCCTAGAAAGCCTCTGGAGCCTGGGGAGGGTGAAAAATGGGCCTTCCAGTCCCACTGGAAGTCGGGAAACGGGCCATTTCCAGCCTCCGGAGGGCCTCTGTAAAGGTGGGGAAGGCTGTTTTCACCCTCACCAGACTCCTAGAAAGCCTCTGGAGCCTGGGGAGGGTGAAAAATGGGCCTTCCAGTCCCACCGGAAGTTGGGAAAAGGGCCATTTCCGGCCTCTAGAGGGCCTCTGTAAAGGTGGGGAAGGCTGTTTTCACCCTCCCCAGACTCCTAGAAAGCCTCTGGCGCCTGGGGAGGGTGAAAAATGGGCCTTCCAGTCCCACAGGAAGTTGGGAAAAGGGCCATTTCCGGCCTCTAGAGGGCCTCTGTAAAGGTGGGGAAGGCTGTTTTCGCCCTCCCCAGGCTCCTAGAAAGCCTCTGGAGCCTGGGGAGGGTGAAAAATGGGCCTTCCAGTCCCACTGGAAGTCGGGAAACGGGCCATTTCCAGCCTCCGGAGGGCCTCTGTAAAGGTGGGGAAGGCTGTTTTCACCCTCACCAGACTCCTAGAAAGCCTCTGGAGCCTGGGGAGGGTGAAAAATGGGCCTTCCAGTCCCACCGGAAGTTGGGAAAAGGGCCATTTCCGGCCTCTAGAGGGCCTCTGTAAAGGTGGGGAAGGCTGTTTTCACCCTCCCCAGACTCCTAGAAAGCCTCTGGCGCCTGGGGAGGGTGAAAAATGGGCCTTCCAGTCCCACAGGAAGTTGGGAAAAGGGCCATTTCCGGCCTCTAGAGGGCCTCTGTAAAGGTGGGGAAGGCTGTTTTCGCCCTCCCCAGGCTCCTAGAAAGCCTCTGGAGCCTGGGGAGGGTGAAAAATGGGCCTTCCAGTCCCACCGGAAGTCGGGAAACGGGCCATTTCCGGCCTCCGGAGGGCCTCTTTAAAGATGGGGAAGGCTGTTTTCACCCTCCCCAGTCTCCTAGAAAGCCTCTGGAGCCTGGGGAGGGTGAAAAATGGGCCTTCCAGTCCCACCGGAAGTTGGGAAAAGGGCCATTTCCGGCCTCTAGAGGGCCTCTGTAAAGGTGGGGAAGGCTGTTTTCGCCCTCCCCAGTCTCCTAGAAAGCCTCTGGAGCCTGGGGAGGGTGAAAAATGGGCCTTCCAGTCCCACCGGAAGTCGGGAAACGGGCCATTTCCAGCCTCCGGAGGGCCTCTGTAAAGGTGGGGAAGGCTGTTTTCGCCCTCCCCAGGCTCCTAGAAAGCCTTTGGAGCCTGGGGAGGGTGAAAAATGGGCCTTCCAGTCCCACAGGAAGTTGGGAAAAGGGCCATTTCCGGCCTCTAGAGGGCCTCTGTAAAGGTGGGGAAGGCTGTTTTCACCCTCACCAGACTCCTAGAAAGCCTCTGGAGCCTGGGGAGGGTGAAAAATGGGCCTTCCAGTCCCACCGGAAGTCGGGAAACGGGCCATTTCCGGCCTCCGGAGGGCCTCTTTAAAGATGGGGAAGGCTGTTTTCACCCTCCCCAGTCTCCTAGAAAGCCTCTGGAGCCTGGGGAGGGTGAAAAATGGGCCTTCCAGTCCCACCGGAAGTCGGGAAACGGGCCATTTCCGGCCTCTAGAGAGCCTCTTTAAAGATGGGGAAGGCTGTTTTCACCCTCCCCAGTCTCCTAGAAAGCCTCTGGAGCCTGGGGAGGGTGAAAAATGGGCCTTCCAGTCCCACAGGAAGTTGGGAAAAGGGCCATTTCCGGCCTCTAGAGAGCCTCTTTAAAGATGGGGAAGGCTGTTTTCACCCTCCCCAGGCTCCTAGAAAGCCTCTGGCGCCTGGGGAGGGTGAAAAATGGGCCTTCCAGTCCCACAGGAAGTTGGGAAAAGGGCCATTTCCGGCCTCTAGAGAGCCTCTTTAAAGATGGGGAAGGCTGTTTTCACCCTCCCCAGGCTCCTAGAAAGCCTCTGGCGCCTGGGGAGGGTGAAAAATGGGCCTTCCAGTCCCACAGGAAGTTGGGAAAAGGGCTATTTCCGGCCTCTAGAGAGCCTCTTTAAAGATGGGGAAGGCTGTTTTCACCCTCCCCAGTCTCCTAGAAAGCCTCTGGAGCCTGGGGAGGGTGAAAAATGGGCCTTCCAGTCCCACAGGAAGTTGGGAAAAGGGCTATTTCCGGCCTCTAGAGAGCCTCTTTAAAGATGGGGAAGGCTGTTTTCACCCTCCCCAGGCTCCTAGAAAGCCTCTGGCGCCTGGGGAGGGTGAAAAATGGGCCTTCCAGTCCCACAGGAAGTTGGGAAAAGGGCTATTTCCGGCCTCTAGAGAGCCTCTTTAAAGATGGGGAAGGCTGTTTTCACCCTCCCCAGGCTCCTAGAAAGCCTCTGGCGCCTGGGGAGGGTGAAAAATGGGCCTTCCAGTCCCACAGGAAGTTGGGAAAAGGGCTATTTCCGGCCTCTAGAGAGCCTCTTTAAAGATGGGGAAGGCTGTTTTCACCCTCCCCAGTCTCCTAGAAAGCCTCTGGCGCCTGGGGAGGGTGAAAAATGGGCCTTCCAGTCCCACAGGAAGTTGGGAAAAGGGCTATTTCCGGCCTCTAGAGAGCCTCTTTAAAGATGGGGAAGGCAGTTTTCACCCTCCCCAGGCTCCTAGAAAGCCTCTGGCGCCTGGGGAGGGTGAAAAATGGGCCTTCCAGTCCCACAGGAAGTTGGGAAAAGGGCTATTTCCGGCCTCTAGAGAGCCTCTTTAAAGATGGGGAAGGCTGTTTTCACCCTCCCCAGGCTCCTAGAAAGCCTCTGGCGCCTGGGGAGGGTGAAAAATGGGCCTTCCAGTCCCACAGGAAGTTGGGAAAAGGGCTATTTCCGGCCTCTAGAGAGCCTCTTTAAAGATGGGGAAGGCTGTTTTCACCCTCCCCAGGCTCCTAGAAAGCCTCTGGCGCCTGGGGAGGGTGAAAAATGGGCCTTCCAGTCCCACAGGAAGTTGGGAAAAGGGCTATTTCCGGCCTCTAGAGAGCCTCTTTAAAGATGGGGAAGGCTGTTTTCACCCTCCCCAGGCTCCTAGAAAGCCTCTGGAGCCTGGGGAGGGTGAAAAATGGGCCTTCCAGTCCCACCGGAAGTCGGGAAACGGGCCATTTCCAGCCTCCGGAGGGCCTCTGTAAAGGTGGGGAAGGCTGTTTTCGCCCTCCCCAGGCTCCTAGAAAGCCTTTGGAGCCTGGGGAGGGTGAAAAATGGGCCTTCCAGTCCCACAGGAAGTTGAGAAAAGGGCCATTTCCGGCCTCTAGAGAGCCTCTTTAAAGATGGGGAAGGCTGTTTTCACCCTCCCCAGTCTCCTAGAAAGCCTCTGGAGCCTGGGGAGGGTGAAAAATGGGCCTTCCAGTCCCACCGGAAGTCGGGAAACGGGCCATTTCCAGCCTCCGGAGGGCCTCTGTAAAGGTGGGGAAGGCTGTTTTCGCCCTCCCCAGGCTCCTAGAAAGCCTTTGGAGCCTGGGGAGGGTGAAAAATGGGCCTTCCAGTCCCACAGGAAGTTGGGAAAAGGGCCATTTCCGGCCTCTAGAGAGCCTCTTTAAAGATGGGGAAGGCTGTTTTCACCCTCCCCAGGCTCCTAGAAAGCCTCTGGAGCCTGGGGAGGGTGAAAAATGGGCCTTCCAGTCCCACAGGAAGTCAGGAAACGGGCCATTTCCGGCCTCCGGAGGGCCTCTTTAAAGATGGGGAAGGCTGTTTTCGCCCTCACCAGGCTCCTAGAAAGCCTTTGGAGCCTGGGGAGGGTGAAAAATGGGCCTTCCAGTCCCACAGGAAGTTGGGAAAAGGGCCATTTCCAGCCTCCGGAGGGCCTCTGTAAAGGTGGGGAAGGCTGTTTTCACCCTCCCCAGGCTCCTAGAAAGCCTCTGGAGCCTGGGGAGGGTGAAAAATGGGCCTTCCAGTCCCACCGGAAATTGGGAAAAGGGCCATTTCCAGCCTCCGGAGGGCCTCTGTAAAGGTGGGGAAGGCTGTTTTCACCCTCCCCAGACTCCTAGAAAACCTCTGGAGCCTGGGGAGGGTGAAAAATGGGCCTACCGAGCCCACCGTGCCATCAAAAAGGTTAGCCATCCCTCCTGCTTGGGTGGGGGTGGGGGGGTTGACTAGATGACCTACAAGGTCCCTTCCAACTCTGTTAATCTGTTAAAATGTGGTTAGACTACTTTGTCACATTTTTGGATTTTTTTAAAAAAAACTTTGTTAATAGACGGTGGGAATGCGGGTGACGTAATATATCTTGACTTCAGCAAAGTGAAATAAGAAAGCTGGGAGTTGAAGTCCACAAGTCTTAAAGTTGCCAATGTTGGCAAATTCCCTTCCTTTAGACCTGGCCATCATCCGCAAGATTTAAAATCAGTGCAAGAATCAGGGCAGGAAAAAAAAAAGGAGGGGGGGAGAAATCTCAACAAGGTCCAGAGATAGACATCGGAACTCCTTGCCACAAGACACGATTCCTGCTTTAGAACGAAAAGGTGAATTTCCTGATCATTTGCTAGGAGGAAAATTCTCTGTATCGATGAACTTCGACCCAATTGCTGGCACCTTCTCTTTTTATATTCTTTGCAAATATAAATATGATTTTTTTTTTAAAAAAAAAAACATTTTACAGCTTGTCTGCAGCCAACAGGTGGCCAAGCAGAAGAGAAACGAAACTTAAGATGTTTCGTTAACGCTTCCTGGAGGAAGAAGACATGACAGTGAAAATTGATGGCGCCCGAAGGCTTACCAAAACAGGAAAAACGTGAATTTCTCTCTGTAAACAGTAATACTTCTGAGAAATGCAATTTTTAATTTTACATCTTCTCAAAGGAGAATCCTGCTTTGAAAAAAAACCTGTGACCTAACTGGAGCCCGATCGTCTTTGTGAATCAGCCAACTTTTTCATTTTCTTTTTTTTAAAATTTTATTTTAATTGCTTTTAAGTCTTAACTTTCCACCAGGTGCAGCTGTTTAATTGCTGCAAGAGCGAAACCAGCAACAGAAAAGGGAAAATGACATCAGCGTCAGAATAATAATAATAATAAATTGTTCTTTTGATGCTAACTTTCCAGAAATGATTGCCTTCTGCCTGAGATGAGGAGTATGGGACTTGTGGTACCCACCCCTTTCCAGAAAGCCCGGGAGGGGGGGGATGCAAGTATTGAGTGAAACCTGGCTCCAAAACAGGAACTGGGAGATGGAACTTGGAGTCCTAGCGGACAATCCCTTAATTGTGAGTCAGCGGCAGCTGAAAAAGCGAATACGATCCTCGGTTGCATAAAGAGAAACACAGAATCAAAATCGTGTGAAGGATTAGCACCACTTTGTAAAGCCTTAGTAAGGCTACACCTGGAGTATTCTGCATCCAGTTTTAGTTCCCACGTTACAAAAAAGATGTTGAGACTTTGGAAAAAATACAGAGAAGAGCAACTCCTGCTTCAGCAGGGGGTTGGACTAGATGTCCTCCAGGGCCCCCTCCCACTCGAATCTGATTAAAACCCGTATGCCTGCAGAACAGGTGATTCACAGAAATGGAAGGTTGCCATGACGATGATGCGGGCACTCCCGTCTTCGGCGGGGCAGAGCCGGGAGGGTGGATGGAAGGCGTGGCTGGAATGCACCTGGGCAGGTTAGGTGCGGGGAGTGGGGGGGGGAGGCAGTGAACCCCTCCCCTTCCTCTGATGTAACCTGCTGCTGTCACCCTTTGGAACATCATACCCACCCACCCCCCGCTGAGGGAGACCCCAACCATTTTTTGCAATGAGTTTTTATCCCTTGATGGATTTTTAAAAATTTGTTTTATTTTTTTTAAAGTTTGCAAGCTGCCTGGAATCTCTCCCCAGTGGGTGAATTTGGCGGCAACACATAAACTTGCTGAATAAATCAAAACGAAATAAAATTGGGGTCCCGAGTGCGAGAGGCGCAGCTGTACAGCTAGTCCTCACCTTAAAACGTCAGTTCATTGAGGGACCGAAGTTACCACGGCGCTGAAAGAGCGACCTATGGCCGTTTCTCACTCTTAGCGACCGTTGCAACGTCACAAATAATAAAAATTCAGAGACGCTTGGCAACTGTCTCACAGGTATGACGGTTACAGTGGGTGCTTCAACACGGGAGGTATTTAAGAAGAAATTGGGCATCCATTTGTCTGAAATGGAATAAGGTCACCTGCTTGAGCAGGGGGCTGGACTAGATGACCTCCAAGGTCCCTTCCAACTCCTGATAATTCTGTAAGGGTCTCCTGCCTGAACGGGGTTGGACTAGATGACCTCCGAAGTCCCTTCCAACTCTTATTATTCTGTTATGTCTTGTTAACTTGCCGCTTGTTTGCAGCAAAAGTTTCAGGAACGGAGTCTTTATTTCTCTTTCTCCTCTTGCCCAGGGTACCATGTCCCACAGCCAGGATATCCGGTGGCTTCTCCGCCTTACCCCGTCGTGCCGCCACCGCACACTGGGCCCTCCGCCCCCACCCCTGGGTTCCAAGTCTACCCCACCGCCAGTCCCGGACCCGGCTACGTGGCTGCCCCCCAGCCGCCCCCCCGAGGATACCGGGACCACTCCGCTTCCCCACAACACCCCCAGTCCAGCGATCCCCACGCGGCCATTACCCCTTACCTGCCTGTTTCGGCTAGCATCCCACCTGGCTTGGAGTACCTGACCCAGGTAAGCACAAAGACTTTAGGGAGTGGGAGGAGGTGGGCATTTAAAAAAAAAGGGATTTAAAAGTAAGATTCCGCTGTTTATAAGGGCAGAAGGAATGCAGGTTTTGATTTGAGACTGCTGACCTGGAGGAACGTGCTTTGCTTGCAAAAGCTCTGGGTTCAAATCTTGCCATTCCCACTACTCGATGCTGGAGGCTCTATTGTCTTCCCTCCAGGTGCTTCCCAACGGAGACAGATAGAAATACAGAATTCAGTATCTTACTGGAAAACTACAATAAAGAGAATGCAGACTTCATTTTACATGTGCTAACGGCAGCTAGAATTGTATTTTTAAAATTGTATGTTTTAATTTTTAAATGTTTTTATAATGGTTTTCTAAATGCATTGTAAGCCGCCCTGAGTCTCCGGAGAAGGGCGGCATATTAATTGAACTAATAAAATAAAATTAAACTAATCAAATATTTGCACAACAATGGAAAAGTGTAGAGATCCCAACAGAAGAAAACATAATTTAAAAAAATACTAGAATGTGCAGAAATGGATAGATTAACACTTACAATTAAGGAAAAGGAAGAACCTGAATACTTTTTGACTTGGGACTCATTTTATCAATGGCTAACCGGCAGAAACAGAAGTTAGAAATACGGAAATATAAGAGAAGGATTCATTTTCTAGGGAAGGTTTATTAAAACGGATAAGCAAATAGTCCTATTATGATGAGATCAATATTCATGCGATGAATATTCATTCATTCATTTCATTCATTAAATTTTTATACCGCCCCTTCTCCCGAAGGACTCGTGGCGGGGTACAGCCAGGATTAAAAAACATACAATATAAACATTAAAATACTTTAAAACATAATTAAATCTATATTGGCTTCCCCCAATTTAAAACCCCTTACCCATAAAATTAACCAATTAAATTTTTTTTATTGTAAATATGATTATTATTTCTCAAAATTATTTGTACGCTGACCACACACCGTTTATTCCACTTAAAAAAGGATGCTTATAAAAGAAAGAAAATAATGATTCTCTATAAGGGTAGTTTGGCGGAAGGGAGCTAAATGCAATACTGAAGTTTAAAGCTTGTATGTTAAAAGTCAAAGAATAAGATGTATTAGAAAGTTTTGATTTTTAAAAAAGTGCTTTTAAAAAAAGGTAGTTATGAAGGAAAAAGGAAGGTGAAAGAAAAAATAATAATATTTAAATATTTAAAAAAGAAATAAGATAAACCACCTCTTTTCTTTTCCTCAGTAAGGACAAAAGAATCTAAAAGAAACATAAATAAATAAATAAATAAATAAAATAAATAAATAATAAAAAAAAGAATCTGAAAGAACGCAATAAATTTTGTAAATAAAAATGGTGACAGTTCACCAAGATGACTAGGTGCAAATGGAAATATACGTTATTTCCATAGCGAGGAAGATAAAGCAGGGATGGGTTAAATTGAATACTTTATTGAAAGAGGAAAAATGTGTTCTTATTTGGATATCACTTCTGGAATTTGGGATTGTGAAGGGGAAAAAAAATATGAAACTCTGATTTTGGTTTTATGGATTAGAAAGATTTGGTGTTATAGAAATGGCTAGTTATATCTTAATGTATAAAAGCGAAATGTTGAGTGTGTGTATCTTGTACGGTTCCAGGAAAAGTTGGAAATCAATGCCCCCTTTTCTTTCTTTTTCTCTTCCCCTTTGTATTTCGCATATTGCTGTTCTCGTTTTCAATCATTTTTTTCCCTCACAAACTTCCGATGGTTTTGCTTTGGTGATGTAACTGCTTATCACCTTCTCTGATTCTGTTCTGTTTTGTCTCTTCAGGTGGACCAAATTTTGATCCATCAGAAGGTGGAACTTGTAGAAGGTATGGGGGTCAAAGCCATTTATTTATTTATTTTTGGAGACCTTGTGCATGGACAGAGTTCAAGGCCTGTCTCAGCTTCCTTGAGACCTTGAACTGGGGGTGGGGAGAGTTGTGACGTCAGAAAGTGGAAGTTGGGGAACCCTATAAATTTTTTGGGGGGGGTCCAGCCTTGGCTACTTTTAAGACTTGTGGACTTCAACTCCCAGAATTCCCCGGCCGACTCTTTTTTTCGCTTTGCTGAAATCAAGATATATTACATCTACTTCATTCCCACTTTCTCTTAAGAAAGTTACCGAATCAAAAAATGTGATAAAGTGTAGTCTAGACACATTTGTTCTGCCCCTGCTGAAATCTGGGAAATCCTTGGGGTGGGGTGGGGGTCCTTAGTCACCTCCCTTTCAGGCTCGTTAAACATCCCCATAGTAACCTGTTGCGGTGCCCGTAACACACTTTTCACTGAGCACCTCTCGCTCTCCTTTTCTCTCCGTCCCTTTCTCTCCGCAGCTTTAATCGGCTTCGAAGGCAACAACAAGTACGAGGTGCGAAACAGTCTCGGCCAGCACATCTTCCACGCGGAGGAGCACAACGATTGTTGCACCCGGAACTGCTGCGGCTCGCTACGCCGCTTCTCCATGCGGCTGGACGATCCCAGCGGCCGCGAAGTCATCCGATTGGTCCGTCCACTGAAATGCGTCAGCTGCTTTTTCCCCTGCTGCCTTCAGGAGGTAACACAGCGAGTGTGGCCTAGTGGGCGATTGCACCCAGGCTCAACCGGGAGACAGTGAGTTCTAGTCCTACCTTAGGCATGAAAGCAACTAGGTGACTTTGGGTCAATCATCGGGAGATGATGAGTTCTAGTCCTCCCTTAGGCATGAAAGCCAGTTGGGTAACTTTGGGCCAATCACTAGGATATGGTGAGTTCTAGTTTCACCTTAAGCATGAATGCTGGCTCCATGACTTTGGGCCAATCACCAGGAGACAGTGAGTTCTAGTTTCACCTTAAGCATGAACGCTGGCTCCGTGACTTTGGGCCAATCACCAGGAGACAGTGAGTTCTAGTTTCACCTTAAGCAGGAACGCTGGCTCCGTGACTTTGGGCCAATCACCAGGAGACAGTGAGTTCTAGTTTCACCTTAAGCAGGAACGCTGGCTTCGTGACTTTGGGCCAATCACCAGGAGACAGTGAGTTCTAGTTTCACCTTAAGCATGAATGCTGGCTCCGTGACTTTGAGCCAATCACCAGGAGACAGTGAGTTCTAGTTTCACCTTAAGCATGAATGCTGGCTCCGTGACTTTGAGCCAATCACCAGGAGACAGTGAGTTCTAGTTTCACCTTAAGCATGAATGCTGGCTCCGTGACTTTGAGCCAATCACCAGGAGACAGTGAGTTCTAGTTCTGCCTTAGGCATGAAAGCCTCAAATCACCCAACCAGCTTTCATGCCTAAAACAGGACTAGAACTCACTATCTCCCTGTGATTAGCCTTGTGGTGGTATGGGAAAGGATCCCCCCCTGTCCTTTTAAAGCTGCCCTGTCCTTCCTGGTGGATTGAAGTTCTGTCAGTCTCTTGACAGCCAACTTTAACCAATCGGGAAATAAATATTCCCCAAGTTTTCTTTAATAAGATTTATGAAAAAGGAATTAAATCCAGTTGTAGGAAATCTCGGCAACGTGACAGTTTTTTAACTCGGGGCCCCAATTTATCTCTCACCCGGTTGGACTAAGCCAAGGATTGGCAACCTTAAACACTCAAAGAGCCATTTGAACCCGTTTCCCACAGAAAAGAAAACACCGGGAGCCACAAAACCCTTTCAGTGCCTGACTATTTCCTGAGCGGCCACAAAACTAGCATATATAGTTGAATTAAAATTCTGTTTTCTTCTGAAACTTTTCTTTCCTTGGACTTATCCATGGTTGGCCTACCGGGGGTTGAAAAGCTCAATAAATCGCGTGCCGGCGGGTATCGCACACTGGCAGTTGTGACACATATTTTGAGCGACAGGGAGCCACAGCAAAGGGATGAAAGGAAGCATTTGTGACTAACTTCGGGAACCTCTCAACCGCGTTTTTCTGATGCCGGCTTTTGTTTCCCTCCACCCAGATGGAAGTCCAGTCCCCGCCGGGGGCCACCATTGGTTACGTGGTGCAAACGTGGCACCCCTTTATGCCCAGGTTCTCCATCCAGAATGTGGAGAAGGAAACGGTCCTGCGGATTTTGGGCCCCTGCTTTGCCTGCAGTTGTGGCGGTGATGTCAGCTTTGAGGTGCGTGTAGAGTACAGGCAGTCCTCGGCTTACAACAGTTCATTTAGTGACGGTTTCGAAGTTACAGCAACGCTGAAAAAAAAGCGACGGGGCTATTTTTCACACTTACGACCGTTGCGGCATCCCCAGAGTTAACGTGAACAAAATTCAGACACTTGGCGACTGACTCATATTTAGGACAGTTGCAGTGTCCTGCGGTCATGCAGTCAACTTTTTGTGACGTTCTGTCAAACCAGGTCAATGGAAAAGACAGATTCACTTAACAGCCACGTTAATAACTTAATAACTGAAGTGATTCACTTAACAACCGTGGCAAGAAAGGCCGTAAACGGAGGCAAAATTCACTTAACCAATGTCTCGTTTAGCAGCAGAAATGTTGCGCTCAGTTGTCGTCATAAGTTAAGGACTACCTGTAGTGTCTTCAAAATGTGTGGACTTCAACTCCCAGAATTCCCCAGCCAGCTTTGAAGTCCACACATCTTTAAATGCCCAAGGTTGAGAAACCCAGGCCCTGAGAGAAAACAGCTACAGTCCTGGGCTCCAAATTTGGGGGGAAAGGACCTTTTGCACATGCTCAAGAACCCTCTGCCCTTTAGAATAGCCTCACTCGAACTTAAAAACAAAATTGGAGATCCACTTCCTGCGTCCGGTGGAGATGGAAGTACAGTGTACATTCGACATGAGGTCACAGAGACGTCCCTTCGTGGTCGCCATCCGGGATGCAAACAACCTTCTCCCCCCCACCCCATGTCTTTAGATTTAGATTATCAGAGTTGGAAGAGACCTTGTAGGTCATCTCATCCAGCCCCCCACCCAAGCAGGAGACCCTCCGCCATTTCTGACCGGTGGCAGTCCAGTCTCTTCTTGAAAGCCTCCAGTGATGAAGCTCCCACAACCTCTGAAGGCAACTTCTGTTCCATGGGTTGATTATTCTCACTGTCAGAAAATTCCTCCTTATTTCCAGGTGGAATCTCTCCTTGGTCAGTTTCCATCCATTATTCCTTGTCTGGCCTTCAGGTGCTTTGGAAAATAGCTTGACCCCCTTCCTCCTCTCTGTGGCAGCCCCTCAAATACTGGAAGATGCTCTCCTGTCTCCCCTGGTCCTTCTCTTCACTAGACTAGCCATGATGCCCAGTTCCTGCAACCGTTCATCGTATGTTTTAGCCTCCAGTCCTCTCATCCTCCTGGTTGCTCTTCTCTGCACTCTTTCCAGAGTCTCCACGTCTTTTTTCATAGTGTGGTGACCAAAACTAGATGCAGTACTCTAGGTGTGGCCTTACTAAGGCTTTATAGAGTGGTATTAGTACCTCCCTTGATCTTGATTGTATCCCTCTGTTCATGCAGTTTAGGATTGCATTGGCTTTTCTGGCTGCCGCTGCACACGGCTGGCTCCTATTTAGCTGGTTGTCTATTAAGACTCCAAGATCCCTCTCAATGTGACTGCTATTAAGCCTGGTGTCCTTCCTGCAGGTGAAGACCCGGGACGAGTCCCGCGGGGTGGGCCGGATCAGTAAGCAGTGGAGTGGCCTCCTTAAGGAAATCTTCACCGACACGGACAACTTTGGGATCCAGTTCCCCATCGATCTGGACGTGAAGGTTAAGGCAGTTCTGCTGGGCGCCTGCTTCCTCATTGTGAGTCCCGGTCCGGAGTTGAGAAATGAAGATAAGATCTGGGATGGGGGATCCCCTTTCCCTACACCTCCCCCCAAAAAATGAGACTGCCTGGCACTTCACTCCAAGCAACTTCTCTTCTTTTTTTCTTTTCTTTTCTTTCTTTTTTTTTTTTTTGCAGGATTTTATGTTTTTCGAGAAGACGGGAGAAGTTGGACAGAGGCCCTCTGTGCTGTCCAGCTGAAATCATCTCAAATTAGGGACAATATTCCTGGTTCTGACCTGACGGAGAGAGAGAGAGAAAGAGAGAGAGAGTTTGTGTGTATGTGTTTTTGTGTGGGTGTGTTTGGGTCTGACAGCGATGGTTTCTCAGTTAGAATTGTCTTCTCTTCCTGGACTGTCTCCATTCGTTGCACAGATGCGCTTAACAGTTTTAATAGATGAACAGAGTTGGAAGGGACCTTGTAGGTCATCTAGTCCACCCCCGCCCAAGCAGACTGTACGCCATTTTTGACAAGATGGCGGACTGCCCAGTTGGAAGGTTTCCAAGTGTCCAAGAATTGGGTCTCTATCCTAGTTGCTTTGGTTCCCAAAAGACTGTTGTTGGCTTGTACAAACCTTGTTAGACTGTGTCCTGCGCGCTCTTTATCTGTCGTCTTCAGGCTAGGACAGGTGTCAGCAACCTGTGGCTCTGGAGCCGAATGCGGCTCTTTGGGCCCTCTGCTGTGGTTCTCTGTTGGGTGATCCCACCATCGCCCTCCCCTCCCAGTCACTCCTTGCCTGGCCTGAAAAGGTAAGGGTGCGACAGCAGGTGATGGAGAAGCAGCTGGAACAGAGATAGAGAGATACAGAGAGAGGGGGAGAGAGAGAGACATAGAGAGATACAGAGAGGGAGTCATGTGACTGGTGGAAATGAGTGACATCGAGTTGGCCACGCCCACCCAGGTGCTGTGGCTCCTGGTGTTTTCTTTTCTGTGGGAAACAGATCCAAATGATTCTTTTGAGTATTTAAGGTTGCAGACCCCTGGGCTAGGGGATTATGGGACTTGAAGTCCAGCTCTCTAAAGGAGAGAAGAGGTTGGGGAACGGGTTGGGTTAGATGTTCTGCTGTTAGGAGTTTAAAGTTGTGATTTTTAGGGAAGCGTTTGGCATAGAGGATCGTTGTGGGTGATCAAATGAGTTGGGGTGCCTGCTCAGGTTTTTGGGGTGCGGGGACCAAGGCTGTTTTAGGGTCTGGTCAAAAAAAATTTAGAACGGTAGATTATTGTGTAACCAAAACGTTGCACATAAAAACAGGAGAGTTTCACCCTCTAATCCGGGAGAATTCTGTTTCTCAATTTCAGCAAGTTTTAAGAGAGATGGACTTCAGTTCCCAGAATTCCCTTGCCCAGATAGAATTATGGATTTAGTAGATCAGGGGTATGCTTGCAGACATAGTATATCCGAAGCTGGATTTCTAGCGATCGTCTCCTTTATCAATGATAACATAGCTGGCTGGGGAATTCTGGGAGTTGAAGTCCACACATCTTAAAAGTGCCAAGTTTGAAAACTACTGCCTTACAACGAGGTTTATTCCTCGTTGGGTGCAGAATTAGTAATTCCCCAGGGATGGGTGTCGGTGCCCCACAGAGTCTCCAGACCTCCAAACAGAGAGGCTGGGACGAGAGAGAGATGCCAGGCGGATAATTCATAAAAGAACACTTGGCAGAATAAATATAACTATAACACTTGGCAGAATAAATATAATTATATATGGGCAGCCGTGCCATCATCCTTCCCAAAAAATTCCCTGAAAAATAAGGATGGGGGGGGGGGGGGAATAATGCCTGCTTGTTAAAAGAAAAACAAAACAAGCCAACTTCGGTTTAACAAAGGCCCCGTTGTTGGACCCAAATCATACGATGTCGAGACAAGGAACCGAGCACATGGG
Source organism: Pantherophis vulpinus (assembly GCA_037215915.1). Lineage (NCBI taxonomy): Eukaryota > Metazoa > Chordata > Lepidosauria > Squamata > Colubridae > Pantherophis > Pantherophis vulpinus. The sequence goes on from JAXLNS010000009.1 coordinate 1,299,212, forward strand.
TGCCTCTTAAGTTTGCAAACCAGCACATCTGGAGACATCTGGCTGTCTCAATTGCTGATTCACAATTTTTGTTTTAAAAAAAATATTTTGCTGGCACGGGTCGTGGTTGGACTTGTTTACGCCAACAATAGGCTGGGCTGCCCTGAGAGGGATGGGCGTTGTAGTCTTAAGCCGATCACGAAGGGAGCGACTGGGATGCCACTTTGGGTTTGTGAGTCTGTCTGGATTATGTGCAGTGGGTGTCGGCATGGCACGGACCTGTTGGCACGAAGGACGAAACATTATGGATATGTTGAGCCAAATGTTGGGCGTTTTTCCTCTTTCCAGCGCAAATTTGTGGATAATTTTGCTCTCCGAACGAATTTTAATTCCTGTTTTCAATGCCTTGGCCAGGCGTGGATGTTTGCAATGATTGCCACGTTGCCTTAACCATTAACCTAGCAAGACCCCCTCCCTTTTTGAGGGCTGTTAGGGTCTCCCCACAATCAGCTCAGGGTTGGGGGTCACGGCGAGGCAAACCCACCCCCTTTCCTTCCCCCCCACCCTCCGAATTTCAATGTCTTGCATAATATTAATATTCGGTGTCTTTTTCCGTACTGTATTTAAATACCAAATGTTTTGGGGAGGGTGGGGTGGGGTGAATGTGTACCCCACAACTCTCGTAAGTCAACCGTGGAGAAGCTGGAAAAAAGAGAAGATGTGGACTCTTGAAGTTGATGCTTCCTTGAGTAAATTCAAGTTTCTGAGTTTGGGGTTCCTTGAGAGTCCTCCGAGTGGGGGGCCATCTTCTCCGACCCGTGGCACGGGTGATGGGATTTGTAGTTCCACCCCATGTTGGAGAAAGGCTTGGACCTCGTTTTGGAAGGTCAAGCGGGCGGAAGGATGCAGTTTTGGGGTCTCGCGAACGACGGAGCTTTTGAGTTTCCAAGCTGAACCAAAAACGAATAAATATGTAGCATTTGCTGTTTTTTTTTTTTCCCTCTTTGATGGATTAAGTGTTGATTTTATTGGACTGATAACAGCTGTCCGTCTTGACGTGAGAGTGGGTGTCAAACCGTAAGAAGCAGCCGAAGCGAACAGAAAACCAAAGTTATCCTCAACTTAGAACAGTTCGCTTAGCGACCAAAGTTACAGCATTGAAAAAAACGTGACTTACAATCACGTTTCACACTTACGACCGTTGCCACATCCCCACATCAAAATCCAGACTTGGAAACTTGATTCATATTGATGACCATTTTTCACACTTACGACCGTTGCCACATCCCCGTGGTCACGTGATCAAAATTCAGATGCTTGATTCATATTTATGACGGTTGCAGTGTCCCAGGATCAGGTTTTTTTGCGACCTTCCAAAGACAAAAGTTAACGGGGAAGCTGGATTCACTTAACAACCATATCCCTAACTAAATGACTGCAGTGATTCGCTTAACAACGGTGGAAAGAAAGGCTGTTATGATGGGGCGACGAAACAGGTTTCGCAAATGTTTCACTTAGCGACAGAAATTTGGAGCTCAATTGTGGTCATAAATCAAGGATTACCTGGACTGGACCTAATTCTTACTAACGGAGAAGAAGTGATGGGGTTGAAGTGGCCGGAACTTGGGATGAGAGTGACCACGTTATAATTGAACAGATTAACAGAGTCGGAAGGGACCTTGGAGGTCATCTAGTCGAACCCCCCGCCTCCCAAGCAGGAGACCCTACCCCATTTCTGACAGATGGCGGTCCAGTCTCTTCTGGAAAGCTTCCAAGGATGAAGCTCCCACAGCTTCTGAAGGCAACTTCTATTGGAATTCAATATAAGGCAAACAAGAAACAATAGAATATAATCAAATCAGCCTCTTAAAAGAGCCAATTTCAACAAACTTGAGAATTTGGGGGAGGATTCAGCGGGTGAAAATGTTAACGGGGACAACTGGAGAAGCGTGGGAGACTCTGAAAAATATAATAAACCCTCTTAATTGTCATGATACATCACTGCTATCTTCAGACAAGCAGGGAGGAAAGTTTTGGGCCCAAGGATAACCACTTCGTAAGCACTGATTTCCTGCAGAATTTTGAATTTAGTAGATGGGGGGTAGGCTGCAGACATAGTTTATCCGAAGTTGGATTTCTAGCGATACGTCTCCTTTAGAAAATGGGGAACGTGGGGGCGGGTGGGGGCTCAGTGGTACCTGAAGAAGGAATGCGGAGATGATCTTGGGGAAGGGACGAATGGCCCCAGCTCGGCCTACCTCGCAGGGTTGATTATCATTGTTAGATGGACTCCGTGCTGGGCTCGGTGACCTTATCGAAGGAGTCTCCTTCATGGCTACACTTAAGATGTGGGGGGGTGTAATATTAAGTGGAGTTATCGATGAATTGCAGCATTGGGGATGCTGCGAGGGTCATACGTGCGAGAACTGGTCAGAAGTCACTTTCAGTGCCTTGTAACTTCAAATGGTCATTAAATGGATGGTCGTACGTCGAGGACTACCTGTAAAGCCAGAATGGAAAGTCTTCCTCCCTGCCGCCCCCAATTCCTCACCTCTTCCTCGTCTTGTCCTCTGTTCCTTCTCTTCCTCTTCCCTTCCAACTCCTTCCCTTCCCTCTCCTCTTCCTCTCCCGTTCCTCCTCGCCTCTTCCCTGCCTCTTCCCTGCCTCCTTCTCCATTCCCTCCTCTTCCTCATCAGTTCCCCTCCTCCTTTTCCCCTCCTCCTCTTCCCACTTCCCTTCTTCCTCCCCCTGCCCTTTCCCTTTCCTTCTCTTCTCCTTCTCTTCCTCTTCTTCCTCCTCCTTCCCCTTCCTCCTCTTCCCCTCCTCACCTCTTCTCCTTCTCTTCCTCTCCTTTCTCCTTCCTTTCCTCTTCCCCTCGTCTTTCACTTCCTTCCCTTCCGCCCCCTCACCTCTTCTCCTTCTCTTCCTCTTCTTTCTCCTCCTTCCCCTTCTCACCTCTTCTCCTTCCTCTTCTTTCCCTTTCCCTTCCTCCTCCCCCTGCCCCTTCCTTACCAGTTCACCTCCACTTCCTTCTCTTCCCTTCCTCCTTTTTCCCTCCTTCTCTTCCCTTCCTCCTCCTTTTTCCCTCCTTCTCTTCCCTTCCTCCTCCTCCTTTTTCCCTCCTTCCCTTCCTCCTCCTTTTTCCCTCCTTCTCTTCCCTTCCTCCTTTTTCCCTCCTTCTCTTCCCTTCCTCCTTTTTCCCTCCTTCTCTTCCCTTCCTCCTCCTTTTTCCCTCCTTCCCTTCCTCCTCCTCCTTTTTCCCTCCTCTTCCCTTCCTCCTCCTTTTTCCCTCCTTCTCTTCCCTTTCTCCTCCTTTTTCCCTCCTTCTCTTCCCTCCCTCCTCCTTTTTCCCTCCTTCTCTTCCCTTCCTCCTCCTCCTTTTTCCCTCCTTCTCTTCCCTTCCTCCTCCTCCTTTTTCCCTCCTTCTCTTCCCTTCCTCCTCCTTTTTCCCTCCTTCCCTTCCTCCTCCTCCTTTTTCCCTCCTTCTCTTCCCTTCCTCCTCCTCCAGAGACACCCCAGGAGTGCATTAACAGATCCTCACCTTTATTGTCTGATGACCCCATATTTACATAGCCCAAAAGGCCCTTCCATCCAACAGCCCCACTGCCCCCCACCCCTTAAGGCGCACGGGCATTTGGTGAGGGGGCTATGCCTCCCCCTCCCGCCCGTCCCCAAATACAGCGAGCATCCACGAAGGGGGAAAAAATCTTAAGTAGTTCAAGCTAGCCGTGCTTATAAAGAAAACCTGCAAATCCTTGGGAGTTGTAAAACGGTGGGGGTCCCCTCGGGCCCATTTTCAGCCCGGGAAGGGAGCCGTAGGGCAGCCCAGTTGAGGTGCCCCTCCTCAAAGAGGACTAGGACCTTGTGTCCCGAGGTTCAGAGGAGGGCTGCATTCGCAGGCTGGTCAACCCGACCATCGTCTTCGGTGCCTCTTGGGCCAAAAGGAAGAGGAGGGGGTTGCCTGGTGTGGGTTTGGGCTGCCCCCTCCGTGCGGCCATCGTCGTAAGTGGCCGGACAATCAGCCGGGAGTCCTTGGAGGGTGCTGGGGAAGGCCAGGGGGGCTTTTCTGTCCACCACACAGGTGAGTGGGGATCTTGGTCACCTGGGCCCTTCAGGACGGGTCCTGCTTCCCCCCTTCTGGCCCCCCCCCCTCAGGTGCTGCTCAGGTCCGGAGCCCCCGGCTGAGGACGTAGCGGGAAGCCATGGCCAGGTTCCAACGATGCTTCTCCAGGATCCGACGGCATTCGTCCCACGACAGAGAGCTCAGGTTGAAGAGCTGGTGGACCTGTGGGAGGGAAGGGAGGGAGGGAGGGAAAAGGAAGGAAGGGAGAAGGAAGAGGGAGGAAGAGAAGGAAGGAAAAGGAAGGATGGAAGAAGGAAAGGAAAGGATGGAAGGAAAAGTAGGGAAGGAAGGAAAACGGAGGGAAAAAGGAAGGAATCGAAGAAGGAAGGATGGAGGAAAGGATGGAAGGAATGAAAGAAGGGGAGGGAGGGAAGGAAGGAAAATGAGGGAGGCAAGAGGGAGGAAGGGAAGGGAAGGAAAGGATGGAAGGAAGGAAAGAGAAGGGAAGGAAAAGGAAAGTAGGGAGAAGAAAAATGAGGGAAGAAAGGAAGGAAGGAAAGAGGGAAGGAAGAAAAAGGAGGGAGGGAGGAATAGAAGGATGTAGGAAAGGATGGAAGGAAGGAAAAGGGAAGGAAGAAAGGAAAGGATGGAAGAAAGGAAAGAAGGGAAGGAAAAGGAAGGAGGGAAGGAAGGAAGAAAAACGGGAGGGAAGGAAAGAAGGAAAAGTAGGGAAGGAAGGAAAAAGGAGGGAGGAAGGAATAGAAGAAGGATGGAGAAAAGGATGGAAGGAAGGAAAAGGGAAGGAAGAAAGGAAAGGATGGAAGGAATGAAGGAAGGGGAGGGAGGGAAGGAAGGAAAATGAGGGAGGGAAGGCAAAAGGGAGGGAGGAAAGGAAAGGAGATGGAAGAAGGAAGGAAGGCAAGGGAAGGAGGGAGGGAGAGACGGAGAAAGGAAGAGAAGGAAAGAAAGGGAGGAAGAAAGGAAGGAAAATATGAAAAGGAGAAGATGTGGGTCACGGGGCAGCTCCTCTGGCCCCAGGCCCAAAACGGGGTGCCAATCCGTCCCCTCCCCATTTGTGGCTCCCTCCCTCCCCAAGAAATCCCCTCCCCCTCCCCTCCCAGGAGGCACAGCTGGAGCAGCCGGCCGGCCAACCCCGCAGGGGGGTCGTTGAGAGGGGAAGGCTGCTTCCCACCTTCAGCAACTGGACGGTTTTGGGGACCTCCCAGGCGTTCATCCGCAGGGCCTCCAGGCACTCCTCCGTGGTCACTCCATGCACCCGCTCTTCCACCTGCCGGGGGGGGGCAAGGGGGCAGCGTTAGCCAAGGGGCCCAAGGCGGCCCACCCCCCAAACCCCTTCGCTTTTGGGCGGGTTGGGGGGGCTCAGAAGAAGAAACGGGGAAGGGGCTGCCAATCATGAGCTCACGGGCCTCCTCCCCCCCCCCCGGCTAGCCTTCCAATGCTACTTCTTTGGGACTACAAAACCCATCTCCCCCAGCAGGGGCCAAACAGAATTCAGGGGGGGACGATGGAACTGAGCTTCACTCCCACCCAGGCGGATTTGGGAAATCACAACAAAAATTAAATGTATAAATTGAATGAAGAACACATTTCGTATGGGTGGTCCTCGACTTCCGACCGCAATCAGCCTCCAGCACGTCCGCTGCTAACCGAGACCGTTGGGAAGTGAGTTTTGCCCCGTTTTGCGACCTTTCGGGCCGCAGCTGTTAAGTGAGTTGTGGCAGTTGTGTTATTTTAGTAACACGGTCGTTAAGCGAGTAAGTGGCTTCCCCCACCTGACTTTGCTCGTCGGAAGGTCGCAAAAGGGAATCACGTGACCCCCCTCCCCTACCCCGGGACACCGCGACCGTCGTAAGTACATGCCAGCTGCCAAGCGTCTAAATTTGGACCCCATCACTATAGGGATGCTGCAGCGGTCATAAGTGCGAGAACTGGTTATAATATGTGACTATCTCCCTGCCGTTGTAAACTTCAAACGGTCTGTTGTAACTTTGGACACTAAACGAACCGTTGTAAGTCTAGGACGACCTGTAAAAAAATTGTCCAAGGAGTTTTCTCACTGTCTTTGGAGATCAGCTCTGTGAACATCTCCTGGTGGTCTCTTTTTCCTTTGTGGAACGCTTATTTCAAGCTGTCCAGTCCACTGCTGATCCCTCCCCGGCCCCCTAACCCTGAGGGAAAATGACCCCCAAGCAGCCCAGATCCAGAAAGGGAGCTCAAGGCCCAGATGGATGCCCTCACGGTACCCCCATTGAAGCCACGGGCATCCTCTTTGATCTTCTTACCTCTTTGATCTTCTTCTCGATCTCCCCCATGGTCAGCCTCTGCCCGCCGGGAGGGTGTGGCCCCCCGGCACCTTTGGGGCCCGGCCGGCCCATCCGCTGGTCCTTCTCTTTGGCCCCCGCGGCTTCCGCCTTGGGCAGCGCCCAGGAAGGCAGTGCCGGGTTCGGGATGCGCCCGGCGGGCTTGGGGCTGCGGCTATCCGGCTGGGGGGGCGATGGGAGGGGGGTGGGGAGGTCGCTGAAGCGCCGCTGTGGGGCCCGGCTGGGCCCGTCCGCCCGGAAAGGGGGGAATCTCGGCTTGTGACGCAGAATGGACCACTCGGAAATGGACTCCAAGCTTTTGGAGAGGCCTAGAGGGGGCAGCAGTGAGGGGGTTAATAAAAGGGGGGGCAGAAGACCCCCCAACTAACCATGAAAGGGAGGGGGAGACTCACGGGCCAATTGCAGCAGCTGCTTGTTCTTGCTGGGACTCGGGGGACCCAGATTCCCCCCGCGCGATTTCGGCTTTTTTCTAGGAGAAAGGAGACAAACATCAATGTTCCGTTTAGTGACGGCCGATTACAGGCAGTCCTTGCCTTACCACCGTTCCTTTAGCCCCCGAACTTAGCAACAGCATGGAAAAAGTGACATATATATATATATATAACCGGTTCTCAGATTTATGACCGTTTGACATTACAACAGCACATAAAGAAAGTGACTTAAAACCGGTTCTCGCACTTATGACCGTTCGAAGTTAGAATGGCGTGGGAGAAGTGACATATAACTGGTCCTCGCACTTACGGCCGTTCGAGGTTAGAACGGCAACGGAGAAAATGACTTGCGACCGGTCCTCGTACTTATGACCCTTTGCAGCATCCCTGCGGTCACGGGATCAAAATTCGGGCGCTTGGCAACCGATGCATATTTACGACAGCTGCCTCGTCCCAGGGTCATGTCATCTTTTTTGTGACCTTCCTGGATGGCTTCCCCACCCCCCCCAAGCAAAGTCAATGGAGGAAGCTGAATTCACTTAACCGTTAAGTGCCGTTAAGTGCCGTTAAGAATTCACTGCCGTTAAGTGAGTCATGACCACATGACTCACTTAACGGCAGTTATTTTCTTCACAAGATGGGTTGTAAATGGAGCTGAAACACACCTAACAACTGTCTCGTTCAGCAACAGAAATTCTGCTGCTAATTGTGGTCGTAAACCGAGGACTATCTATAATTCCTTTCAAGGTGCAGAAATTAAACCGGGTGCCTCAGTTGGGCGCTGATCCCACCTACGTGGCACCCCTGGGGTCACTGAGAGAGCTGGGGGGGGGTGTCCAGCTGCCCCCTCCCCTTTCTAGGCTCCTCTCCATTAGCCCTATTTACTTCAGCCTAGACAGAAAATGCAATACCACTGCTGGCCACCGGGTGGCAGGACACACCCAAAAACTGGATATTTGTTCTGCAGGGATCCTAAGACCCTCTTTTTCAATATTAAGTCTGTGTATCTCTGTATGTGTGTTTCCCATCCACCCCCAACATACTCCTCCTTCTGGTCTGGAGACCCCCATCCTCGCTCAGGGTCGATATCCCCGTGACTCAGGTGAAGGAAGGAGCTTCGGATGGGGCGGCTGATCCGCGGGGCTCCAACAGGGGGCGCTCCTTCCTCGACTGATGCCACGACAGAAGACGGGAAGATGCCAACTTTGAGAGTCCGCTTGTTCTGCCCCCGCCAGGTGGAGGATTCGGGGCTGGAAGGGTAAGAAAGGGGGGGGGAGATGAGAAGAATACGCCCCCAGTCGTCCCCGTTGGGGTCTAAGGATCCTAAATTTTTGGCGTCTTGGACTACAAATCCCATCGATTTACGAAGGTTTTGGACGAAAGGAAATTTGTGGTATTTTTTTACTACATCTCAGCCGGAGCTCAATGAGTCAGGGACAAAAAATATAAACCAAGATTGCTAGAAATCTTGACGAGATACTACATTGATGCTAGATAGATAGAGATTAGCAGGGAAGGGGGTTGGTCTAGATGACCTCACGGATCCCTGCCCTCCAACAACTCTGGGAAAAGAGGCGAGATCAAAAGCGAAGAACAGGCGGATTGTATATTGAGGACTAGAAACTTGGAAAAACAGAATGGAGTTGAAGGGATAGGAAGGTTGTGCAGATGGGAAGGGGGCTGAAGGAGAGCAGATCCCACTCCCCTTCCCCCCAAAAGAGGGTCCCAGCAGCCCCACTCACCCGCCTTCGATAATAGTGACCGGGTCATTCTCTTCCAGCCTCAGCCAGCCGGGCTCCCCAAACCCACAATTGGCCGTCATTTCTTTGGGACGGAGCTGCGTTGAACAGAGACACGGTGCGGTCAAAAAAAGGCGAGATGGCTGTCGCTAAGAGACAGTCATTAAGTGAGTTCCTGACAACCTTCCTTGCCACACTTGTTAAGTGAAACCCCTGCCGTCGTTAAATAAGTCACACGGCTGTTAAGCGAAACCGGCTTCCCCGTAGACTGTGCTTGTCAGAAGGCCACATGGGATGCGGCGGCCGTCATAAATAGGAACCAGCGGCCAAGAGTCTGAATTTTGATCATGTGACTGTGGGTCTGGCAAACTCCCTGCCTCCCGGATGTGTGGCCTTCAGTTCCCAGAATCCCTAGCAGTGGTAGTGCATGGACACTGCTAAGAATTCTGGGAGTTGAAGTCCACGTATCTATATACCCCCTAACCCAAGGGACTCCAAACGTGGCCCCTTTAAGACTGGTGGACTTCAACTCCCAGCCTTCCCCAGCTCGCTATGGAATTCTGGGAGTTGAAGTCCACGTATCTTCATACCCTAGGACCTTCAACCATGGCCCCTTTAAGACTTGGTGGACTTCAACTCCCAGCATTCCCCAGACTGCCATGTTGGCTGGGGAATTCTGGGAGTTGAAGTCCACGTATCTTCATACCCTAGGACCTTCAAACATGGCCCCTTTAAGACTTGGTGGACTTCAACTCCCAGCATTCTCTAGACTGCCATGTTGGCTGGGGAATTCTGGGAGTTGAAGTCCACCAGTCTTAAAGGGGCCACATTTGGTGGCCGCTGCCCTAAATTGGCCTGATGCCAGCCACCCGGCAGTCCCAACCTGGCCAGTTCCTGGCCAGACGGGAATCTAGATATTCCAGGCGCTTCCTCCCCCCTCTTGCCCCCCCCCCACAAACATCCCAGGTGCCACAGCTTCCACTCACCTCCTGCAACAGGTGGATAATTTCCCGGAATTTGGGCCTCTCTTCCGGGTTGTGAGCCCAGCATTTCAGCGCCAGGGCGTAGATGGTCCTGGGACAATCTTCCGTCCGTTCTAAGCGGCCTCCTTCTCGGTCAATTTTGATCATGATCTGGGGTGGGAGAGGGGATCAGGAAGGAGAAATAAAACATCCGTTTGAAGGTTAGGAGCATACAGAATCTGCAAACCAGCTCAAAAGTCCATTTATAATTTTTAAAAATAGGGTGTTTTTTTTTTAATGCTGTCTTCCTTATTTTGATTAACGAGGCAATGAAGAGGCCTAAACATTCTTTCCTTCTACTATTTTTCCCATCACAACAGCCCTGTGAGGTGGGTGGGGCTGAGAGAGGGACGACTAGCCCAAAGTCATCCAACCAGCGCTGGAACTCACCATCTCCTAGCGATTGGCCCGCCAGCATTCAGATGGCTTTCATATTTAAGGCAGAACTAGAACTCACCATCTCCTGGGGATTGGCCCAAAGTCACCCAGTCCCTTTCTCGCCTAAGGTGGGACTAGAACTCCCAGACTCCTGGTGATTGGCCCAAAGTCACCCAGCCCTTTTCTCGCCTAAGGGGGGACTAGAACTCCCAGTCTCCTGGTGATTGGCCCAAAGTCACCCAGTCCCTTTCTCGCCTAAGGTGGGACTAGAACTCCCAGACTCCTGGTGATTGGCCCAAAGTCACCCAGCTGCTTACATGCCAAAGGTGGGACTAGAACTCACCGTCTCCTGGTTTCTAGCCTGACACCTCAAACACTGCCAAACTGCCTATAGATAGCAGCCATCCTCAAACCTTTCCCCATTTTTATGTCCGTTTTATGCATGAAAAAAAAATCAAGGGGAGGGTTTTTTTTAATACCCCGTTGCCTGGCTGCCATCTTGACTTTTTTGCCCTCCCCTGGCAAAGCGTCTCCACCCCTATCGCCATATCGGAAAGCACGTGGCATCTCTGAACCTTTCCCGTTCTGGCCCGTAGCTGGCCGACCCGTTACCACCTCCCAAGGTTTTACAGGTGACAAAGTCAGAAGGCACCTTGGAGGTCATCTAGTCCAACCCCACTCCTCCCAAGCAGGAACACCCTACACCGTTGTCCAGTCTCTTCTGGAAAGCCTCCAGGGATGAAGCTCCCACAGCTTCCGAAGGCAACTTCTGTCCCGTGGGTCGATTGAGGTCTCGGACTACAATTCCCATCATGCCCCAGACAGGCTTCGGGCTCTACCCACTAGGCCGCTAACCGTCCCCCTCCCCTCTCGGTCTCACCTGCCTGCCCGACAAGCCCACCCAGGGCTCCTCGCAGTAGGAGAACATCTCCCAAAGGGTCACCCCGAACATCCAGACGTCCGAGGCGCTGGTGAAGACGCCCAGGCGCAGACTCTCGGGGGCACACCTGCAAGGGCAGAAAAGGGGGGGTGTCAGTCACCTGGTGGGGCTTGGGGGAAGCCCCCACCCCAGCTTACCTGGGCAGGGCAGGAGGGGGTGGTTCAAATGAGTTACGCTGGTGTTAAAGTGAAGTGGTCCTCGGTTTACGACCACAATCGAGCGCCCAATTTCTCTCTCCCTTAGCCATAGAAATTGAGGGGGCGGGAGCCTCAATTGCGGTCATAAGTCAAGGACCACTTGTACAAGTAGTCCTCTACTTACAACAGTGACCGTTCAAAGTTACAACGGCTCTGAACAAAAGTGACTTCGTTAACGACCGTTTTTCACGCTGCAGCCTCGGGATCAAAAATCAGACGCTTGACAACTGATTCACATTTATGACCGTCGCAGCGTCCTGGGGGGGGGTCACATGACCCCCCTTTGGCGACCTGATATGTGAAAATCCATGGGGGGGAAGTCTGATTCACGTCACAACCGGATGACTCATTTAACAACGGCCGCAGTTCGTTTAACAAATGTCGTAACCGTGAGGCCAAGCTCACTGAACACGTCTCACTTCGCAACATAACTTTCATTAAAGTCGTAAATCGAGGACTGCTTGCATAAACCACCAATCCTTAAGCACGGCTTGAAATATAAATCAGGATAAATAGAAAGCAGAAGAAAATTGGCAAGCCGAGATTCGCTCTTTAAGCACAAACAGACCATGATTTGCAAAGGGGTTAGTTAGTAAGAGGTTGATCAGTGTGTTTCTCTGCTCGGGGATCCCCCCCATCATTTCACCCCTCCCAGCCCAGATCTCCCCCTTAAATCCTGGCGTGGTACGTTCCTTCATTCAGGTCTTGACAACACATGGCAAGGCGCTAGTCCTCATGACCTCTGAGGGTTCACCAGCCGCCTGAGGAGATGGGGTGGGGGGGGGGAAAAGAGGTGGTTAAATCCTCCCCCGCTTCGGGGAGCCTTACCAGGCAAACGGGATGCGCCGGTGGGCGGACATGACGTAGCGGTCACTCTTGCTGGACAGCGGGCGCATCAGGCCGAAATCGCCAATCTTGGCATGGTCCTCGGAGACCAGGAGGATGTTACGGGCGGCCAGATCCCGGTGGACGAAGAGCTTGGACTCCAGGTAAGCCATGGCCCCCGCCACCTGCACGGCGTAGCTCCAGAGCTGGTGCAGAGGGAAAGGCGGCTGGAGCCGGTCGTAGAGCGAGCCCAGCGTGGCCAATTCCGTGACCTGCCGAGAGAAAAAGGGGTTAAGTCCCACGGATCCGTCGCCTTGTCTTCTGAACCCCCCAAAATAACTCGGCAGACGTTCGGACCTTCCTGGGTCTTCAAACGCAGGAAAAGATTGGAAGGAGACTAGAAAAGTTAACAGAATATCAGTTGGAAGGGGCCTCAGAGGTCATCCAGCTCAACCCCCTGCTCCAGGAGCAGACCTCATGCCATTCCAGGTTGTCCAATCCTCCAGTGTGGGAGCCCCCACCACCTCCGGAGGCGAGTCCTTGGCCTTCCCCCTTACCATCTTGAGGGGCTGGGTGAGCACCACGCCGTGGAGGCGGAGGAGATGGGGGTGATCCAGGCAGCACATGGCGTTGACCTCATTGAGGAAGTCAATCAGGGCCCCCGGGTCGGAGGAGATGTCCGAACGCAGCGTCTTCACGGCCACCGGGATCTAAGAGAGGCAAAGAAAGGTCGGCTACAGGCCGGAGGAGACACAACGCTTGCTGTCTCGGGGATGCCAGAGTCAGATGAGGGGGATCACCTCTTGGTCTCCTTCCAATAGTGCAGCTTTATATGGGGAAAGTTCTAGAAAGGGCAACCTGTGCGAAATACAGTGGCCGGATTACTAACCGGCACAAGAATCCAGAATCTCATGATTCTGGTGGGCTGAAAGATCTCCGTTGGCTGCCAGTTGCCGATTGGGCCTTCAACGGCTCAGCATTGGATCACCTGGAGGTGCCCTATCCTTCTCCCAATATTCCTGGCTATTCTGACCTGCAAAAGTCTTTCGGAAATACAGGGAAGGTCCTTCTCCTGGGGGGGGTGGGGGGAGCTGGGATGCAGAATACGCTCCCTGACAAACTGCAGCGTCTTCCCCCCCCCCAGGACAGACGGTCCTCGATTTACGACCGCAATTTCTGTCGCTAAGTGAGACGTCTGTGAAGCGAATTTTGCCCTACTTTCTCCAGTTGTTAAGCGAATCACTGCGATGGTTAAATGAGTCACACCGCCATTTAAGCGAATCGGTTTCCTCCCTCTGGGCTTTGCTCGTCCGAAGGTCGTAAAAAGAGGATCGCGTAACCCTGGGACGTTGCAACGATCATAATGAGGAGTTAGTGGCCAAGCGTCTGAACTTTGGACACGTGACCGTGAGATTGTTACGACGGTCGTTAAGTGTGGAAAAACGGTCGTAAGTCACTTTTTCCAGTGCTGTTGTAACTTTTGTCACTAAGTGAACCGTTGTAAGTCGAGGACTGCCTGTAACGACACGGGTGTCTAGTTCGGCCAGGCGCAGGCAAAGAAAGCCAGGGTCCCTCTTGCTTAGCAGCAGACGGGCAGCAGCCCAGGTGCTTACCAAGGCGCCGCCAGGCGCGTGCCACTCGGCGCGGTGCACCACCCCGAAGCATCCATCGCCCAGCCGCTCGCAGATGTGAAGGTCCCACTCGCTGATCAAGCATTTGAGGGAGGCGTCCGTGTCCAGCCGGGAAGGGGCCGGGGGCTGGGAGTTGGGGGTCTCTTCGTTTTCTGGGCTTCGCACCCCCGTGAACATCTGGCAGGGGCAAAAAAAAAGAGAAAGGGGCACGGTGGCACCACTGCCTCTGGCGATCCCACGAAGCAGGAGAATTTAATGCCCAAATCTCAACAACTCTGGGCCACTGAGAAGAGGCAGGAAAACGTCACTAACAGAGTCGAAAAGCAACAGCACGACACAGGGCGTCCTTGAGTTGTGACCATCATGGAGCCTGTTTGCCAAGGGCATAAATTGTAATGAAGGAAGGGAGGGAGGGAGGGAGAGAGGGAGGGAGGGAGGAAGGAAGGAGAGAAAGGGAAGGGATGGAGAAATGGAAGAAGGAAGGACATTGAAGGAGGAAGGAAGGAAGGAAGGAAGGAAGGAAGGAAGGAAGGAAGGAAGGAAGAAGGAAGGAAGAAAAAGAAGGAAGGAAGGAAGGAAGGAAAGAAAAAAAGAAGGAAGGAATAGAGAAAGAAAGAAGGAAGGAAGGAAGGAAGGAAGGAAGAAGAAAGAAAGAAAGAAGAAGAAGAAAAAGAAGGAAGGAAGGAAGGAAGGAAAGAAAGAAGGAAGGAAAAGAAGGAAGGAAGGAAGGAGAGAAAGGGAAGGGATGGAGAAATGGAAGAAGGAAGGAAGAAAAAGAAGGAAGGAAGGAAGGAAGGAAAGAAAGAAAGAAGGAAGGAATAGAGAAAGAAAGAAGGTAGGAAGGAAGGAAGGAAGGAAGGAAGGAAGGAAGGAAGAAGAAAGAAAGAAAGAAGAAGAAGAAAAAGAAGGAAGGAAGGAAAGAAAGAAGGAAGGAAAAGAAGGAAGGAAGGAAGGAGAGAAAGGGAAGGGATGGAGAAATGGAAGAAGGAAGGAACAGAGAAAGAAAGAAGGAAGGAAGGAAGGAAGGAAGGAAGAAGAAAGGAAGAAAAAGAAGGAAGGAAGGAAGGAAGGAAAGAAAGAAAGAAAGAAAGAAGGAAGGAAAAGAAGGAAGGAAGGAAGAAGAGAAAGGGAAGGGATGGAGAAATGGAAGAAGGAAGGAATAGAGAAAGAAAGAAGGAAGGAAGGAAGGAAAAGAAGGAAGGAAGGAAGGAAAGAAAGAAAAAGAAAGAAAGAAAGAAAAAGAAGAAAGGAAGGAAGAAAGAAAGAAAGAAAGAAAGAAAGAAAGAAAGAAAAGGTAACTTGACTTGGAACAGCTGACATTTCGCAAGGAGTCCTTTAACCCCATCGATATCCACATCTGTCTCTCCCAGGTCCTTGGGAAGGAATTGATAGGGGGATAAAAAGGCCAAATCGAGTCTCAACATCTGGATGACTTTGAACACCACTATAATAATCATACAGCTTCCATCCCGCAGTGACAGCTTTAACATCATCAAGCAACCACATCTGCCTATCCTAAGGTTTTTGGGAAGGGGCTCCACCGGTAGACAAATATGCCAAGCCCAGTCTGAACATCTGGCTCAGTGTGCAACGAACCATAATAGCGAGAGGCGCCTTGGGTGCAATCCCAAAACATCTGGAGCACCCCTGGAACACCATCGGCCTTGACCAAATCCCCATCGGTCAATTGCAAAAGGCAGCTTTGCTTGGGAGAGCTGACATCCTTCAGGGATACCTTCAAACACACCATCAAATGACATCTGTCTGTCTTAGGGGTTTGGGAAGGACTCCAGAGGTGGATAAACAGGCCGAATCCAGTCTGAACATCTGGCTGACTTTGCAACCAACCGTAATAATAGAGCTTCCATCTTTAATGGCCGCCCTAAGTCTTCGGAGAGGGGTGGCATATAAATTGAATTAATTAAATTAAATTAAATTAAATTAATACCATCAAACAACCACATCTGTCTGCACAATCCAAAGCGCACTGAAGATGTCTCCACGAATGGGAACGAAACGCTTGCAAACACATCGCCAAACTCGGAGCTCAAACCAACAACAGAACATCTGTCTCTCTTAGGGGTTTGGGAAGGACTCCAGAGGTGGATAAAAAGGCCGAATCCAGTCTCAACATCTGGCTGACTTTGCAACCAACTGTAATAATAGAGCTTCCACCTTTAACGCCATCAATCAAACAAATTCCAGGTGTTTGGGAAGGACTGGAGAGGTGGATAAAAAAGGCCGAATCCAGTCTCAACATCTGGCTGACTTTGCAACTAACCATAACAACAGAGCTTCCCTCCTTAAGGCCATCAAACAGCCACATCTGTCTATCTTCGGGGGTTTGAGAAGGACCGGAGAAGTAAACACAAAATATAATAAAACCCAGTCTGAACATCTGGCTGATTTGGAAACCAGCTGTCATAAATAAAAATATAGCTTCCATTCCGCAACGATGCCTTTTATTTAACGCATCAAAGGAGCACATCTGCCTATTTTTAGGAGTTTGGGAGGGCCTCCAGAGGTGGATATCAAAGACCAGTCTGGACATCTGGCTGGCTATAAAACAACCGGTAACAATACACAATAAGCTCATCCTAAACTTCCTTCCAAACGGCAGGCAGGAAGGGCATATTTTCGTCGCCAACCAGCCAGCCAGCTTAACTTGTTCCGGTGCCCTCCAGGTGTGCAGCCAACGAAGATTCGCGGAAAGGTCTTAAAGGCAAGGAAGAAGACGGCAGACACGGTGCTGTGTTTGCCGCCAGTATCCGCGGGGGGACATGACAAAGTCATGAGGTCACACGGCTCAAATGACAGCGGACGGGGTTTGGCTCCCTCGCCGTTGCCAATGCCACCGTTTGCGTTACTTGCACAACACGGTGATGGGTGGACGATCCTCGGGGCTGGCTGAGGTTGGCTGTTTGCTAGAGGACGTTTCATGGGCCAAGTAGGGAACAGCATCAGTGCTAGAAAGGAAGGGTAGCGGGGAAGTTGCATTTCTAGTGTAGGGTTTCCTGCCTAAGCAGGGGGTTGGGCTAGAAGACCTCTAGGGTCCCTTCCAACTCTGTGATTCTATTCCTCAGTTGGGTCATGAAACGTCTGCCAGAAGATCCCCCCCAAACTCAGAAAGCACCCACAGTCCTCCTCCTCCTCCTCCTCCAACAACCCCACTCCCTTCCAGCACTGATAATGTTCCCTAGTTGGGTCACGAAACATCTGCAAGAAAACCACCAAGCTCAGAGACCCCCCCCCAGGACGCTCCCCCCCAGTTCAAAGCTACAAAGATTCTCCTCTATTGGCAAGTTGGGGTATCACTGCCCCCCACCCAACCCCACAAATAAATCCACTTGTCTTTCGCTTCCCCAAATCTGTCCCGGGGAACAGCCGAATTCCCACGGTTGCAGAAATCCCAGGGCGAGCGTATTATACGAAGCCACCCACCCGGCGTATCTCTTCGAGGGAGGGTCCCCGGCGCTCACCTTATAGACCCAGGACTTGGGACGCTGGCTTTGACCCCTCCGGCGTTTCAAGGCCTCTTCGAGCCGCCGCTGACCTGTAAGATAAAATTCCTCAGTCCAGGGAAAAACCGAATTCGAACCCAAATCAAGGATGCCAGCAAAACTCCTTTGCCTCGATGGGGGACTTAAGGGGGCTTCGTGATCTCTTGGAAATGATTCCAAATATAATATTCCTTTCTATAGGTCTGGGGTCATTTTTAAGACTCGTGGACTACAACTCCCAGAATTCCTCAGCCAGCCATTTTTTCCCCCACACTTTGCTGAAGTCAAGATATATTACATCTACTATCGCATTCCCACCATCTATTATTAAGAAACTTACACTATGGGGGGAAAAAAAAAACGTGATAAAGTTGTCTATTTACATTTCTTCTTGTCCTGTCCGTGTTGAATTCTGGGTAAATCTTTGCCGGCTGAGGAATTCTGGGAGTTGGAAGTCCACAAGTCTTAAAAGTTGCCGAACTTTTATTAGGAAGAACTAATAGATAAGATTTTAGAATACGCTGAGATGGACAGATTAACAAAAGAAATCAAGGAAAAAGAAGAGACAGAATATTATAGAATATGGAATAAATGGTATAACTGGTTTAAGACTAACCATAAAGAACAATAACTATTAGGAGAAAAAAATAGAAGTACAAAATAGTGATGTATCGTATGTCCGGAGTGGAATAAAAATGTATGTAATATGAAGGTAGAAATGTATAATCGTAATGACATAACTAAAATGTATAGTTCTCTATAAGGGAAAAAGGGAAAAAAAAAAAAAGAGAGAAAAGGAGAGGAGGAAGATGGAGTAATAAATTAAGATAAAGGAGAAGAAGAATTAAAGTAATAACTGGAAGACCAGTATGAAACAATGCTTAAATATGAAAAGTTATTTATATGTTGTATGTTGTGTAAATGTCCAATATGTGTTTTAATAAAATTACAAATTAAAAAAAAAAAGTTGCCAAATGAAGGGAGGGAAGATGCTATTTTTATCCACTTGATAGTCATTCTCGGAAAAGGGAGATCTTTATATCCAATATAAATAGACCTTCGTCCCTTTTGAACCCCTGTATCACACCCAGCTTTTTCTTTCTGCTGCTTCATGAGGACTAGAAACTTTGGAAGCCTTGTGAGAGATGGCATCACTGATTGCAGACTCCTCCGTTATAGGCATCCTCGACTTGCAACCGTTTTAGCGACCGTTCAGAGTTTACAAATGGCGCTGAAAAAGGTGACTGGCGACCGCTTTCCACACTTGTGACCCTTGCAAAATTCGGACGCTTGGCAACAGGCTCATATTTATGACCGTCGTAGTGTCCCGGCGGGGAAGGAGGGGAGGCTGTCACGTGATCCTCTTTTTGCGGCCGTCTGACCAGCGAAGTCCATGGGGGGAAGCCGGATTCACGGAACCACCGTGCGACTCACTTAACAACCGCAGTGATTCACTTAATGACGGTGGCCAGAAACGTCGTAACACGGGGCGAACATTCACTTCACCGCCGCCTCATAAATTTTGGCCTCTGTTGTGGTCATAAGTTGAGGACTACCTATTTACTTACTTACTTACTTACTTACTTACTTACTTACTTACTTACTTATTTATTTATTTATTTATTTATTTATTTATTTATTTATTTATTTATTTATTTATTTATTTAAAACATACTTTTGAACTCCGGTTTCATCCTCCTTTTGTGCCGCGCACCCTCCCTGGTCTTTCCTTCCTGTACCTCATGAGGACTAGAAACTTTGGAAGTCTTGTGAGAGGCGTCAACTCTGAGCAGAGATAACGCGCGCTACCACGCATCACAACCCCATGCTCCCTGCCTCACCTGGGCGCCCCAGGCCGATGCGGTCCAGGTCGAAGGGCTTGACGTAGTCAAAATGGCTGGGACGGGTGACGTGAAGCTCATCTCGGATCCTGGTATAAAACTGCTCCAGTTGGATTTCGGTCAGCAGCTGCAGCAGCCATTCGGTCCCGTCGTCCGGCGCCATCGGGGGGGGCAGGGGTGGGGGGGCGGCTACGGGGTACAGGAGTAGACAAGCCCCACATTAGGGTGAAAGCGCAAGGAGGACTGCCCAAAAGTCAGCCAAGAATTTGTTGCCAGATGTCAGATTAACTGGTTGCCAGAAATATATATATTTTTTAAACAATTCTTCTCCTGCTATAGGCATGCAGCTTGGCTCGCTGGCTAGAGTGATCTCTCTCTCTCTCTCTCTCTCTCTTTTTTAGTAGATCTGTGGTCTGCCCACAGATTTGCAGAAGTGAAAACTATTATTTATGACTTTCTCGGGTTGTTTTGCAAATACGTTGCAGCAGAGATAATTTCCTTGTGTGGGTAACCACACTGGGCTAAAGAGTTTTGTATTCTGTTCTGTTCTATTCTCTATATACTATTCTCTGTATTCTGTATTTTCTGTATTCTATGTTCTATTCTGATCTGTTCTGTATTTTATTTTCTATTCAATTCAATTCTATATATTTTATATTCTATCTATTCTGCATTCTGCATTTTCTATTCTATTCTATTCTATTCTATTCTATTCTATTCTATTCTATTCTATTCTATTCTATTCTATTCTATTCTATTATTTCTGCTCCGTTCCGTTCCGTTCCATTCTATTTCCATTCTGTTCTATGCTATTCTGTTCTGTTCCGTTCCGTTCCATTCCTATTTTATCCCATCCCATCCCATCCCATCCCAGTCCAGTCCAGTCCAGTCCAGTCCAGTCCAGTCCAGTCCAGTCCAGTCCAGTCCAGTCCAGTCCAGTCCTGTTCTATTCTATTCTATTTCTGTTCCATTCCGTTCCGTTCCATTCTATTTCTATTCTGTTCTATGCTATTCTGTTCCGTTCTGTTCTGTTCCATTCCTATTTTATCCCATCCCATCCCATCCCATCCCATCCCATCCCATCCCATCCCATCCCAGTCCAGTCCAGTCCAGTCCAGTCCAGTCCAGTCCTGTTCTGTTCTGTTCTGTTCTGTTCTGTTCTGTTCCGTTCCGTTCCGTTCTATTCTATATATTTATTCAATTCTATATTCCATTCCATTCTCTTAGTTGGCATCTTCCAACTGTGAGGAATTACATCTCCCATTGCCATGCCTTTGTTAGAAACTTGCCGTCTATTTGCCCTTACAGTTGGAAACATTTCCTAGAGTGTGTTATTTGCATTTTAAGTCCCGGAAAGCCCTCGTAATCGCTGGAAGGGGGACGAGTCTAAGGTTCTAAGGCTAAGAAATGAATAAACAGATGCCCTCCTCTTCTCCAGATAACGCTAATCAGCCAAAGTGGAAATGTCCGCGTGCAAAAGGGATCGCTGGGGAAGGGGCGTCAGAGGGGCGGGGGGAGGGGTCAAAAAAAGTCCAAATGATCCCCCTCGGAGCCCCTGTCTCTTTTTTAACAGAATAACAGTGTTGGAAGGGACCTTGGAGGTCTTCTAGTCCAGCCCCCACCTCAAACAAAAGATCCTACACCATTCCAGACAGGTGGCTGTCCCATCTCTTCTTAGTAACCTCCAGTGATGAAACAAACACCCACAACTTCTGGTGGCAGGCAGTTCCGCTGGTTAGTTGTCCTCACTCTTAGGAAGTTTCTCCTTCAATTCCAGGTTGCTTCTCTCCTGGATCAGTTTCCATCCGTTGCTTCTTGTCCTGCCTTCAGGGGCTTTGGAGAATAGGTGGAAACCCCCCCCCTCCTTTGGGGCAGCCCCTCAGATATTGGAATACTCCTATCATGTCCCCCCCTCGTCCTTCTTTTCATTAAGTAGACATATCCAGTTCCTGCAACCATTCTTTGTATGTTTTAGTCTCCAGGCCTTTAATCATCTTAGTTGCTCTTCTCTGCACTTTTTTCCAAACTCTCAACCTCTTTTTTGTAATTAATTATTATTATTGTTCATTGGTTCGATTTATATATGCCACCCTTCTCCAGAGACTCAGGGTGGCTTACAATGCATTAAGCAATAGCCTTCATACTTTTTGTATATACCTGCTTAGTAGGGCTTTTTGCCCCCCCCCCGTAAGCGGTGTTCTTTTTTTTAATACAAAGTCAGCTTATTGCCCCCACAATCCGGGTCCTCATTTTACCTACCTCGGAAGGATGGAAGGCTGAGTCAACCTTGAGCCTGGTGAGATTTGAACTTGCAGTAATTGCAGGCAGCTGGTGCTACTTAACAGCGCTTTAGTCTGCTGCGCCACCAAGGCTCAAGGTTGTAATGTGGTATTTGGTGTGTACGTGTGTGTGCATATCTGTCTGTCTGTCTGTCTGTCTATCTATCTATCAGAGAAGAGTAAGAAAGAGGATTAGGGGACTGGAGGCTGAAATATACGATGGACGGTTGCAGGAACTGGGCATCATGGCTAGTCTACTGAAGAGAAGGACCAGGGGAGACAGGAGAGCATCTTCCAATATTTGGGGGGCTGCCCCAGAGAAGAGGAAGGGGGTCAATCTGTTTTCCAAAGGCCAGACAAGGAACAATGGATGGAAACTGACCAAGGAGAGATTCCACCTGGAAATAAGGAGACATTTTCTGGCAGTGAGAGCAATCAACCCGTGGGACAGAAGTTGCCTTCAGAAGTTGTGGGAGCTTCATCACTGGAAGCTTTCAAGAAGAGATTGGACTGCCATTTGTCAGAAATTGTGTAGGATCTCCTGCTTGGGCAGGGGGTTGGACTAGATGACCCATAAGGTCCCTTTCAACTCTTAATTTGTTAATATCTCTCTCTCTCTCTCTCTCTCTCTCTCTCTCTCTCTCTCTCTCTCTCTCTCTCTCTCTCTCTACCTACCTACCTACCTACCTACCTCCTACATCTATCTATCTATCTATCTATCTATCTATCTATCTATCTATCTATCTATCTATCTACCTACCTACCTACCTACCTACCTATCTACCTACCTACCTACCCACCTCCTACCTCTCTCTCTCTCTCTCTCTCTTTCTCTCTCTCTCTCCCTATCTATCTACCTACCTACCTACCTCCTACCTCTATCTATCTATCTATCTATCATCTATTCCTATCTATCTACCTACCTACCTACCCATCATCTCTTCTAAGTAAACACACACACACAAAATATGGTACAATGTGGCTTTTTTAGAAGCCTCGTGGCCGCCATCTTTTCCTTTTTTGACCCTATTCCCTTCTCCCATTACCCAGCCTTCTGAGCCTATTCCCCCCCACCCCTAATTTCCCGCATGGGAGCCCCCCTCCCCAGTAAAGTCTTCCCAGCCAGATGCAAACATCCAGCAGGGTCATTTGGTCATATTGACACACCGGATACCTTGTGTGGGGAGGGGGTCCTCAGCTGTCTTTGTGAAGAGGAGCTGCCAGAGGCCCCACCCCTGCCTTGAGTCCCTGTATGAAAAGCAGCCCTCTCTCACAAGTGGGGTGGGGGGGCAGGGCTGTCCCACCTCTCTCCATAGGGCTGGGGGCCTGCTAAAAAAAAAACCCATTTCTTTTTCCAAGATTGGATACAGCAGGAATGAGGAGGGGGCTGCCCCCAGAGGGGTGGGGGTCTTTCTCCTGATAGCCCTGGCAGCTGGCACTGGCCCATCGCCCTTAGATCCATCCTTTCACCCCCACCCCCGTGGCAGGAGTCCTTAGTCTCTAAGGGGGACCCACAAGTGTCTCAGCTGGGCATCTCTGCCAAGTGGGCAACCCCCCCCCCCCGCCCCATTGCAAAGGCTGCCCTCACCCAATCCTCTGCCCCACCCTCCTTGCCAGAAACTGCCAGGGAAGGGGAGGCATTAGCTGGCTGTTAAGGGGGCTTTTCCACAGGGGCCCCTGCAGGTTTGCAAATGAAAAGGAATTTAATCCCGCTAATGTTTTTTTTTAAACCCCCCCCCAGGGGATCATTTGGCTCTGCAGGAGGCATAAGAGCCCCCCCCAGAGACCCTCCTGATGCCAGGGCTTTTTCATGCATTTCCTGTAATCCGGCATCATAGAATCAGAGTTAGGGGTCTCAAGGACATCTAGTCCAACCCCCTGTTCATGCAAGACCCACTAAGGATTGGAGACTTCAACTCCCAGAATTGGAGCGACAGATATTCTCTTTTGGCAAGCCTCCCAGAATTCCCCAGCGAGAGTGCTTTAAGCTGGGTGGACTTCAACTCCCAGAATTCCCCAGCCAACTTTTCTTAAATCGGATGGACTTCAAATCCCAAAATTCCGCAGCCTGCATGCTTTAAGATATCTGGACTTCGACTCCCAGAATTCCCCAGCGAGAGTGCTTTAAAATGGATAGACTTCGACTCCCAGAATTCCCCAGCCAGCATACTTTAAGATGTCTGGACTCCAATTCCCAGAATTCCCCAGCTATCATAGATGTCTGGACTCCAATTTCCAGAATTCCCCAACCAGCCATGCTTTAAGACGTCTGGACTCAAATTCCCAGAATTCCCCAGCTATCATAGATGTCTGGACTCCAATTCCCAGA
The DNA here is from genome assembly GCA_037215915.1 of Pantherophis vulpinus. Lineage (NCBI taxonomy): Eukaryota > Metazoa > Chordata > Lepidosauria > Squamata > Colubridae > Pantherophis > Pantherophis vulpinus. Next base: position 1,322,708 of record JAXLNS010000009.1, read on the forward strand.
AATCCCCAGACATCATAGATGTCTGGCCTCAAACTCCTAGAATTCCCCAGCCAGCCATGCTTTAAGATGTCTGGACTCGAATTCCCAGAATTCCCCAGCCATCATAGACGTCTGGACTCCCATTCATCCACATATAATCTCTTCAGTTTTCCCTTTCACAAAAACCGTCCTCAGGATGATTTTGTCAACCAGATTCTTCTGTTGTCTTGACTCATTTCATTTCATTTATTTATTTATCACAATTTAGGATCCACCCGTCTCCCTCCCAGAAATGCTGCACCCAAAAAAAAAAAAAAAGGCATTAAAAACATAAAAACGAGGCGTGAAACATTTAAAGTAGAGGCAAGGGGCGTTAAAATTTGACGTGAAAAGTGAATTTTTGCCACCGCGGAGGGTCAGAAAAATCACAAGAAACTGGCGCAGGCCCGTCCTTGATTTAACGGCCATCCATTTAGCGACCGAAGTTGCGACAGCCGCGGAGAAAGCGACTTACAACCAGTTCTCGCATTTACAACCGTTATTAGAGTTTCCCTAAAGTCACGTGATCAAAATTCGGACGCGGGGCCAACCGACTCGTATTTATGACGGTCGTCGCATCCCGGGGTTACATGATCCTCTTTTGACACCTTCTGACAAGCCAGGTCCATTAGGGGAGGGGAAGGGGGGAAACGCCGGTTTTGCTTAACGACTGTGTGACTAACTTAATAGCGATTCATTTAACAACTGCCTGATTCACTTTACAACGTGTTATTAACCGAACTGCAGTGATTTGCTTAAGAAGCCTGGCAAAAATTGAATGCAACTCACTTAATAACCAACTTGGTGAAGAACAAAAATTCTGGGCCCAATTTTGGTCGTAAAACGAGAACTACCTGTAGCTCCTTTTCTGCCTAGGACTATTTATTATGTGTCGGAGCACAACTTTGGCTGGCTACAGATTCCTGATTTTTGGCTGCGCCTATACAAGGTGTCCTCGACTTACGACAGTCCGTTTAGTGACCGTTTGAAGTTACGACAGCACTGAGAAAAGGGACTTAGGCCCGTTTTTCACTCTTACAACCGTTGTAGCATTCCCATGGCCATGGGAACAAAATTCAGACTCTTAGCAACTGACTCGTACTTATGACGTTTGCAGTGTCCTGGGGGCACACGATCCCCTTTTGCAACTGCCTGACAAGCAAAATCCAGGGGGAAACCAGATTCACTTAACAACTGGGTTATTCACTTAACAACGGCAGCGATTCACTTAACATCTGTGGCAAGAAAGATTGTAAAACAGGGCTAAAATTCACTTAACAACTCTCTACTTAGCAACATAAATTTGGGCCTCACTTGTGGTCGTATGTCGAGGACTATCTATGTATAGAGTAACTCTCTCCTTTCCACATGTTCAATACCAGACAACCTTTTGAATAAGCATCATCATTATTATTTTTTTAATTATGGAATGATTAATTGAATTAACCAGTGGAACTGCTTGCCACCAGAAGTTGTGGATGCTGCATCCCTGGAGGTTTTCAAAAAAACCAGAGTGGACAACCATTTGACCACGATGATATAAGGTCTCCTGCCTTGAGGAGAGAGCTGGACCTACGACCTCAACTGAGCCCAAAGCCTCCGTTACTAAACGAGACAGTTGTTACGTGAATTTTTGCCCCATTTACAATGTTGTTAATCAATCACTGCAGTGGTTAAGTTAGTAACAGCGTTATTTTAAATGACTCCTGCTTTCCCCGTTGATTTTGCTCGTCAGCAGGTCGCCAAAGGGGATCCCCGGGGACACTGCGACCGTCATAAATACGAATCAGATGCCAAGCGTCCCAATTTTAACCCACAAGACGCCGCAACAGTCAGAAGCGTGAAAAATGATCATGTCCCTTTTTTTCCCCAGTGCCGTTGTAACTTCAAACGGTTACTAAACGACCTGCCGTAAGTCAAGGACACCCTGTGTAGGAGACCTCCGAGGTTCGTTCTAGCCATTTAGAACTCTATGGTGTAAGCCGAATATTGTTGAATTTTTCAGGCGGGGGAGAGAGAGAGCTTCAAAGGGATCTCTGACCTCATCAGCTGCTGATCAAAAAAGATCTCCAGGATCAAAAAAAAAACAACCTTTCTAGGTCTTCCCTGAGTCGGCCTCGGTTGTCCCCATCTGCGAAATGGGCACAAGCCCCAGGCCGAATCGGCACAGAGAAAGACAAATATTACAAACCCAGGACAGGGGAAATTAAAGGAGTGCGTTGTGGAGGTGTATGTGTCACGAAAAAGTTAATGTACAACTCCCAAGGCGCCTTGGGGGAGCTGGCACGGGGCCAAGGCCGGAGTCACCCACGGAAGAACCTGGGGGTGGGCTGGCGGGGGAGAAGGAATGTCTACATTTGTGACTCCTTCCCCTTGCAAAAACAGGGCTTTTATTTGGCCCTGATAATGATTACCTGCCACGCCAGGTGAGCCAACGCTCCAAAACTTTTTTTTCCCTGCCTGGAAAAAAAAATCCTGGGTGGAAAAGGAGACGGGGAGGGGAAAGAGGGGGGGGGGAGAGACCAGAGGGGAAGGGAAGGGGTGCAGAACTGCTGGGGGGGAAAAAAAAAAATCCCAACGCAGAACCAGAAGCCAAGCGGACAGATTTAATTTCTTAATTAAGAAATTTAGAGATCAAACGGAGGAAGGGAGGGAGGAAGAAAAAGAAAGAAAGAAGGAAGGAAGGAAGGAAGGAAGGAAGGAAGGAAGGAAGGAAGGAAGGAAGGAAGGAAGGAAGGAAGGAAGGAAGGAAAAAAGAGGGAGGGGAGGGAGGGACGAAGGAAGGAGATATAGGTTAGATTTATTTATTTATTTAGGGTATGGCTGGTCACACACAATATTAAAACACTTCATTTTTACAGGTTAAAACAATTTTTAAAAAAGCAGTAAGAGGTTAGAAAGAAAGAAGGAAAGAAGGAAGGAGGAAGAGGGGAAGGAGGAAGGAAGGAAGGAAGGGCACACAGCTGTCCGGAGAAAGCGGGAAAGGACCCCCCCCTCTTTGGAAGTTTTGGGAGACTTCTATACCCCCCCACCCCCAAATTCTCTGCCCCCCAAGCCCCGCTCACCTGCGATCCGCGGAGAGAGTTTCGCTCCGTCTGTTGTGGCAGCCGAATCTGCTTTCTTTTCTTCTGTCTCTCTCTCTCTCTTTCTTTCCTTCCTTCTTTCCTTCCTTCCTTCCTTCCTGGACGGGCAGCCAAGGAAGGCGGGCGGCTCCCCCACGCCTCCCCCGCGCCTCACCTGGCCGCCAGGTGGGAGGAGGCGGAGGCGGGGTTGGGCAGGGACAAGCTGCCCGCCCGGGGCCGCCGGGACTTCCCACCTGCGTGGGACAGGTGAGGCGCCACGCAGGTGGGGGAAAAAAATCCCGCTGGCCAGCAGGTCGCTTTCCCCCCCACTCCTCCCACGGTGGTCTCTCTCTCTCTCTCTCTCTCTCTCTGTCTGGAGACCCCCCGGAGCTGCTTCTGTGCGTGGGTGTTTTTTGCGCGTTTGTGTCTTTTTTTTGTCTGTGTGTGTGTCTGTTTTTGAGTGCTCGCGTGTCTTTTTGCCCTGCGTGGTGTTTTTTTTTTTGTCTTGCTGAGGGTCGACTTGGATGGGTGGTGGATGGATGGCGCTGCGAGGGTCTGGGGGCTGCGGGAAGCCGGCGGAGAGAGGATGCGGGAGGGCTGGGTGGGCGCCGGGGAAATGAATAGAATAGAATAGAATAGAATAGAATAGAATAGAATAGAATAGAATAGAATAGAATAGAATAGAATAGAATAGAATAGAATAGAATGGAATGGAATGGAATAGAATATTGGAATGAAGAGTAGAGGAGAGGAGAGGAGAGGAGAACAGAAGAGAACAGAAGAGAAAGAAAATATGGAATGGAATGGAATGGAATGGAATGGAATAGAATAGAATAGAATAGAATAGAATAGAATAGAATAGAATAGAATAGAATAGAATAGAATAGAATAGAATAGAATAGAATAGAATATTGGAATGAAGAGTAGAGTAGAGTAGAGTAGAGTAGAGGAGAGGAGAGGAGAGGAGAGGAGAAGAAAGAAAATATGGAATGGAATAGAATGGAATAGAATGGAATAGAATAGAATAGAATAGAATAGAATAGAATAGAATAGAATAGAATAGAATAGAATTAGAATAACAGAGTTGGAAGGACCTTGGAGGTCTTCTAGTCCAACCCCCTGCTTAGGCAGGAAACCCTCCACCACTTCAGACAAGTGGTTATCCAACATCTTCTTAAAAATTGGGGAGATTTGCCCCTCGATTGGGTTTCAGGACGTGGGGCTTCTTCTCACCCCCTTCTCCCCATCCAGAGCCTGGCACTCAGATGCCCTTCCCCAAAAAGCCACATGCTTGTCCCCTCCAGCCGCCCCTCCCCAATTTACACAACTGGAACTTGGCTGTAGTTGTGGGCCAAGGAGGGAGGGGGCTCATAACACCCGGGGGGGGGGGTGTTGGTTGGTGGGGAGGGGTCCATGGCTAGCAACCATGCCCTAACTCACCAGCTTGCAACTGTGCCCTGCCCGCTCGCCCTTGCATCTTTTTTAATATATCTATATCTATATCTATATCTATATCTATATCTATATCTATATCTATCTATCTATCTATCTATCTATCTATCTATATTATTTATACATTTTTCTTTAGAAAACATCAAAACTCAATATTTGCATGAACAGTGTGTTGTCTGGGTACAGTTAGTTTTGAAAAATAATACTCATAACAACAACAATATTCATAACATTGATCATAATCACATAATAATAATAGTTAATATTATTTAGTTAGTTAATAGTTAATAATATTATTTGCTTATCCATAGGCCATCACTGTATACCAGTAGTTCCGAGTTTCTCGCTTCTCTCTCTGTCAACTAACCATAGATAAAACGAGTTCCACGATAAAAAAAAAATTAAAATTCTGTTTTTTCCTTCTCCTTTCTTTTTGAGCATTAATCTATCCATCTCTGCACATTCTAATTTTTTTTAAATTATACTTTCCTCTGTAGGGATGTCTTCATTTTCCCACTGTTGTGCAAACACAATTCTCACTGCTGTTAACACATGTAAAAATTAAATATGTATTCCCTTTATTGTACTTTTCTGGCAAAAATAACCAACAAGAATATTTCTGGTTCTGCTCGCCCTTATCTCTTTTGGACCCACCGTGGGGCACGAAAGCCCCAAACTTCCAGTCGCCATCTTGACTTTTTTGACCCCTGCTGCCCTATTTGGATGCTTTCAGGTGAAGGAGCCCTTTTGGTTTTTTCCTGCATAAAATGCAATTTGTGGTGCTTTGCATAAAACTCTCTGGACGGCTTTGATTGATATTGGAGCCCTGCTGCACCCCTCCCCCACACAGCTCTGGCCCCTCCCCTTTGGGGGTCTTGTCTGGGGCTCAAGGAGAGAGCCCCCCCATGGCTGTTGCAATGGAGGGGAGGTGGGGGGGCTTGTTCCCCAAATATTGGCCTGCAAATCATTACCTGGCACTCTAAATCCAGGGATTTAGTGCTCTGCTTTTAATACCTGTTGGTATACAGCTAATCCTCAATTTTCAACCATTCATTGAGTCAACGTTCGAACTTACAATGGCACCGGGAAAAAAATGGGGCTATTTTTCACACTTAACGACCGTTACAGCATCCCCATGGTCACGGGATCAGAATTCAGACCCTTGGCAACTGGCTCGTATTTATGACGGTGGTAGTGTCCCGAAGTCATGTTGTCTCCTATTGTGGCCTTCTAAACCAGTAAAAGTCCAGAGGGAAGGCGGAGTCACTTAACAACGAAGTTACTCACTTATCGACGGCGGGTGATTTGCATCACAACCGTGTCAAGAAAGGGCGTAATAGGGAGCAGAATTCACTTTCACAACTCTCTCGCTTAGCAATGGAAATGCTCTTGCTTGGGCGGGGTGGGGGTGGACTAGATGACTTACAAGGTGCCTTCCAGTTCTGGTATTCTTCTATTCTTTTTTCCTTCCTTCCTTCCTTCCTTCCTTCCTTCCTTCCTTCCTTCCTTCCTTCTTCCTTCCTTCCTTCCTTCCTTCTTCCTTCCTTCCTCCCTCCTTTCTCCTTCCTTCCTTCCTTCCCCTTCTTTCCTTCCTTCCTCCTTCCTTCCTCCTTCCTTCCTTCCCCTTCCTTCCTTCCTCCCTTCCTCCCTTCCTCCCTCCCTCCCTTCCTTCTTCCTTCTTCCTTCCTTCCTTCCTCCCTTTCCTTCCTTCCTCCCTCCCTCCCTCCCTTCCTTCCTCCTTCCTTCTTCCTTCCTTCCTTCCTTCCTTCCTTCCTCCTTCCTTCCTTCCTTCATTCCTCCTTCCTTCCTTCCTTTGGGTTGGACTAGATGACCTCCAATCTCCCTTCCAGCTCTGTTATTGTGGGCTCAATTATGGACTGCCTGTATATTCTGCGCAACGGTTTGACTTAGAATAGAATAGAACAGAATTCTTTATTGGCCAAGTGTGATTGGACACACAAGGAATTTGTCTTTGGTGCATACGCTCTCAGTGTACATAAAAAGACAAGATACATTTGTCAAGAATCAATAGAATAGAATAGAATAGAATAGAATAGAATAGAATAGAATAGAATAGAATAGAATAGAATAGAATAGAATAGAATAGAATTTTATTGGCCAAGTGTGATTGGACACACAAGGAATTTGTCTTTGGTGCATACGCTCTCAGTGTACATAAAAAGACAAGATACATTTGTCAAGAATCAATAGAATAGAATAGAATAGAATAGAATAGAATAGAATAGAATAGAATAGAATAGAATAGAATAGAATAGAATAGAATAGAATAGAATTTTATTGGCCAAGTGTGATTGGACACACAAGGAATTTGTCTTTGGTGCATACGCTCTCAGTGTACATAAAAAGACAAGATACATTTGTCAAGAATCAATAGAATAGAATAGAATAGAATAGAATAGAATAGAATAGAATAGAATAGAATAGAATAGAATAGAATAGAATAGAATAGAATAGAATAGAATAGAATAGAATTTTATTGGCCAAGTGTGATGGGACACACAAGGAATTTGTCTTGGTCCATACGCTCTCAGTGTACATAAAAGAAAAGATACGTTCATCAAGAACCATAAGGGACAACACTTAATGATAGTCATAGGGTACAAATAAGCAATCAAATATTAATATAAATGTAAGGATATCAGCAACAAGGTTACAGTCTTAAAAGTCATTAGTGGGAGGAGATGGGTGGTGGCAACGATGAGAAGATTAATAGTAGCGCAGACTTAGTAAATAGTTTGACAGTGTTGTGGGAATTCGTTGTTAAGCAGTGATGGCATTCGGGAAAAAACTGTTCTTGTGTCTAGTTGTGTGCAGTGCTCTATAGTTGTTTTGAGGGTAGGAGTTGAAACAGTTTACGTCCAGGAGGATGCGAGGGGTCTGTGGATATTTTCCCAGCCCTCTTTTTGACTCGTGCAGGATCCAGGTCCTCCATGGAAGGCAGGTTGGTAGCCATTGTTTTTTCTGCAGTTCTAATGATCCTCTGAAGTCTCTGTCTGTCTTGTTGGGTTGCAGAGCCAAACTCAGAGAACTGGAAGCCTTAAAAACCAGCGAGATTCGGTGCTTTGCAGCTGCTCACACCGACAAGCCCCAGTTGTGCAGTTTCGACACAGCTCGGTTGTGCGGTGCGCCGGTTTATCCCTTGCCAAGCTTGAGCCCAGGCTCTGGCTGTTTGTTTCTGCCACCCACGCAAATCGCTCCAAGCCACGGACAAGAGAGCTGTGCTGACACACCGTCTGCATCACAAACGCATCACAAAGACGGAAGGGTTGCCAAAATCCAGCTGGGCACACGCCACGGGGGGCCCTCCAGAGGTCCTCCATCCGTGGCGAGAGGCTTGTTCACATCTGCCAACTCCACCCTTGCACGCCCGGCGTGAACAAAGTTGTGTTTGTGTTTGCTCGGAGATGTTCACACACATACACGTGTCTCTTCTTTTGGTGTTAGCACCTGGTTTTTTTTATATATATATTATTTTAATTATTAACTGAATGTAATTTTATTTGATGATTTTATATTTCATCTGACTTATTTTATTGGATGATTTTACTAGTATGATTGTATTGTCTTATGTCTTATTTTACTTTTTAATATTTAATTTCACTGGCCATCACTTTATTTTATTGCTTTTTTAGTTTTGTTATTATTATCGTGTTGTGTTGCGTTGTGTTGCATTGTTTTGTTTTGCTCTAAAGTTGTGAGTGCTTTCATCCCTGGAGGTTTTCAAGAAGAGACTGGACAGCCACTTGTCTGGAATGGTGTAAGGTCTCCTGTTTGAGCAGGGGGTTGGACTAGAGGACCTCCAAGGCCCCTTCCAACATTGTTATTCTAATAATTAACCAATGGAACTCCTTGCCACCAGATGTTGTGGGTGCTCCATGCCTGGAGGTTTTAAAGAAGAGACTGGACAGCCACTTGTCTGGAATGGTGTAAGGTCTCCTGTTTGAGCAGGGGGTTGGACTAGAAGATCTCGAAGGCCCCTTCCAACTCTGTTATTCTGTTATTTTATTTTACTTTTTAAATTTAATTTCGTATTTTATTTTACAAAACGACCACAAGTGCGGTTGTAACTTCGAACGGTCCCTAAACGAATGGGTTGCAAGAGGAGAAAAACCTCTATTTTACCGGTATGTTTATTATTTTCTTTATTAAATTTTGATGCCGTCCGTTCTTCCCCTTACGAGGTGACGACTCCCAAAGTTATAAAAGCAGGAAAAAGAATTAAAACATGGACAGTCATTCAGGTGAGAAAGATTGCTTCAAATATGAAACAATGGCCAATTTAATTCAATCCTAAAAACTCATTTTTAAAAAAATATATATATACTTTTTAAAAAAATATACACGCATGCCTGTTTGTGTAAATACAGCCAGCTCTCTCGGTGGGAAAGGTTACAGAGCTCATGTTCTTGCACGCCCATTTTCCACGTCTCCTCCCTCTTACATGCTTGCTGCTGGCGTGCCTAAGGACACATAAAAGATTACGAATTTTCTCCCTGTCTTCTTATTTTCTTCCAACCTCAGGACGGAACCGAAACCTGCAAAGATAAAAAGGAAAAAAAAAAAACACCAAAAATTTCTGTCCAGATAATCCATTTTTAGTGACCTGTTTTTGGAAGGTGATTCATGCTACACGCATGTCAAACATGCCACGTGCTGCTCTCTGCAGGCCGCAGCACCTCTGGCATTTCCCAGAATCCCCTGCTCGGTGCTAGCTCAGAATTCTGGGAAATTACTCCCGACACACTGGGGTTGGTGGGGGTAGGATGCTGCGGTGGGTACATGTAGTCCTCGACTTACGCCCACAATCGACGCAGAGCGAGACATATTAAAAGTGAGTTTTGCCCCGTGTTACGACCTTTCTCGCCTCTGTCATTAAGCGAATCGCTGCAGGGATTAAGGTAGCAACGCAGGGATGAAGTCCTCGGCTTACGACCCCGATGGAGCGAAGCGACGCAGTTGTTAAAACGATTTTTTTTCCCGTTTTCTCGTCTTTCTAGTCTAGCCACTGTTGTTAAACGAATCACTGCGCTTGTTCTGTTAGTGACGTGGTCGTTAAGGGAATCTGGCTGCCCCGTTGACTTTGCCTGTCAGACGGTCACCAAAGGGGATCGCGTGACCCCCCCCCGGGGACGACACAACCGTCATAAGTATGAGTCAGGTGCCAACGGGGATGGTGCAAAGGTGTGAAAATTGATAAGTCAGTTGTTGTTCAGCCCTGTTGTTACTTTGAACAGTCACTAAATGAGGTGTTGTAAGTCGAGGACTATCGGTACAAAGAAGAGACCCCATTTGAACGAGGGGGTGATCCTTAAACCCAGTTAGGATGACTAAAGAGCTAAATTATGCAGTGTTTGTCAACCACGGGAAGTTTAAGGTGGGTGGACTTCAACTCCCAGAATTCCCCAGGCCTGGGGGATTCTGGGAGTTGAAGTCCACCCATCTGAAATTTAAGATTGTGATCATTGGATTCACCAAAGACTTGGGCTGTATTCACACAACCCACTGAAACACAAGCTAGCCAACATTGTTTGAGCCAAGCAAATCTTTTTCAAACTGGACTGCTTGCAAATGGGTGGACTACAACTCCCAGCATGCCGGCTGGGGAATTCTGGGAATTGAAGTCCTTTAATCTCCAAGTGGCCACGTTTGAAAAAGGCTGGCCATTGTTTCGGCCAAACCAGGATTCTACAAACTTTGTCGAGACAAAGTTTTGGGGTTTATCCGAGAGGAGTTTGTTTCCATGGTGCCATGGAAAAGCCCCTTCCCCATTCAGCGCCCCCCCACTCCGGCCATCTGCCCCCCTTTCCCGGGGACGTCCACTCACTCTACTGCACAGGAGACCAATCCGAGAAAGAAGCAGGACCCAGAAATGTAGAGGCACAGCTGGATGATCTTTGGCAACCCCTGATATTCTGTGGGGCAGAAGAGAAGCAGACAGGCTGGAGAGGTTGGAGGGGAAGGAAAGGGGGCAGGAATTGAGGGCAGTGGTCCCAGAGAGTGGGGATTTACCGCACTCTTAGCATTTGTGCAGCCGAGCCACCGTTCATCGGCGGAACTCCCCGCCACAAGATTTGTGTATTAGAGCATCAGAGAGGGAGGGAGAACAGCCCCTTAGAAGAGGCTTAAGGAGGGGGATGGAAATGGGAGGAAAGTGGGAGAACTGGGGAGGCTCGGCCAGGGAGGGAGGGTCTTGTTTCCACCCCCCCAGGGGGTCAGGAGAGAAAGGAGGCGGGGCCAGCCCCTCACCTGGATAGCAGGTCCTCATATCCCAACAGCGAATCTCCGCCCGGCGACAGGTAGAACAGTTGAAGAGAGAGGCCACCACATCTGGAGGAAGGAACCCACAAAGGGATGATCCTAAATCAGTTTCACAGGCCTCATTGTGATAAAAATGAATTCTTCTAGCTTCTCTCTTCCTCTTTTCTGCCAGAGCTATAACAATATTTGTTTTCCTAGGTCATACAGTCCTCAACTTACGACCATCCATTTAGCGACCGTTACAACGCTGCCGAAAAATGTGACTGACGACCATTTTTTCACACTTACGACCGTCGCGGACATCCCCGCGGTCACACGATCAAAATTCAGACGATCGGCAACTGAGTCACGTTTACGACCGTCGCAGTGTAACACCGATGGCAAGAAAGAGGATAAAAGGGGGAAAATTTCATTTAACAAATGTGCTGCTTCGCTCAATTGTGGTCGTAAGTCGAGGACTATCTAATAATAATTAATAATAATTATTATTATTCATTAAATACAAAACTCAGTCCACTGATCATTTAAACTGAGTTTCATGTTTAATGAATAAAAGTAAATTATTATTACTATCATATTATTATTAGTATTATTTGTATTATCCGTATTATTATTATTATTATACTTTTTATTCATTAAACATGAAACTCAGTCAACTGAACATTTAAAAATGTATCACAAATATTATTGACTGGCACTGATGGTTGTTGTTGTTGTTGTTGTTATTATTATTATTTGTATTATTTGTATTTGTATTATTTGTATTTGCATTATTATTATTATTTGTATGATTATTATTTTACACTTTTCTGCCCCCATCCCTAACGGCAGCTTACCGGAACTTAAAAATGCAAAACACAAACACCAATGCAATTAAAATGAAAATTGGCCTTTTAAGATTAATTGCTGGTCATTAAAATAATTATCCGTCCGAGGGTTTTCAGGAGGAAAACTTACGACAGGCAGGTGGACACAGAGCTAGAGAGAGAGAGAGAGAGAGAGAGAAGAAACATCACATAAAAATGAAAGCAGAGATACTCCCCCAAACAAATATCCCCCAGATAATGAAAAATTCAGAGTAAACCTTTGTCTGATAATAATTGAGGACTAGATCCTTGTGCGATTTGCAAAACTTTCTAGGACGAAAGACGCTTTGGGAATTCGGGTGTGCTGTTGTTGCACATTTATTGTGTTAAAATCAATTAATTGAATTTATATGCTGCCCGTCCCACGCCATCCAAAATGACAGCCGGACAAATACTTTGATGTCTCTCCATTATCCAATATTCCTAATCTATCTATTATTATTTCTTTGAATTTTTTTTTTTTTTTAAATCCTCCCTTCGTAATAAGTAACTCCTGGGACTGTAAGATCCTTTCGTCCCGAGAGTCAACGCCCTTTTGCAGACAGGATCCCCAAATGTCAAGATCAGAAGGAACCCTCGAGGTCATCCAGCCTGACCCCGCCCTGCCAGCTCAGCTCCCTCTCTGAGGAAGGTCCCACGATGCAAACCCTTCTTTACCCAAGCCCCGGATTTGATGCTAGTTGTAAAACACAGGCAGTCCTCGACTTACAACCATTCATTTAGTGACCGTTCAAAGTTACAACCGCACTGAAAAAATGAGCCACATTTCACACTTAATGACCCTGTGGTCACGTCATCAAAATTCAGACAACTGACTCATTATTTATGATGGTTGCGGCGTGTGACTCACTGAACGACTGCAGTGATCCGCTTAACAACCATTAGCCAAAAAAAAAAGGGTTCATTGAAGGGGGCATAGGCAGCCCTCTTGACAACTGTCTCGCTCAGCGACAGAAATCCTGGGCTCGATTGCGGTCGTAAGTCGCGGACTGCCCTTATTTGAAACGGGGCTGCCGAGAGTCCCGTTTGGGACGTCCCTGGGAGACGATGGGCAGGCTTCTATCCGAACCCGCCTCTCGGTGCCGAGTGCAAAACAGCCCATCTTAAGGAAAGCAGGCAGGCAGACTGACCCCGCCCCCAAGCCAAACCCCGCCCCCCCTAAAGACCCGAGTGCGGATTCTCCCACCTTCTCGGGTCTCGCTTGGGATCTTCACCTCGTGTAGCCAATTCCAAAACTTCGGGAGATCCGTCAAACTTTGCTTTATTTCTAAGGAAAAGAACGGGAGGGGGGGGAATCTTCCGGAGCTGTGGACTACAACTCCCAGCGTCCCCGGCCATGCTCAGAGGCTGCCTAGAGCAATGGATTTGGGGGCCAGCCTTGAACCCCGGCCGAAGCCCCAGGGGACTCGGGGATTCCCTTACCCATCACTCTGAGCACCCGATGGGCTTTCTCCAGGAGGAGGTCCAGGGCTGCCTCATCTGGGGGCGAGAAGACAGAGAAAGGAGGGGCCTTGTTGGAATCCAGGACTGGACCTGTGGGATATCTGCCTGGGGGAGAAAAGTCAGTGGCCCAACCCTATTTGCTCCTGAAGCCCCAGAACTGGCGTAGGGTGCCAATTCTGTGCTGTTCGGCCCGTCCTACCTCGCAGGGCTGTTGTTACGAGACCCAGCATCCCTTCCAGCTCTATTCTGATTGATTGATGTGGTCTAGGGTCTCTTAATTTATTTATTTATATTTATTTATTTCGAATTTATATACCGCACCTTCTCCCGAGGGACTCAGGGCGGTGTACAGCCAAATAAAAAAAAACATACAATACAAACGTTAAAAACCATTAAAAAGATATATATATATATATTAATTTGGCCCCCATTTAAAATAACAAACCAATTAAAAATATTTTTAAAAAATATATATTAAGCCAGGCCGGTTTTGCTGAAAAAAGAAAGTTTTAAGGGCACGGCGGAAGGCAACGAGGTCTTGAGCAGGGGGGAGGACTAGAGGACCTCTAGGGTCCCTCCCAGCTCTATTCTGATGGATTGATTGATGTTACGACCGACCCGAAAAAAGGGAACTTACGACCTGGATCTGAAGTTCCGACGATCAATGCCCCCCCCCCCGGCGGATCCAAAAAACCAGGGGTGGGGGGCACATTGGAACCTAAAGCCCCCCCCCCTTCCCCGGTGTAGGGTAACTTCCCTCCTATGGATCTTGTGTGGGGTGCCTCCCCCTCCTTCTCCATCACTCCCCCAGGTTGAAATCCTGGGGTCTCCCTCTACCTAAGGCGAAGTCCCGGACGGCCTTTGACCCCCAGGGGTACTTGGAGCAGCCCCCCCGGGCAAAACGCTCTCGGTAGCGGGCACAGAGGTGGGCAAAACGCATCTTCAGGTTTTTGAACTGATGCCCGCAGTGGAGGCAGCCCTCCGTGGCTTCCCCAGCCAGGAGGAAGAGGAGGAGGAAGAGGAAGAGGAGGACGGCTGGGGTGGGTGATGAGCCCCCTTGAAACAGGGACCCCGGGCAGGGGGCTGCTGGAGGGGCCATGGGGAGTACTATGTGGGCGGAGCCAGGAAGGGGTGGGCGGGGCCCTGGGGGTTCTCCGGAACCCCGTTTCCATGGTCTGTTTGGCCACGGGTTCTAGAGCTTGCTGTGTCGTTTGGGGCTGGCAAGAACCTTAGAATCATAGAAACCATTAAGGCAGGAAGGGACCCTGGAGGTCATCCAGTCTGACCCCCTTAGGGGCCCAAGGCAGGAGTCCTTCTTCTACCACCCCGGACAAATCATTGAATAAATGAAGGGAAGATACAGATATATTTAAGAGATGTTAAATATGGATATATTTATAAACTATATGATATGAGCCATCACTGGAGGCTTCCAAGAAGAGGTTGGACTGCCATTGGTCCGAAATGGGGTAGGGGCTTCCTGCTTGGGCCGGGGGTTAGACTAGATGACCTACAAGGTCCCTTCTGACTCTCGTTATTCTGTAAACTGCCCAGAGTCCCTTGGGAATTGGGCGGCATAGAAATGCGATAAATTAAATTAAATTAAATTAAATGGACATAAATTCTGGGTCTGCTTTTGGTCAGTAAAACTTTACCGGGAGTTTAGCGCCTAGGAAGTCCTTGGGTTATGACCACAACTGAGCTAAGCGAAACAGTTGTCAGGTGAATTGTGCCTCATTTCACAACCTTTCTTGCCCCCGTTGCTAAGCGAATCGCTGCAAACTGTGAAGCGAGACACACCGTTGTTAAATGAATCTGGTTTTCCCCACGGGCTTGGCTCGTGAGAAGGTCGCAAAAGGAGGATCGCACATGATCCCGGGGACGCTGAGATCGTCATCAACACGAGTCAGCTTGCCAAGCATCTTGAATTTTGATCACGTGCCCACGGGGATGCTTCGACGGTCGTAAGTGTGAAAAACGGCCATAAAAATCACTGTTTTTCAGTGCCCTTTTAACTTAGAATGGTCACTAAGCGAGCGGTTCTAAGTCAAGGACTGCCTTTCATCTGTGGCTTTTTGCCGGCTTCACGCATTTCGGTTGTTATCCTCAAAGTGGTTTTTGTTGTTTGACCACAACAGAAGCTGCGAAGAAGAAGCTGGGCGCCGGCTCTCCCAAATGGTTGAACTGGTTTTCCCGCATCGGGTTGGACTAGATGACCCTTGAGGGTGCTTTCCAAAGGGCATAATTCGAGGATTTTTCCCCAATCAGTCTGGCAGAGGAGTTTTCCCAGCCTGTCGGCTCTGTGGCGCCTCGACAATTGACGATTGTGGTGCGGTGTTACTCCACCTTTGCAACTTGAAGATGGGTGGATTTCAACTCCCAGAATTCCCCAGCCGGCAAGGCCTGATGGGAGGCCTTTGAATCTTGCCTGACTAGGTGGCTCAGTGGCTAAGACGCTGAGCTTGTCGATCAGAAAGGTTGGCAGTTCGGCGGTTCGAATCCCTAGTACAGGTCTCCTGTGTGAGGTTGGACTACATGACCTCGAAGGTCCCTTCCGTTACTGTTACTTCTAATAAAGAGATTTAAAGGCAATTTGCCTGGATGGTGAATTTCCCAGTCCTGCCTGGCCCCCTAAAGATACAGTTAGTCCTCAATTTACAACACTTCATTGAATGACCATTCAAAGTTAAAGATGTTTAAAGATTAATCAACTAAATATTGGAAATGTCATACCCAGTTGCCGGGATCATATTATCATATGTGGTGGTTGTGCAAAGAAGCAAAACATTATTGGGTGAAAATACACAAACATGGTTAATTTAATTTAATTTAATTTAATTTAATTATTTAATTTAATTTAATTTAATTTAATTTAATTTAATTTAATTTAATTTAATTTAATTTAATTTAATTTAATTTAATTTAATTTAATTTAATTTAATTTAATTATTTAATTTAATTTAATTTAATTTAATTTAATTTAATTTAATTTAATTTAATTTTTAAATTTATATACCGCCCTTCTCCAGAAGGACTCAGGGCGGTGAACAGCCAGAAGTAAAAAACATCAAATACAAAATTTAAAAAACAATTTAAAAATATATTAAACAATTTGGCCCGACAGTTAAAATCCCCCATTTAAAAATCCAAATTAAAATTACACAATTGGAGAAATTAGGTCAGCCCAGTTAGAGGGAATGTTGCAGCAACATATAGCCAGAGATATTCTTACTGGGAATTTTACCAGAGAATTACAGAAAAGAAGCTAAGTATTTGATCATTCATATAATAACAGCGGCTAGAATTGTATTTGCACAAAAGTGGAAAGCAGATAAAATCCCGTCGGAAGGAGAAATGATAAAGAAAATTTTAGAATGTGCAGAAATGAATAGATGAACATTGAGAATAAAAGATAAAAGAGGAGTTGATGTATTTCAAGACATGGGGAAAACTTTATGATTGGTTAGAAAAGAAATATGAATAAGGGTATAGAGATAAAATAGATAGAGAATAGATGGGAGAAAACAATTAGAAAAATAGATACCCAGATGATGCCAAGTAAAAGGAGAAAGGGGAGTGGGATGGGGGGGGGGGTAAAAGGGGAAAAAAAGTGAGATATTATAAAAATGTACACAAATGATGAAATAAAAATAAATAATAACTGAATAAGAAATTGAAATGAGAATAAAGATAATTAGGAAATCGGGGCTGCTCGGATACCACTTTAGATTGAACTGAAAAGGGAAACAACAAGAGAGAGGGTAGGAGTAGAGAGAGGAAGGGAGGAGAGAGGAGAGAAGAGGAGAAAGAAGAAAGGGAAAAGGAAAGGAAGAAAAGGGAGGGGAAAGAGGAGTAGGAGAG
Source organism: Pantherophis vulpinus (assembly GCA_037215915.1). Taxonomy (NCBI): domain Eukaryota; kingdom Metazoa; phylum Chordata; class Lepidosauria; order Squamata; family Colubridae; genus Pantherophis; species Pantherophis vulpinus. The sequence continues at coordinate 1,339,689 of JAXLNS010000009.1, forward strand.
AAGGTTAGAAGGGGGAAGAAGAGAGGAGTGGGGGAAGAGAAGGGGAAGTAGGAAAGAGAAGGAGAGGAAGAACGAAGGAAGTAGGAAGAGAAAGAGGAAGGAAGAGAAGAGGAGGAAAAGAAAGGTGGGAGTAAAGGTAAAGAGTAAAAGAGCAGCCCCAAAAAGGTAAAAAGTAAAAATGAAAAATGAAAGTTAAAAGATAAAGCGAATGAAAAATGATGGATAAATGACTGTACATGTAAATGTGTTTATGAGAAATAAAAATAAAAAACTTTTTTTTAAAAAAAAGTTACAACGGCCCTGAAAAAAGAGGCTTATGACCGTTTTTCACACTTCCAACCTTTGTAGCGTCTCCGTGATCAAAATTCAGACACTCGCCACCCGGCATGTACCTACTTACGACGGTCGGGGTGGGGTGTCACGTGAGCCCTTTAGCGACCGTCCGACAATCCCAGTCAAACGGGGAAGCCGAGTTCACTTAACAACCTTGCGAACTCGCCCAGCTGCAGCGCTTCGCTTAACAACGGTGGCGAGACAAGTCATAAAACGGGGCCAAACTCAATTGTCTCACTTAGCGACCGAAATGTGGGGCTCGATTGTGGTCCTAAGTCGAGGACTGCCTGTGTTAGACTGTGACTCACCACTGATTGGCCATAAGCCACCTTAAAACCGGGGTTTAAGAGTATCGCTGAGAAAGTTATCCTTCAGAAATCCCGGAAGGTCCCATCGGGCTGGTGGCTCAGGATGATGGGTCAAAGAGGAGCAGGAAGGAACAGATCGAAGCTGGGCCCTTCTGAGACCTCAGCGATGTTCTCTCCAGACCATGGTGTGTGTTTTTTTTGTAAAGTTTTTTTTTATTTTTTTACACAAACACACACACAAACATACAATGTATTTTTGCTGAACAGAGTATTCGGCCGGTTTAACAAATTTAAACAATTTTTAGTCCTTTCAACTAAAATTGCAATTTCTATACCTCCTTTTTTGCCATACCATTTATTTTCATCTATTCTGTAGCAATATCACCCTTCATTTTCATCTCTAATTTTTGACCAAATTCCATTTTCCCTTCTATTCTATATTAAACCCCTTCCCATTATCATCTAATTTTTATATCCATCATCAAATTGATTAATTACAGTTATTTAATTCTTATATTAATAATAAACCCACTTGTTTTATAACATACATTTCCTTAACTAATACAATCCAACATTTTAATAGAAATCAATTGATTATATAGATATCTTTTTCATTTATACAGTACATGAACCAGAAGGAAAAAAAAAAACCTTAGTTGAATTTAAAAATATTCTAACTATTATCCTCTAATTATATAGCTTTCCCCCTATATTATTCCAAATCATCACTTAATCATTTGCATAGACACCACCGTAAACCATGAAAAACATTTCAATTATTATTCCAATTATTTTTCAATTCATTTTCACCATCATGATTTAACATTATTTCTTACTACAATTCATATTTCAATTCCAGCCATACACAGTATTTACTACGAATATTTCATTCATTCAGATCTAGGATGTCTTATTTTTGTGTTCCCTTTATTTTTTTTGAGCAGTGTACATCATATTCCTCTTTCATTTCTTTCCTTTCTTTCCCTTTTCATTTTCCTTTTTCCATTTTTTCTTTCCCCTTTTTTCCATTTGTGCCTCTGTCCAGACCATGTTGAAGGTACCAAGTGAAGAGAATATTTTGGTAGCTCAGGATTCAAAGGAGGGCTTGGGGTTTTTTTCTTGTAGACGTTTCATGACCCAAATAGGGAGTGACATCAGTGCTAGGAGAGAGAGGGGTTTGTGGAGAGGAGGAGGAGGAGGAGGAACGAGGAAGACTGTGGGGTCCTGGGTGGTCTTTGAGCTTGTTGGTTTCAGACGTTTCATGACCCAACTACGGAACATCATCAGTGTTAGAAGGCAGGAGGAGGACGATGATGACTACTGTGGGGTCCTTGGCGCTGCCTGAGCTTTTCTTGTAGACGTTTCATGACCCAGCTAGGGAATATTATCAATGCTAGAAGGAAGGAGGGGGAGGAAGAGGAGGAGGAGAATGGCTGTGGGGTCCTTGGTGCTGGTTTTTTTCTTGTAGACGTTTCATGACCCAGCTAGGGAATATTATCAGTGCTACAAAGGAATGGGGTTTGTGGAGAGGAGGAGGAAGAGGAGGAGGAGGAGGAGGAGGAGGAGGAGGAGGAGGAAGAGGAGGAGGAGGAGGAGGAGGAAGATGACTGAGGGGTCTTTGGGGCTCTCTGAGATTGTCTGTTTTCTTGCAGACGTTTCATGACCCAACTAAGTAACATTATCAGTGATAAAAGGGAGTGGGGTTTGCAGAGAGGAGGAGGAGGACTTTGGGGGGGGGGTAGTCCTTGGTGCTCTCTGAAATTGGTCATTTCCTTGCAGACCTTTCATGACCCAGCTAGGCAACCTCATCAGCTTCAAAGCAAAGCCACCTGAAAGTCGAAGAAACCCTCTGCACATGCTCCAGGGAGGGAGGGGAGGGAGGGGATATTCCACCTGGCCTTTTGCACCTGCAGCCCCTCCTGCTGGACCAGGTGCTTCGGCGGCCTCCTTGGCTCGATTGCCAGGTGCGTTGGAGCCCCCTCCCCGCTTTCAACCCCCCCTCCTCTCCTGCCCCAAACCTTCTGCTCTAAAAACCCCGTCCTTGGAAGCAAAAACAGCGGCCAGGTGAGGTGTGAGCAGGGACCACGTGAGGCTCCTTTGCGTGTCAGAGCTGTGCGGAGGAGAACCCGGCCTGGAGTAGGAGGCTTACTCAGACCCGAAGGAGAATGTAGGTCAGCAGCCACCCCTGCCCCGGGCTGTGTGAATCACCCACAAGGAGTGGTGCAAGAGACACACTTTGCAGCATTAGTGTTATCAAAAAATTACACCCTGCCCTGCCAGGTACCGTTCGGGGGGTGGCCAACGTTCGCCCTGCGCGATTTTGGCCCTCCGAAAACCCCATCAAGAGTTGGGTTGAGCCGGGTTGAGCAGAAAATAAATCATATTATTATTCCGTTATCTCAAAAATAAGATCTTGGAGCAAACTTGGAGCAGGACTTCAAAGATGCCAAAAAAAAAAGGGATTCCGGAACCCAGAAGGCACTGATTCTGGTCTTTGGGCCTTTGATAGAGGGAGGGAGGGAGGGAGGGGGAATGCAGTTCAAAGCAAGATAAAATAGGATAAAAGCAGGTAATAGGAAAAAAAACTATAATGGACAATCTTTCAATCAGTGTTTTTTTTCCATCTGGACAACATTAAGAGGGGGTGGACTTCAACTCCCAGAATTCAACTCCCAGAATCTACCCTCTCTTAAAGTGGCAGGAATTCTGGGAGTTGAAGTCTCACCCCTCTTAAACTGGCAGGAATTCTGGGAGTTGAAGTTTACCTCTCTTAAAGTGGCAGGAATTCTGGGAGTTGAAGTTTACCTTTCTTAAAGTGGCAGGAATTCTGGGAGTTGAAGTCTCACCCCTCTTAAACTGGCAGGAATTCTGGGAGTTGAAGTTTACCCCTTTTAAAATGGCAGGAATTCTGGGAGTTGAAGTTTACCTCTCTTAAAGTGGCAGGAATTCTGGGAGTTGAAGTCCACTCCTCTTAAATGGCAGGAATTCTGGGAGTTGAAGTCTCACCCCTCTTAAAATGGCAGGAATTCTGGGAGTTGAAGTTTACCTCTCTTAAAATGGCAGGAATTCTGGGAGTTGAAGTCCACTCCTCTTAAAATGGCAGGAATTCTGGGAGTTGAAGTCCACTCCTCTTAAAATGGCAGGAATTCTGGGAGTTGAAGTCTCACCCCTCTTAAAGTGGCAGGAATTCTGGGAGTTGAAGTCCACTCCTCTTAAAATGGCAGGAATTCTGGGAGTTGAAGTCCAATCCTCTTAAAGTGGCAGGAATTCTGGGAGTTGAAGTTTACCTCTCTTAAAATGGCAGGAATTCTGGGAGTTGAAGTCTCACCCCTCTTAAAGTGGCAGGAATTGAGAAACATTTGAGTTAAGGAATCCCCCAAGGCTCTCTTGTTGGTACCTTTTCCCCTTCAGCCCTCTTTACCCCCGCAATAAACCCCACATCCTGCCCTGGGCCTCCAAATAAGCCGAATCCCCCACACTTCCTGTCCCGGGAGCGCCAGTTGGAGATTCACTGTAGTTAAAAAAAAAAAGAGTCCATCAACAACAATGGAAAGCTCTGCCCTCTGCTGGCCAATGGCTGCTACTGCATGTTGGGTTCAAAACATCTGGTGACCACAGCTTTCCTACTGTAGAAATAACTAACCCAGTTTATTTGTGTCCCAGTGGGGGCAGCGGCAGCCCCGTGGGTCTCAGAACAATTCCGCCATGTTGAGTTGAGAATTCTGGGGCTTGTAGTCCGTACGTCTGGCGGAGGCCCGGGGTGGAGGGGAGCTCACAGCTGTTTTAGGAAGCTGGGTTGGGGGGGGTCTCACAATGGACAGTAATCTCCATTTAGCTGCTGTACCCCCCCCACTCAAGCCCCCCCTTCCAACCCCCGGGAGAGAGATTGTGATTGTATGACCTTTTCTGCGTGGCTGGTCGTTAAGTGACTGCGGCGGTCGTAAAGCGAGCACCTCGGCCGTTAAATGAAGCGACGGTTCTCTACGGGCTGGTGTATCTGGACCCAGCTCCCGCCGACTCTTTTCCCAGCTTTGTGACTATCTGACAATGGGGTATCTCTCTCCGTGGCCGCCTCCCCACCCCTTCCCCAAATACAGCAACCCCAGATTTCATATCACAGGGAAAAAGAGTTGTGCCGTGGCCTAGAGGTAGAGCTCTGGCCTCACAATCAGGAGGCTGTGAGTTCAATCCTAGGTAGAGGCCGATATTTCTCTCTCTGGACACACTGAGAATATATCTGCTGAACAAAACTCTGCATTGGCGACAGGAAAGGCATCCGGCCAGAAAACACTCAGCTCCGTTCAGTTGCCCCGACTCCACCCCGATGCAAGGGATTATGGGGTCGTTAAAAGAAGAGGATGATCACAAGGGAAAACACAAAATTGCCGAGCTTTATTGTCACGTGGCAATCGCACACCGAGGGGTTTTTTTTTGCGTTCTCGCGAGGTGTCGCAAAGCCCACCTTACCCCATCCCAAACAGGCAGGTCCTTGCGTTGCTCTCGAAGGGCGAGTGTGTGTGTGTGTGTGTGTGTGTGTGTGTTTGTGTGTGTGTCACACAATTTTTGTGCGACGTCCTTCCCCGTGGGCACCCGAGCCGAGAACACCATTCGTTCGTTTGTTCTTTTGGGTCTCTCGTTTTGCCAAACAACAGATTGGAAGAAAGCCGTCTAGGCGGGGGCCCAAATTCTTCTGCCTTTCAGAGGGGGTTGGACTACATCCCCCATCGTCCCCAGCGGGAGTCATGCCCTTTTCCGACGCACCCCCCCCCCGCCCTTCGTGCGCAGAAATGGGAAGCTGGTGTGTGAAAACACACGCCGTAAATTAGAAGCAAAATAAGTTAAGAAAAGAGGAAGGGGTAAACAATAAACAGCCCATTATAATTACAGGTATATCCCACCCCCCAAATTATATTAATTACAAAACGGCAGAAGTGTCAACGGATGGTCCCACGGATTTACATATTCACAGAGTTGGAAGGGACCTTGCAGGTCATCTAGTCCAACCCCCGCGTGAAGATTTAGCCAGGATTATTTCAGGATAGGTAGTCCTCGATTTACAACCGTCCTGGAACCCGCCCATCGCGGTCGTTAAGTCAAGACGGACGTAACGTAGCCGTCACCAACGAGATTTGACGATGGTTTTTTGGCAGTCGTCGTTATGTGACTGCTGCGGTCGTTCAATGAATCAATGGGTGCGTGCGGGCCGGCTTTGCCAAAAACTACTAAAAGCAAATGCCAGTTTTCGGTCATTAAATGACCTGGCCATGGGATATTGCAAATGGCTGTAAAAACAGGCCGGTTTCCAGGAACCAGACTTGTAGTCTGGCGACCACAGGATGGGGGTGCGTCGCAACTTTGGAACTGGGTTGTAAGTACCTTCCCCCCCCCCCCCAGTGGAGGTCCGTTGTAATTCTGGACAGTCGCTAAGTGAAGGTTGTAAGTGAAGGACTAGCGGTATTCCTTAAATTCTCCTGGATTTAGGGGATTTGGGGGGAAGTCCAGGTTCACTTAACAACCGTATTCCTGAACTCATCTACCGTGGCGATTCGCTTAACAACCATGGCTAGAAAGGACGTAAAACAAAGCAAAATTCACTTTTTTTATAAAAATGTCCCGCTGAACCACACAAATTCAGGGCTCAAATGGGGTCGTAAGCTGAGGACTACCTGTTCCTTTTTTGGGGGGAGTCCGGTTTACCTATTTACAGATTAACAGAGGTGGAAGGGACCATGTAGGTCATCTAGTCCAACCCCGTGCTATAATAGTCTGTCATAACTCCAAACTGCTGCTTAAGTGACCCGTCATTAAGTCGAGGACTTCTTTATGTAGGACGTGAAGGCTGCCGCCCACACAGACGACCCCGCTTGCGTCGCTGACCCAATGGGCCCTGTGATGTCATCACTCGCAGGGTGACGTCATTCCTCTCCCCTCCTTCCCTCCCTCCCTCCCTCCCTCCCCAAGCCTTCCTCCTCCATTGGCTTCCTCGTCCGCCGGAGACCCTTCCTCGCCGAAGCCAAAGGTGAGAGATTTTTGGAGGAAGGAGGGAAGCTCTTCCGTGGCTTTTCCGTGTCAGCTGCGTCCGGAGGCCGAAAATTCAGGCGACGGGTGGGATCTAGAAAGGGGGGGGGGTTGGAGAAGAAAAAGGGGGGTGGGTGAGACAGGGGGGCAAAAAACCGTGAGGCCTCTCGGAGTCAAGGCACACAAAAGCGGATTCTGGAGCCAGCCGGGCGCTTCAGACAAAGACGGGCTTGTCCCCGTCCCAAGTTTTCTCCTCCCTCTGACCTCCGAAGATCACCGTGTACCACTCGCTGCCTGGACTGAGTAGCTCTTCTCCGCTCGGGCTGCCCCAGCCGGTAGGCCTTACAGAAAAACAGAGTGGGAAGGGACCCTGGAGGTCCTCTAGTCCACCCCCCTGCTCAAGGCAGGAGATCTGTACAGAATAACATTTCATTTCATTTCATTTATTCGAATTTCTATACCGCCCTTCTCCTTTCGGACTCAGGGCGGTGAACAGCCAGATAAAAAACATCTATACAAACATCACAGTTAAAAAATAAAGTTAAAATAATTTATAAATTTGGCCCATAATTTAAAACTTGTCAATTAAAATAAATATTAAAATTTTTAAAACTAACCCTAAAATCAGGACAGACCGGCTAGCTGAAAAAAATAAGTTTTTAGGGCCCGACGAAAAATCCGGAGGTCGGAGATCACTCGTATCTCTGGGGGTAGATTGTTCTAAAGGGTAGGTGCCACCACAGAGAAGGCTCTCCTCCTGGGGGTCGTCAGCCGGCATTGTCTTCCCACAGAGTGGGAAGGGGCCCTGGAGGTCCTCTAGTCCACCCCCCCGCTCAAGGCAGGAGATCCGTACAGAATAACAGAGTGGGAAGGGGCCCTGGAGGTCCTCTAGTCCACCCCCCTGCTCAAGGCAGGAGACCCTATTCCGTTCCAGACAAATGACCGTCCAGACTTTTCGTTAAAAACCTCCAGGGATGATGGTTAAATTCTGGTGGCAAGGAGTTCCACTGGTTAATTGTTCTCACTGTCAGGAAATCTCTCCTTCATTCCAGGGTTCTTCTTTCCTTGGGTTAGTTTCCATCCGTTGCTTCTATGTTTTTGCCTTTGGGTGCTTCGGAAAATAAATTGAGCCCGCCCCCCTCTTCTTTGGGGCAGCCCCTAAATCAGTCAATCAGAATAGAGTTGGAAGGGACCTTAGAGGTCTTCTAGTCCAACCCCCTGCTTAGGCAGGAAACCCTATATTCCCAAAAAATGGGTGTCCGCTCTCTTTTTAAAAGCCTCCAGTGGTGGAGCATTCACAAGTTCTAGTGGCAAGCAGTTCCACTGGCTAATTGTTCTCACTGTTAGAAACTCCTTAGTTCTAGCTTGCTTCTCCCCTTGATGAGTTCCCACCCATTGTTTCTTGTCGTCAGGTGCCTTGCAAAATAGCTTGACCCCCCTCTTCTTTGGGGCAGCCCCTTAAATACTGGAGTCCTGCTATCATATCCCCCACAAGTCCTTCGCTTCTCTAGACTAGCCAAATCCTACAACCGTTCTTTATATGTTTTAATCTCCAGGCCTTTAATCATCTCATAAATTGCTCTTTTCTGCACTTTTTCCGAAAGTCTCAATCTCTTTTTGGTCACGCGGTGGATGCAGAATATTCTAGATGTGGCCTTACTAAGGCTTTACAAAGCGGTGCTAACACTTCACCTGATTTTGATTCTCTGCCTCTGTTTACACAACCGAGCATCCTATTAGCATTTTTGGTTGCTGCTGGACACGGCTGGCTCACGTTTAAGCTGGTGTCCTCCCCATCATCCACTGCCCTCCTTCCAGAGGTTGGGTTTCAGCAGGTTCTGACCAGTTTGGGTGAACCGGTAGTGGAAATTTGGAATAGTTCGGAGAACTGGTAGCAAACATTCTGACTGGCTCTGCCCCCATCTATTCTCTGCCTCCTGAGTTCCAGCTGATCGGGAGGAAATGGAGATTTTGCAGTATCCTTCCCCTGGAGTGGGGTGGGAATGGAGATTTTGCAGTATCCTTCCCCTGGAGTGGGGTGGAGATTTTGCAGTATCCTTCCCCTGGAGTAGGGTGGGAATGGACATTTTACAGTATCCTTCCCCTGGAGTGGGATGGGAATGGAGATTTTGCAGTATCCTTCCCCTGGAGTAGGGTGGGAATGGACATTTTACAGTATCCTTCCCCTGGAGTGGGGTGGGAATGGAGATTTTGCAGTATCCTTCCCCTGGAGTGGGGTGGAGATTTTACAGCATCTTTCCCCTGGAGTGGGGTGGGAATGGACATTTTACAGTATCCTTCCCCTGGAGTGGGGTGGGAATGGAGATTTTGCAGTATCCTTCCCCTGGAGTGGGGTGGAGATTTTACAGCATCTTTCCCCTGGAGTGGGGTGGGAATGGACATTTTACAGTATCCTTCCCCTGGAGTGGGGTGGGAATGGAGATTTTGCAGTATCCTTCCCCTGGAGTGGGGTGGAGATTTTACAGCATCTTTCCCCTGGAGTGGGGTGGGAATGGAGATTTTGCAGTATCCTTCCCCTGGAGTGGGGTGGGAATGGAGATTTTGCAGTATCCTTCCCCTGGAGTGGGGTGGGAATGGAGATTTTACAGTATCCTTCCCCTGGAGTGGGGTGGGAATGGACATTTTACAGCATCCCTCCCCTGGAGTGGGGTGGGAATGGAGATTTTATAGCATCCTTCCCCTGGAGTGGGGTGGAGATTTTACAGAATCCTTCCTCTGGAGTGGGGTGGGAATGGACATTTTAGAGATTTTGGTGTCACTTGGTGGGTGTGACTTGATGGGCGTGGCAGGGGAAGGATACTGCAAAATCCCCATTCCCACCCTACTCTGGTGGCATTTGCCAGTTCTCTGAACTGCTCAAAATTTCCGCTACCGGTTCACACCTGGTTCTGCCCCATTTTAGAACCTTTCTGATCACCGTTGTTAAGGGAATGCCCGCAATTGTTAAATGAGTCACATGCTTGTTCAGTGAATCTGGTTTCCCCATCGACTTCGGTTTGTCAGAAGGTCGCAAAAGGGGATGACGTGATCCCGGGACACTGCGACCGTCATAAAGAGGAGTCAGTGGTCCAGCATCTGAATTTTGATCCTGGGATCCTGGGGAATGTTCTTAACTGAAGTGTGAAAACGGTCGTAAGTCACTTTTTTCAGTGCTGTTGTAACTTTTAACGGTCACTAAATGAACTGTCGTGAGTCGAGAACTACCTGTAACACTGTTGGAAGGGACCTTAGAGGTCTTCTAGTCCAACCCCCTACCCCAGGAGACCTTGTAGCCCATTTGAGATAAATGTGTAATATAGTGGAAGGGACCTTGGAGGTCTTCTAGTCTAACCCCGTGCTCAGGCAGGAAACCCCTAGATCCGTGATGGCGAACCTATGGCACGCATGCCATATCTGTGGGCACGCAAGCGTTGCGTTGCCTTAGCTCGCCTCCAGTTCATTTCCGTGCGCCGACCAGCTGATTTTCGGGTCTTCCGGGCCCACTGGAAGTTGGGAAATGAGCCGCTTCCGGCCTCCAGAGGGCCTCCGGGGGTTTGGGAAGGCTGTTTTTGTCCTCCCCAGACTCCTAGTAAACCTCTGGAGCCTGGGGAGGGTGAAAAATGGGCCTACCAGGCCCAACGAGCCATCGCATGCCAAAAGTGGGGGGACTGCAGGAGCGGTCATGCAGGCATGCGCCAGGGGGGTCGCATTGAAGTATGGGTATGCAACCCCCCTCTCCCCGTACTCCCCCCGCTTTTGGCACGTGACGGCAAAAAGGTTAGCCGTCACTGCCCTAGAGATCATTTCAAACAAATAAATAAACCCTAGAGACCATTTCGGACAGATGCTCCTGCTTACCTTCTCAGTCCGTCTCGAGGTAGCGTCGGCTGCCACGGGCTGCCTCTGCCCCGACATTTGGCTGAGCTATTCACTGTCGCACGAAACGCAAAGAACGGGCGTTCAGGATATCGGCCGGATCCGGGAAGACCGAATCCACTCGGAAGCCTTGTGCCAAGGCCACCTTCAGGACCTCTTCCAGGAATTGGTTGGAGGATCGGATCTCTCGTCCGTCCACCCGCAGCCGGCGGAACTTCTGTTTGACGTACTCCGCGGCGGGCAGTGCGGCTGGGCACGGGGCCCACTCCAAGCACAGATGGTGGCACGTGGTGGCTTCCACGCGGGACCTTCCCGAAGAACCGTCTGGCGTCTCGTCATCCGTCTCCGTGTCTTCATCCGTGGAGTTGTCTAGACAAATTCTCCGGTCGCCGTTAGGAGACCATCTGTTCCTTCCTCCGCCTTCCCAGAGGGTTGCCTGAGTTTTGGGAAGGCCTGATCCTTTCTGCGATGGGTCCGGATGTCCACTGGAAGACCCTTCACCCAAATTCCCGTTGACACACTCAAGGCGGCCTAGGTGTCTACGCAGGACAGCCAGGAAGTGCCGGTCAGTGCAGAAGACGTTTGCGGTGAAGATCTCCACGGTGCAAGAGCTGAGCTCGTAGTTCTGGGGTCCACGGCGCACGTTGAAATGCAGCCGGCGCGGGGTCACGTCCACATCGGCGTGGAGCACTGCGTTGCTCCGCTGGCGCCAGCGTTCTGCCTCGACCTGCCGCAGCTGCTCCAGGAGTGGACGGATCTGGTAGAAGTCGGCTTCGGCCCGCAGCAGGGACAGCTCAGCGTAGCCCTCCGGAAGGTCCAGACGGCCAAACCGGAGGAAATTCAGGACGTGGCGGAAAGTCTTACCGTCGCGGTCAATGAAATAGTTCCCGCAGCTGTCCAGGAGGGCCGGTTGGGGACCTCGGAACATAGCGCCTAGCATGGAGTCGGGGAAGCGAGTCAGGGTTTCCAGAGTGGTGCTGTAGAGCTTCCCCCCCACGTTTAGGGTCACCAGGGGGCCGGCCCGACCTGGACCCTGGCAAGTATCCGGCATCCTCACGAAGACACCTGTGGGGAGACGAGGAGGGGATGGGGCATGATTTGGGGTGTGCCGGATGGGTCTGCCTGCTGTTTTCATAAGCTTCTGAATTTGAATTTTAATCATTTTGTATTTTTTATTATATTTACATTTAATCTAATATATTATAGATTAATTGGATTTAATTCTGTTTTAAATTATTTTAAATTTTGTATTGTATGTATTTTAATTTGGCTGTGCACCGCCCTGAGTCCTTCGGGAGAAGGGCGGTATACAAATTTAAATAATAAATAAATAAATAAATAAATAAATAATATTATAGTGCTCAGGAGTGGTACGGTGGCCTAGAGGTGGAGCTCTGGCCTCACAATCAGAAGGCTGTGAGTTCGATCCTAGGTAGGCACTCTGGACACACTGAGAATATATCTGCAAAACAAAACTCCTCATTGGCGACAGGAAAGGCATCCGGCCAGTAAACACTCAGCTAGCTCCATTCAATTGCCCAGACTCCACCTCGATGCAAGGGATTATGGGATTGTTAAAAGAAGATGATTCATATTATAGCGTTTGACTTATCAACCCAATTTAGCCCCTATTTTGATGACTTTTCTTGCCACGGCTGTTAACTGAGCAACATGGTTGTTAAGGGAATTGGCCTTCCCCCGTTGACTTTGTCGGATGGTCACAAAAGGGGATCTTCTTGAGAACTACCTGTATTGTGAGCCATCCAGAGTCACTGTAACAATGGGGGGGGGGGGCATAATAATTTGATAGAGATAGATAGATAGATAGATAGAAAGTTAGATAGAGAGAAAAAGACAGATAGATACAAAGAGAGAAAGAGAGATACCATAGAGATAGATAGAAAAAGAAAGACGAGGACCCAGATTGTGGGGGCAATAAACTGTATAAAATATACAAAAGGATGAAGGCTATTGCTTAACGCATTGTAAGCCGCCCTGAGTCTCCGGAGAAGGGCGGCATATAAATTAAAGCAAAAAAAGAAAAAAAAAGATACAGATAAAAAGATAGAGATAGAGAGTGAAAAATGGAGAGAGAGAGAAAAATAGAGTTATATTTAAAAATAGGTAGAAAGTTGTAGAAAGAAAGAGTTAGATATAAAGAGAGAAAGATACCATTAAGATAGATAGAAAGAGAAAGATAGATAAAAAGACAGAGAGAGTGAAAAATGGAGAGAAAGATAGAAAAATAGAGAGTTATATTAAAAAATAGAAAGTTGTAGAAAGAAAGAGATATCAAGAGAGAACGATACCATTGAGATAGATAGAAAGAGAAAGATAGATAAAAAGACAGAGTGAAAAATGGAAAGAAAAATAGTTATATTAAAAAATAGAAAGTTGTAGAAAGAAAGAGATATCAAGAGAGAACGATACCATTGAGATAGATAGAAAGAGAAAGATAGATAAAAAGACAGAGTGAAAAATGGAGAGAGAGAAAGACAAAAAGAGAGTGAGTTATATTAAAAAAATAGAAAGTTGTAGGAAAAAAAAGAGAGTTAGATATAAAGAGAGAAAGATAGATACCATAGAGATAGAGAAAGAAAGATAGAGAGATAAAAATAGAGAGATAGAAAGAGAGAGGGAAAAAGTGAGAGAAAGATAGAAAAATAGTTATAGATAAACCTCTCTTTTAATTTTTTTTTAAATTTTTTTAAAATTTTTAAATTTTAAACTTGTCTTATGAATTTGGGGTGTTTTAAATTTCGTTTTCTGGGCCAATTATTTAATTGTATTTTAATGGTTTTTTAACATTTATATTATAGGTATTTTATTCGGCTGTTCACCGCCCTGAGTCCTTTGGGAGTAGGGCGGTATACAAATTCAATAAATAATAATAAATAATAATAATAATAATAATAATAATAATAATAATAATAATAATAATAATAATAATAATAATAAAAATAAAAATAGATATAGTTATAGACAGAGAAAAAAGAGTTAAAGAGAGAAAGAGAGAGAGATAGAAAGAAAGAGAGAAAGAGAGAGAAGGAGAGAGAGGAGAGAAAGAGAGAGGGAAAACAGAGAGAGAAAAATAAAGAGGTATAGATAGCGAAAAAGAGAGAGATAGAAAGAGAGAAAGAGAGAAAGAGAGAGAAAGAGAGAGGGGGAAATAGAGAAAGAGAAAAATGGAGAGTTATAGAGAGAGAAAGAGAGAGAGAAAGATAGAGGGAAAATAGAGAGAGAAAGAGAGAAAAAGAGAGAGTTATAGATAGCGAAAAAGAGAGAGAGAGAAAGAGAGAGAGACAGACAGACAAACAAATGACAAAAGAAACAAACAAAGGAAACTTTTCGCACCACCTGATATTTTTCCCCAACGTGGGGGAAAAAAACAAACAAACATTTTCGCAACTCCTTCCAAAAGCCCATTGTTGGCTCTTGCTTCCCTCCACCCACACTTTTCGGGAAGGGGAGGGGAGGGGAGGGGAAGGGCTGTGTGTGTGTGTGTGTGGGGGGGTGTTGAAGGCAAGCAGGGGCTGCCGGCAGAGCCGAGAGATCCCAGGGCAAACGGGGGCTGGGGGGTGGGCGGAGAAGGGGAAGGGGCGCCTTCTCGGGCCAGGTAGGGGCGGTTCCCAGGCTGGGACGTCCCAGTACCGGGAGGGGCTGAACGGAGGGCACCTTTGGGTGGGTGGGTGGGTAGGTGGGCAGCCGCCCCTTCCTCTTCTCCGCCCCCCCCAAAAAAAAAGGAGGGGGAGGGGGCAACATCAAAAGGAGAAGCCGACAAGCGCAATAAAAGTGGGGGAGGGAAGAGAAGAGAAGAGAAGAGAAGCCTGGGACTCCGCTCCCATCAGGCGAAGGAGGATGGGATTTGGAGTCCTCCCTCTCCTTGCCCTAAAGTGTGGGGGGATCGTCCTGGGAAGCCCCCCACTCCCGCGGTTCCCGGGGTGGGATCCGTCCAGCAGGAGGGAGGGGCGCAGAAAAAGCGAGTGAGTGGGTGGGTGGGTGGGAGAGGGAGGGGAGGGGGGGTCTCCTTACCTGGCGGGGGTCTCTGGGAGCGTCTCCGGTGCGGCTCAGGCTCAGCTGATTTCTCTGGGCGCTGCCGGCGGCGGCTCTTTATAAAGGGGCGGGAGCGGCGGGGGCGGGCAAGACTCGTTCCCCGCCCCGGGAAAGCGGCCGGTAGGTGGGGTGGGGGCGCCGCCGACGCCGGCGCTTCTGTCCCGCTCAGCGACGGAGCCTCGCCGCAATCTGGAGCCGACCCCCCTCCGGGGTCCCCCTTCCACCCCCGGACCCCCGGCTGGAAGGGGTGGGGAACCCCTAAGCCCCCTCCTCCCCCGGGGGTCGCCCCCGCGATCATCCCGCACCGACTGGACCGAGGCCGTCCCGCCGCCGAGGCGTCCCGTAGGAGAAAGCCCCCAGCAGTTCGGGGTCTGGATAGCGCAAACTTTTGAAAAGTTTTGCGTGGGAAAGTGGGAGACCCGGGTTCAAATCTCCCCTGAGTTCGTGAGAGACTTTGGGCCAGTCCCCGTTCTCTCTCTCTCTTTCTTTCTTTCTTTCTCTCTCATTCTTTTTCTTTGTCTCTCTTTCTTTTTCTTTCTCTCTCTCTCCTTCTTTTCGTTCTCTTTCTCTCTTTCTCTCTCTCTCTCTTTTTCTTTCTTTCTCTTTCTCTTTTTTTCTCTTTCTCTCTTTCTTTCTCTTTCTCTCTTTCTCTTTTCTCTCTCTTTCTCTCTCTCTCTCCCTCTTTTCTTTCTCTTTCTCTTTCTCTCTCTTTCTCCCTTTCTCTTTCTCTCTCTCTTTCTTTCTCTCTCTCTCTTTTTCTTTCTCTCTCTCTCTCTCCTTCTTTTCTTTCTCTTTCTCTTTCTCTTTCTCTTTCTCTCTCTTTTTCTCTCTTTCTCTCTTTTTTTCTTTCTCTCTTTCTCTTTCTTTCTCTTTCTCTCTCCCCCCTGCAGCTCAGCCTACCTAGCAGGGAGGTTGTAATGGGAGGAGGAAATACTGTACACTCAGCTAATCCTTAACCGAGGACCACAATCGAATCTAAAATTTCAGTTGCTCAGGGAAGTGAGTTTCACCCCACCCCCCATTTTGCAACCTTCCTTGCCACGGTTGTTAAGCGAACCGCTCCCGTTGCTCCGTTAGTGACAGTGTCGTTAAGTGAATCTGGCTTCCCCCATGAACTCTGCTAGTCAGAAGGTCCCAAAAGGGGGATCTCGTGACCTCCCCTGGGACGCTGCCACCGTCACAAATACGGAACCAGTTGCTGAGCATTTGAATTTGGATCACACGACGGTAACGGTTGTAAGTGCGAGAAACGGTCATAAGTGACTTTTTCCAGTTCAGTCACTAAATGAACTGTCGTAAGGCGAGGACTGCTGGTGTTTTACAACCAGCCTCAAATCTGGGGTTTGGGCACAGAAGGGTTCGACTCGGCTGCCAGGGCCGCCTTCTTTTCTCATTTAGCGCTAACGAAATTCCACTGCTAATTACTCTCCCGTCTCTGCCCGGCCCTGTTTCCCAGGTAAGGAACCAAACAAACCAGATCCCTAAATAAAAAGCAGGCCGCCTCCGCAGCGCCATGCCGGGCCTCGTTTCCAGCGTCACGTAATAGTTGTAATTGTCGTGCTTGTCTGAACGCACACCCTCGCTGACCGGCCTCCAAGTGTTGCGTTTTCCGGTGGCGTTGCAAAACCTGCAGGGAATTTCAGACCGGCTGGGTGAGTCACCGAGTCTGCGACCTGATTCGGCGGCCTTGGGTCACCCCAGCCGTCTCCGCGAGGAGTGCCGGCATCTAGGGCAGGAGATCTCAAAGGTGGCAACTTTTAAAGAGAGGTGGACTTCAACTCCCAGAATTCCCCAGCCAGCATGCTCAGCATGGTTTAAATCCGTGCTTTTCAAAGTTGGGAACTTTTAATAGAGTGTACTTCAATTCCCAGAATTCCCCAGCAATGCTCTGCAAGATGGGCCCAGTGCTGTTTAAATCCATGTTTCTGAAACTTAGCAACTTTAAAGAGAGGTGGACTTCAACTCCCAGAATTCCCCAGCCAGCATGCTTTGCAAGATAGGCTCAGTGGTACTTAAATTAGTGCTTCTTAATCTTGGAAATTTTAAAAGAGGTGGACTTCAATTCCCAGAATTCCCCAGCAATGCTCTGCAAGATGGGCCCAGTGCTGTTTAAATCCATGTTTCTCAAACTTAGCAACTTTAAAGAGAGGTGGACTTCAACTCCCAGAATTCCCCAGCCAGGCCCAGAACGGTTTAACTTCTCAAACTTGGGAACTTTTAAGAGAGGTGGATTTCAACTCCCATCTTGCTTTGCAAGATAGGCTCAGTGGTACTTAAATCAGGGCTTCTCAACCTTGGAAATTTTAAAAGAGGTGGACTTCAACTCCCAGGATTCCCCAGCCAGGCTCAGCACGGTTTAAGTCAATGTTTGCCAAACTTTGCAACTTTAAAGAGAGGTGGACTTCAACTCCCAGAATTCAACTCCCAGAGGCTCATCCAATCTCATGGTGCACGTGTTGTGCATTGACAATAAAGGTTTGAATTTTAATTCCCCAGACAGCAAGCTGATGGGCTTCAGTGCTCCGTAAATCAGTATTTTTCAAACTTCGACTCCCGGAATGGCTGTTTGGGGAATTCTGGGAATTGAAGTCCCCTTCACTTAAAGTTTCCAAGGTTGAGAAATTGCCTTTGAACCTCTTCAAAATTTATTCCTAATCCCGTTATCCTTCCTAATTTTCCCAGAGAGGAACCCCTTTATCTGATTTAGAGATTTTGTGCATGGAAGACCAGCCAAGGACCACCCTGGATTTGACTTGATCCAACTGTCCAACTTTCCAAGGTTCCTTCTCCTCCTTCCTTTCCGAGGTTCAAAACTCTCCGTCGAAGGATTTGGAGATTGTCATCCGTGAAGATGCTCCGTCGTGCATGAAGCCCGAAGAGACGTTGTTAATCCAAACCAAATCGACTTTGGTTTCACGCCCTGACCTGAAGCAGGTGAGTCAACGAGGGAAGCCATCACCAAAGTTGTGTCACATCCTTTATTGCTCCGTGACGGATGGCTCGGCCAGAGAACGTGTCTGGGCACCTACACAAAACAGCTGCTCCTTTGCCAGTCACGTCTGCCAGAACTTGGAGACCTTTCGGAGAAGACCCAGGTGGGGTTTCTCAACCCCAAGAGATGAGAACATTGTAGGTGCTCCAGATGTTGTGGGTACTCGAACCCAGGAGGTTTTTAAGAAGAGATTGGACAGGTACAGGGTCTCCTGCTCCAGCAGGGAATTGGGCTAGAACAGGGGTCTCCAACCTTGGCAACTTTAAGACTTCAACTCCCAGAATTCCTCAGCCAGCAAAGGTCCCTTCCAGCCCTAGATTTCTATGATCTTGGGCAGGGGGTTGGACTAGAAGACCTCCAAGGTCCCTTCCAGCCCTATGTTTCTATGATCTTGGGCAGGGGGTTGGACTAGAAGACCTCCAAGGTTCCTTCCAGCCCTATGTTTCTATGATCTTGGGCAGGGGGTTGGACTAGAAGACCTCCAAGGTCCCTTCCAGCCCTATGTTTCTATGATCTTAGGCAAGGGGTTGGACTAGACTAGAAGATGTCTAAGGCCCCTTCCAGCCCTAGATTTCTATGATCTTGGCAGGGGGTTGGACTAGAAGATCTCCAAAGTCCCTTCCAGCTCTAGGTTTCTATGATCTTGGGAAGGGGGTTGGACTAGACTAGAAGACGTCTAAGGCCCCTTCCAGCCCTAGAATTCTATGATCTTGGCAGGGGGTTGGACTAGAAGACCTCCAAGGTCCCTTCCAGCCTAGGTTTCTATGATCTTGGGCAGGGGGTTGGATTAATAGACCTCCAAGGTCCCTTCCAGCCCTATGTTTCTATGATCTTGGGCAGGGGGTTGGACTAGAAGACCTCCAAGGTCCCTTCCAGCTTTAGGTTTCTATGATCTTGGGAAGGGGGTTGGACTAGAAGACCTCCAAGGTCCCTCCCAACTCTGTTATTCTGTGTTCTATTGTCCTCACTCTCCAAAATGGGCTTATATTTATTCCCACAGCCATCCAGATTACCTGCCTAATTGATGCTGAGGAGGGGATCTGGATCTGATGGATCCTTTAATGCATTTACATCTAAGTTACACATCAGCAAAATGGTCTTTCTTAGCCAGGGAAAAGGTCAAACTTAACTCGGACCTCTGACCATTGTCCCCTTCCGCTAAGTTTGCAGTCAAAGCAGGCAGGTAATCCTCGACTTACCACCAACGAGTTTAGCGACTGTTCAGAGTTACGACGGACCACCCCGAAAGCTACTTACGACCCAATTCTGCGGTCAATTTATTTATTTGTTTGTAAAAATTATGATCCACCCATCTTTATGACATATTTTCCCTGTTTCCAGCCAAACATGCACATAGGAATACATTGATTTCCTTACTCATGACGTTCACAAAACAATTGTGGCTCATTTAATGACCGCCACACTCAAAAAAAAGAAGGCATAAAATTGGATCCGGTCGTAATGCGTACCTTGATTTATGACTGTCCTGATTTACAATGGAAATCCTGGTCTTAAGTTGAGGACTGCCTTACGAGCACAGTTGAGCCCAACATTCCGGTTGCTAAGCGAGACAGTTGTTAAGTGAGTGTTGCCCCATTGTACGACTGTCCTGGCCTCCGTTGCTAAGCGAATCACCACCGTTGTTCAGCGAGTCACGCGGTTGTTAAGTGAATCCAACGTTCCCAGAGAAGGTCGCAAAAGAGGACATTGCAACAGGCATAAGTACACGCTAGTTGCTAAGCCTACGAATTTCGATCGTGCGACCGCGGGGATGCCAAAACGGTCGCTGAGTGTGGAAAAACGGTCCGAAGTCCCGGTTTTTTTTTCAGTGTCGTCGTAACTTCAAACCGTCACTAAGTGAATGGTTGTAAGTCAAGGACTACCTGTAAAGTCGGAAACAGAGCGAGGAAGGGAGGAACAATGGAGGCCGCCAAAGACCGGAAGTCCCAGTCTCAAGATGGAAGCGACCATCTTGAGCGCAAACCAAGGATTCTAGCCAGCATCCAGTCCAAACCAGGATTGTTGATTGTCCGTTTTAGGGATCTGTGGGTGGGGTGGGTGGGTCTTCCTGTTCCCCTTAATTATCCATCTCCATCTCGCAGACGGAGCCGAAGAGCCGACTGCAATGGTTATCGTTCCAGCAGCCGTTCTCGGAAAGGTGGGCACAGTCCTCCCCGCCACCCAGTCCGTGGCCGTACCAGTCGTCCGGCTGTTCGGGGCACCAGTCCCTGGGTCAGAGAGATAAGATGGGCGCCGTGAGTCTGGGGCCGGGGCCGGTGGGAGGGGGGGATTTGGTTAAGTTTTGGTTAAGATTTTCACACCTTCAAACAAAAGAAAAAAGCAAAACAAAAGCAAAATATAAAATAAAACAAAATGCTAAAGTAAAATAAGGTGAAATATAAAATACTAAAATAAAATAAAATACTAAAATAAAACAAAATGCTAAAATAAAAATAAAAATATACTAAAATAAAATAACTAAAATAAAGTAAACTAAAATACTAAAGTAAAATAAAACAAGATAAAATAGAACAAAATACTAAAATGAAAATGAAATATACTAAAATAAAATACTAAAATAAAATAAAGTAAAATAAAATACTAAAATAAAATAAAACAAAATAAAACAAGATAAAATAGAATACTAAAATACTAAAATGAAATAAAAATAGAACAAAATACTAAAATACTAAAAAATACTAAAATACTAAAATAAAATAAAAATAAAATATACTAAAATAAAATAAATAAAATAAAACAAAATACTAAAATAAAAAATAAAAATATACTAAAATAAAATAAATAAAGTAAAATAAAATAGTAAAATAAAATAAATAAAGTAAAATAAAATAGTAAAATAAAATAAAGTAGAATAAAATACTAAAATAAAATAAAACAAAATAAAACAAGATAAAATAGAACAAAATACTAACATAAAATAAAAATAAAATAAAATACACTAAAATAAAATAAAATAAAATAAAGTAAAATAAAATACTAAAATAAAATAAAGTAAAATAAAATACTAAAATAAAACACTAAAATAAAATAAAGTAAAATAAAATATTAAAATAAAATAAAAATAAATAAAATATACTAAAATAAAATAAAATAAAACAAAATAAAACAAGATAAAACAGAACAAAATGCTAACATAAAATAGAGAACAAAATACTAAAATAAAATAAAAATAAAATAAAATATGCTAAAATAAAATAAAATAAAATAAATTAAAATAAAATACTAAAATAAAATAAAGTAAAATAAAATACTAAAATAAAACACTAAAATAAAATAAAGTAAAATAAAATATTAAAATAAAATAAAAATAAATAAAATATACTAAAATAAAATAAAATAAAACAAAATAAAACAAGATAAAACAGAACAAAATGCTAACATAAAATAGAGAACAAAATACTAAAATAAAATAAAAATAAAATAAAATATGCTAAAATAAAATAAAGTAAAAGAAAATACTAAAATAAAATAAATAAACAAAACAAAACAAAAAATACTGAAATGAAAATAAAACAAAATAATAAAATAAAAATTAAATAAAATAACTGTGAGGACAGGTCATAAGTAGATGTTAAAAAGTCTGTCGTAAGTTGAGGACTACCTCTGTAGAACAATCTTTCGGCAGATTTAAGATGCTTGGACTTCCATTCCCAGAATCCCCCTGCTGTGCTAAATGGGGTGTGGGGGGGAGGATGGTGTAGATGGCCTCAAGAGTTCCTCTCGAGGCTGCCTATCGATGGATAGTCAATGGGGAATTAGGGGGGGTGTTGGGGGGGGAACCCTTCCAGTTGAACCTACCGTGAGACTATTGTGTAGGATGAGCCGTCCACCCACTTCCAGCTGCCGCTCTTGTCCGTCAGCCCAATCCACATGAAGTTTGGCCTGACACGGACCGCCACGAATTGCTGTCAGAAAAGAAGAAAAGAGGAAACTTGAGGCACCTCAACACCCGAAAATCTTGCTCTACCAGTGAAGAAATGTCCTCCCAGCGTATAACAATAAATAGAATTAAAAAGATCTAGTCAGATACATTGGGAAGTGAAACCGATAGATAGAAATAACTCTTTATTTCAGCAACTTTAAGCGGGGTGGACTTCAACTCCCAGAATGCCTCAGTCAGCAAAATTGGTCCCTTTAAGACTTGTGGACTTCAACTCCCAGAATTCCTCAGTCAGGAAAATTGGCCCCTTTAAGACTTGTGGACTTCAACTCCCAGAATTCCTGTCAGCAAAATTGGTCCCTTTAAGACTTGTGGACTTCAACTCCCAGAATTCCTCAGTCAGCAAAATTGGTCCCTTTAAGACTTGCGGACTTCAACTCCCAGAATTCCTCAGTCAGCAAAAATGGCCCCTTTAAGACTTGTGGACTTCAACTCCCAGAATTCCTTAGTCAGGAAAATTGGTCCCTTTAAGACTTGTGGACTTCAACTCCCAGAATTCCTCAGTCAGGAAAATTGGTCCCTTTAAGACTTGTGGACTTCAACTCCCAGAATTCCTCAGTCAGGAAAATTGGCCCCTTTAAGACTTGTGGACTTCAACTCCCAGAATTCCTCAGCCAGGAAACTTGGCCCCTTTAAGGCAATGTTGACAGAGGAATTCTGGGAGTTGAAGTCCACAACTCTTAAAGGGGCCACATCTGGAGATCACTGGTCTAATCCAACTTCTCCCTGGGACAAACAGCCACACAAGTAGGAACCTATCAGCACCTACCTGCTCCTCGTAGGAGTTGATGATCACCAGGTGAGCATCGTAGCTTTCGCACTCGGCTTTGGCTTCCTCCCACGATTTCCCACTTTGGTTTTCCCAGTAGCAGCTTCTCCGAAATGCGTCCCAGCCTTTGGGACAGCAGGCCTCCTTTCGGTCTGGGAAGAAAAGGAAGAAAACCAGCTAAGACGAAAGGAAGAGAGAGAGAGAGAGAGAGCTTCAACTGTGGACTACAACACCCATCAGGCTGAGCTAGCCTTGCCTCTCCTTCTAGGCGGTGAGAAAATCCTGTCATTAATCGATAAGAGCTTCGCTGGGCATCGTAACAGAGTGGATTCCCCTCGTGCCATTTTTGGGGACGGAAAATACTTCTTTCCTGTACGGGAGTCCTCGACTTACGACCTCAACGGAGCCCAAACATCTCCGTCGTCAAGTGAGACATTTATTCAATGAAGGCCATTTTATGACCGTTTTGGCCACCGTTGTTAAGCGAGTCGCCGCAGTTGTTAAATGAATCACCTGGTCGTTAAGTGAATCCAGCTTCCCCGTTGACTTTGCTTGTGGCAGAAGGTCGAAAAGGGGATTTACCTGATTCCCCCCCCACCCCAGGACGCTGCGACCATCGTAAATACGAATCGGCAGCCCAGCGTCTGAATTTTTTTTAAAAAAATTTTTAATTTTGATTTATATGCCGTCCTTCTCCGGAGACTCAGGGCAGCTTACAGTGCGTTAAACAATTTTGATCAGGCTGCGATCGTGTGAAAAAACGATCCTGTCCCCCTTTTTTTCAGTGCCATTGTGACGGTCGCTAAACGAATCGTCGTTAAGTCGAGGACAACCGACATTATTCTTAATTCTGTTTAGAGGGCTGCTGGGAGGCTTGGCAGAGAATAAAAGCAAGTGGAAAAACATCCGAAAAACAACAAAATGTTGCAGAACTGGCTGGATCTGGACCGATCCCAAATGCAGGGCGAGGCTCCAGACGCCCTGCAGGAATTATTTTAGGTGTCCCAAAAAATGCAGGTGGCACCTTAAGATGTTTGCAGAGGACTCCCAGCCGAAAAAACGATGGGGAGAAGCTCCCCAGAGATGAAAAGGAGGCCTGGTCCCATCCCTGGTGATTCATCCCGGAATTCGTTCCAAGCCACTGAGGCAAGCCAATCTCCGGAAAAGCCATCGGCTAACCTTGCTGGGCACCAAAGGGAGGGATATTCCCATCATGCACTGGGGGGTCAGCATCCTCAGCTCTGCCTCGGGAGTTGACCGCAGAGGGAAGCAGCCCATCTGCCCAGGATGCCATTTGGCTAAGTGGAAGGCTAAGATGCTGGGGTCCTTTGAAGGAGGGGGGGGTCTGTGAGTTGGGGGGGGGTTCCTGGCAGATGTTTACAGGGAGGAGGAGGAAGACGGGGGGGGGAGGAGGACTGTGGGGTCCTTGATGGCCTCTGAGCTTGGGAGTTTTCTAGCAGACGTTTCATGACCCAGCTAGGGAACATCATCAGTGCCAGGAGGGAATGGGGCTTGTGGAGAGGAGGAGGAGAGGAGGAGGAGAGGAGGAGGAGGAAGACCAACCCTGAGCTCCAAACATTAAAATGCTGAAAGATCGAAGAGCCCCCAGGGCCGTGGCATGGGAGCTGCGGGTGCCAACCCTGGCGAAAGAAGATGAGCAGGGAGATGCTCCTTTCGGCCAGCCTCTGTGCCAGGCCTCACTCTTGGCACGCCGAGGGTGTAGCTCGGCCGGCCGCCCCGCTACCCTCTCCCTCCGCACCTGTCCGGTTGAGCTTGAAGTCCTGATAGTCACAATTGACAGCGATGTTATTCTTACGTAGCTCCTTCAGCTGGTTGAGGAGGTGGGTTGTGGCTGTGAAAGAAAGAGAAAGAGAAAGAGAGAAAGAAAGAAAGAAAGAAAAAAAGAAAGAAAGAAAGAAAGAAAGAAAGAAAGAAAGAAAGAAAGAAAGAAAGGATGGGGATAAGGAAAGAAGGAAGGAAGGAAAGATGCAGGGAGGGAGGGTAGAAGGAAGGAAGGAAGGAAAGAAAGAAAGGAAGAAAAAGAAAAAAGAAAGAAAGAAAGAAAGAGAGGGTGGGGATAAGGAAGGAAGGAAGGAAGGAAGGAAAGATGCAGGGAGGGAGGGTAGAAGGAAGGAAGGAAGGAAAGAAAGGAAGGAAGAAAAAGAAAAAAAGAAAGAAAGAAAGAAAGAAAGAAAATAAGAGAGAGAGAGAAAAAGAAAAAGAAAGAACATATTTTAAAAAGACGGATGGAATATCCCCCAATTAGGAATAGATTCACAACTTATATTGTTGGGGTGGGCAGCTTTTTATAACTGCTTTTCTATTTCTATTTTTTATTGCATTGTAAGCCACCCAGAGTCTCTCTGGATAGTGAGATGGACAGCATATAAAACAAAAGAAAACCAAAAAAAAAAAAATAAAAAAATTCCCCCAAACCCAAAAGAAATAAAATAATAAAAATAAAATAAAAAATAATAAAATAAAATAAAAGAATAGAATAGAATAGAATAATAAACTGAAATAAAAGAATAAAAGAATAAAATAAAATAATAGAATAATAAGCTGAAATAAAAGAATAAAAGAATAAAATAAAAGAATAGAATAATAAGCTGAAATAAAAGAATAAAAGAATAAAATAAAAGAATAGAATAGAATAATAAACTGAAATAAAAGAATAAAAGAATAAAATAAAATAATAGAATAATAAGCTGAAATAAAATAATAAAAGAATAAAATAAAATAATAGAATAATAAACTGAAATAAAAGAATAAAAGAATAAAATAAAATAATAGAATAATAAGCTGAAATAAAAGAATAAAAGAATACAAGAATAGAATAGAATAATAAACTGAAATAAAAGAATAAAAGAATAAAATAAAAGAATAGAATAATAAGCTGAAATAAAAGAATAAAAGAATAAAATAAAAGAATAGAATAGAATAATAAACTGAAATAAAAGAATAAAAGAATAAAATAAAATAATAGAATAATAAGCTGAAATAAAATAATAAAATAATAAAATAAAATAATAGAATAATAAACTGAAATAAAATAATAAAATAATAAAATAAAATAATAGAATAATAAGCTGAAATAAAAGAATAAAAGAATAAAAGAATAGAATAGAATAATAAACTGAAATAAAAGAATAAAAGAATAAAATAAAATAATAGAATAATAAGCTGAAATAAAAGAATAAAAGAATAAAATAGAATAATAAACTGAAATAAAAGAATAAAATAATAAAATAATAGAATAGAATAGAATAATAAATTGAAATAAAATAAAATAAAATAAAATAAAATAAAATAAAATAAAATAAAATAAAATAAAATAAAATAAAATAAAATAAAATAAACTTGGGGATGGGCTGAGTCTGCCAATGCCTTTCCCCGTGTTCGGTGGGTGCCAAGGGAGGCGTAACCTGCCCTTTGCAAATGCCCCAAAAGAGGGTTCAGCCCAACGGAGCCGCCGCAGGTGCCAGGCAGACGGGCCACATGAAAGCTGCCTCCCTCCCGTGGGCGCCAGGCGGGAAGGGCGGAATTTTACCCAGAGGTTACACCTTCCTCGTGGCTCGGCTGCTTCCACCAGGGATAAAATCCATACAGGTTGCCCTCGACGTAGAGCTATTTGCTTAGTGACCGTTCCAAGTTACAACGGCACTGGAAAACCGCTTTTTTCACACTTACGACCGTTGCAGCCTCCCCGTGGTCACGGGATCCAAATTCAGACGCTTGGCACCCGGCAATGCATGTACTTACGACGGTTGCTGGGTGACTCGATCCCCTTTTGCGACTGTCCGACAATCCCAGTCAACGGGGAAGCCGAGTTCGCTTAACAACGGTGGCAAGAGGAGTCGTAGAACGGGTCCAAACTCAATGGTCTTGCTTAGCGACAGAAATGTGGGGGCTCGTTTCTGGTCATAAGTCGAGGACTCCCTGTAATTGGATCTGGTCTTTCGGCCCCTGACAGGAAGGGACAATTCGGGTTTTCCTTCCTTACCCGCGTCGGCCTCCTCCGTCAACTGCTTCACTTTGGCTTCCATCTCCTTCAGTTTTGCATCCGAGTCGTTCTCTGCAAAACAGAGGTGGAATGAAAAACCAGCCCTGCGAGGTAGTCCAGACACAAGCAGGACTCAGAAGTGAGCTCAGAAATCGGAATAGAAGCTGGAAGGGACCTTGGAGGTCTTCTAGTCCAGCCCCCTACTCAAGCCATTTCAGAACAAAGCCCCTGAAGGAGGACAAGAAGCAACGGATGGAAACTAATCAAAGAGAGAAGCAACCTAGAATTCAGGAGAAATTTCCTGACCGTGAGGACAATTCACCAGTGGAACTGCTTGCCACCAGAAGTTGTGGGTGCTCCATTACTGGAAGGTTTAAAAAAAAAAAAAAAAGGGACTGGACAGCTACTTGTCTGAAATGGGCCTTCTGTAGGGCCTCCTGCTTGTGGGGGGGGGGTTGTGTGGGGCTGGACTAGATGACCTTTAAGGTCCCGCTTGTTAATCCGGGAGTAATCTGGGCGAGTTTTTACCTTTATCCTGAAGGGAGGCGAACTTCTTCCCAACCGTTTCGTTGAGGCTCTTTACGCTGTCCTGCGTCTCCTTCAACTCCGAGTTGTAAAAATGTCCTGATGGGAGGAAAAGGGAAAAAACGGTTGAGGAAGAGAAATGGTCTCCTCCTTTGGGGATCACCTGGTGGTCACCGCTCCCCCTCGGCTTTTGCTGTTTGCTCAGGCCGTAAGGACGCCGTTTTCGGGCGTAAGCAACGCGCTCACCTTTGACTCCAAAGACGATAACCGAGATGGTGAGGATGACAGTCAAAACCAGCAGGATTAGAACCAGGCGCCGGCTGGGGAATGTACGTCGCACCCATGTCTGGCTTCTGGGGAGCTTCAGAGGGGCTAAGAAAAGAGGGCGCCAACATTGGTTTCTTTCCCAAACCTTAATAACCAGGTTTGTTTGTTTGCTGGAATCTGTAAGGAATAGCTAAACAAAGTTTAAACTGAGTGGACTTCAACTCCCAGAATTCCCCAGCCGGCCATGCCGGCTGGGGAATTCTGGGAGTTGAAGTCCACCCAGTTTAAAAGTTGCCAAGATTGAAAAACAAGATGGACTCCTCTCCAGAATCCTTTCTAGCTCTTCCACTCTATGATTCTTAATTCCCAGCCGCTCTATCACCAAGGCAGAGAGGATGCTGGGAATTGTAGTTCAGAGGGAACCCCATCCGAGAACCCCATTCCTCTCCAAGAGCAACATGTCAATCCACTGATGGAACAGAAGTTGTGGGAGCTTCATCCCTGGAGGCTTTCCAGAAAAGACTGGACTGCCATCGGTCAGAAATGGGGCAGGGACTCCTGCTGGGGCAGGGGGTTGGACTGGATGACCTCTGAGGTCCCTTCCGACTCTCTTAATCTGTAGAAACAGCGCGTGGCTTCCCTCCAGAATTTGTGGGTGCTCCCAACACTGGAGATTTTTCAAGAAGAGACTGGACAACCAATCGTCTGGAATGGGATAAAGTTTCCTGTTTGGATAGTGGGCTGGACTGGATGACCTCTAAGGTCCCTCCCGGCTCTATTCTATTCTAATTCCCCAAGCCAGTGAAGGAAGCTGTTTTAAATTCAATTTATATGCCGCCCTGAGTCTTCGGAGAGGGGCGGCATATAAATTGAATTAATTAAATTAATTGAAGGTGCTACAATTGCAAAAACCTTGGTGAGTGAAGGAAGGAAGGAGGCAGGTCAGGCAGAAGTAGAGTAGTTCAGAGGAAATAAAGGAAAAACCGGAAGGACAGGAGGAGGAGGAGGAGGAGGAGAAAAATAGGAATTAGGAGTACACCGTGGAGTAATAAGAGAGACGGAGCATCTGACCTAGCATTAAACTCCTAGTAATTCCAGATGTAGCCTATAATTAATTATATATCTATATCGTGACCTTCTGGCAGGCCAAATCGACAGGGTTAAGCCGGATTCGCTTAACGACCACGTTGCTCATTTAACAACGGCGGTGGGTTCGCTTAA
Organism: Pantherophis vulpinus; assembly: GCA_037215915.1. Lineage (NCBI taxonomy): Eukaryota > Metazoa > Chordata > Lepidosauria > Squamata > Colubridae > Pantherophis > Pantherophis vulpinus. Next base: position 1,368,015 of record JAXLNS010000009.1, read on the forward strand.
ACCATCGTGGCAAGAAAGAGAAGTTAAAAACAGGGCCCGATTCGCTTAAGGACGGTCTCGCTCATCCGCCGATGTCTCGGGGGCTCGACTGCGGTCATAAGTCGAGGACGGCCTGTCACTGATTCAGCCGGATGACCTGAAGCTGCCACTTTTGAAAACGGGGTGGTGGGAGGGGGGGAGCCACGCAATGCCACAAAACCCATAAATCGTGGCATTTCACAACACAGCAGTTGTTGAATTGCTAACTACGACTGTTCCTCTTTTTTTAAACAAAAAAGTCTCTTACTCGGGACCTTTCAAGAATTGGGGACGGGGTGGGGGCACAGCTGGAGCCCCCCTGCCCAAGGAATGAGCCACGGATCGAGGATTGCAGAGCGTGGCCTTGGGGGGTCTTTCGTGGAAAGCCGGTTTGCGAGACAATCCGGCAAGCCCGTCTCCGAATAAAAGCCCACCTTTGATCCGGGGGGCGTCCTCATTTTCGGGCTCAAGAGTCATGGTCAGATCCTGGTAGTCTCGGATCATCTTGAGACCCTTCCCCAAATACCTGGAAGCACAACACAAGGGTCACAAGACCACACAAACACACACACACACACACAGAGAGAGAATTCGTGGACTGTTGGTCCTCCTTCCATAATTTTTCAGAAGCTGCTTTCTTGCAGGCTCTTCTAGGTAGCACTGATGATGTTACCTAGATGGGTCATGAGACGTCTACAAGCAAACCACCAAGTTCAGAGAGCACCATTTCAACCCTGAGCTACAAATATTCTCCTTTATTGCTTCTGAACCTTGCAGGGCCTCCTTAGCCTCAGAAGTCACCTCCTGGCCTTTTGGTCAAGGAAGGGACACCAGGATACCATCTGCACCCCGTTTGGGCCTCCAGAAGTTGTGGGTTGCTCCAACACTGGAGGTTTTTAAGAAGAGACGGGACAACCACTTGTCTGAAACGGTCTAGGGTTTCCTGCTTGAGAAGGGGGGTGGACTAGAGGACCTCTAAGGACCCGGCCAACTCTGTGGTTATTCTGTGTTATTTTGGTATTCGGTTCACAACTCCTGGCAGCTCTTCCAAGTTTTCCCCACACACACACAAATTCTCCTGGCACAAAAAAAACCCAGAACTGCAAACGAGAAGGTCTCTTTTTGGGGGGACCTTCTGCAGAACCTCTGAAGGCCCCACCCCAACATTTTTCCTCCCCCCCCCACGTTCCCTTCTTTCTTTTCGGCAGGAAAAAAAACAGGCCTTTGAAGAAGAGGATTTGAATATCCCTGCCCCGACGAAGGAAACTAAAATTCCTAATTTTAAGAGGAGAGGAGATTTTTTGCCTTCAGCCTCCTTCTCCGTCTCCTGACACTCCGGTTTTCGGAGACCGTCCCTTCTTGTGCCGAAGGGGAAACCGAGGCAGTGTCTCAACATGGCTGCTTTTCCGGAAGAGAACCGCAGCGACTCCAGAGGTGACTCCTAAACCGTTCACCTTGCTTTCTTCGGCATGGGTGACACGGCCCCTCTCCTTTCTATCCAGGTGGGGATAGATTTTTCTATATAGCTGCCCCTGCCTGGTGCCCCCTTCATTCCTCAAAGCCCACCACCCCCCAATTCTCATATAAGCGAAAGCTAATCCTCAAGTTCACACAATCCTATAATCTGAGGGGTCCTTGGTGGTCTCTGAATTTGGGGCTCAGAGACCCCACAGTCCTCCTCCTCCTCCTCCTCGTCTCCACAAACCCTTCCTAGCGCTGATGATATTCCCTAGTTGGGTCATGAAACGTCTTCCAAGCTCAGAGACCACCAAGGACCCCACAGTCGTCCTCCTCCTCCCACTCTTCCTCCTCGTCTCCACAAACCCTTCCTAGCGCTGATGATATTCCCTAGTTGGGTTATGAAATGCCTTGCCAGAAAACCAAACTGAGCACGGAGAGCACCTCCTCACTCGAACCCCGAGCTGCAAATATTCCTCCTTTCATCTTTTTTTAATCTCCCAACGTCTTTTCTGCCTTTGAAGTCATGTTTTTTCCCCCCTTCTTTTTGATTTTCATGACTCCTGGCTCAGCTAGTCCAAGATCAACCCTCATCCCACCCCACCTCCCCCAAAAAACCAACCCCGAGAGAAATGAATCGCACCTGTAGCGGGGATGAAGCTAGTCCTGATTGAGGTTGAAAGGGCCTATTTTCTCTTTCTGGCCAAACTTTCACTTTTCCCTCTTTCGATCTTTGCCCTGTCAATATGTTCTTCCTGTGGGACAAAGTTTCAAAGTTTGTCCGAAGTTTGCTAAAAGAGAAGCGCCCAGCTCGGTCTGCGCCGGCCCCCCCCCCTTATATTGGGCTCCAAGCTCAGCCCCTCCCTCGGCTCTGGGGTCTCCCCCCCTCCCTTGAAAAGAGCATTTCCCCTAAGAGAGGAACCGAAAATCCTCCAAACGTGACTCAATAGAGACAGACAAGCAACTGTACAACTCCGTATAAACCATAATCGTGTTTGTTTGTTTTTTTTAGCTGGCGCAACGGAGACGCTCCTTTTAAGCAAGGACGAGTTTCAGTTGGACGGTCTCCGGACAAAGACCGAAACGAGGGAACGAGTAGAATGATGGGGACGATTTGGAGTGGCTGTCCAAGAAAAGAACGGACGGGCGTTTGTCCAAAATGGAATAAACCCATTTTATTGGAGTTGGTCTAGAACAGTGTTTCTCAACCTTGGTAGCTTGAAGATGGGTGGACTTCAACTCCCAGAATCCCCTAGCCAGCAGCGCTGCTGGCTAGGGGATTCTGGGAGTTGAAGTCCACCCATCTTCAAGCTTCCAAGGTTGAGAAACACTGGTCTAGAAGATCTCCGTGATCCCTTCCAGCCGTAGCATTCGATGAACGTCTATGCATTGGGACACCCAAGAAGGTGGAACGGATGGATACCTGTCTTGGAAGAATTCTGGGTAGTGGGTGGGGTCCTTTGTGGTCTCTGAGCTTGGGGTATTTTTTTTTCTGGCAGACGTTTTGTGACCCAACTAGGGAACATCATCAAGGCTGGAAGGGAGAGGAGATTGCGGTGCGGAAGAATAGACAGACGGACAGATTAAGAGAGTTGGAAGGGACCTTGTAGGTCATCTAGTCCAACCCCTCGCCAAGCAGGAGACCCTCCACCATTTCTGACCGGTCTCTTCTTGAAAGCCTCCAGAGATGAAGCTCCCACAACCTCTGAAGGCAACTTCTGCTCCATCGGTTGATCGTTCTCACTGTCAGAAAATTCCTCCTTATTTCCAGGTTGAATCTCTCCTTGGTCAGTTTCCATCCATTATTCCTTGTCTGGCCTTCGGGTGTCTTGGAGAATAGTTTGTCCCCCTCCTCCTCTCTGGGGCAGCCCCTCAAGTATTGGAAGACTGCTATCCTGTGTTAGCTATTCCTGCCAGCTTGGTATCATCTGCAAATTTGGTAAATTCCCCTTTGTTGTGACGTTGGCTTACGGAGTCATTGCAATACACAATTAGTCCCAAACAAACCTATTTTATTGTAACAGCTGAAAATTACGTTCATTCCCAGCGGAGTCCCAATTAGTTGCAAAACAAGTCCTTCGGAATGAATCTTTCGGGATTATCACCAACCTTTATCTTCTTTGCCAAAGGCCTTACTTGGCAAAGCCCCACGAAGTTCAGAAACAAACAAGAGATGCCGACTGGAAACAGAATGAGCAACGTTGCTTTCCTGCAAAAAGGCCCAAGTGCCTCTGTTTCTCTTTTAAGCCTTACGGGAGGGGCCAATCATCTCCTGGCCTTACTCCCAAGTCGTCCCTTTTGCTTTAGCTGCTCTTGCCTTCTGGCAGCTCTGCGCATGCGTGCACTAGGAACAGGCTCCTCCTATTCCTCTGCCTCTCTGCTGTCCAACTCTGGGGGCTCCAGAGTCCGTGCATCACTCCCAGATGGCCCTGACCCCATCTCTGCCTCCAATGCAGAGCCCTCGTCAGAGCCCTCCCCAGACTCCAGGACTGGCCCATGGTCCTCCCCAGCCTCCTCACTGTCCGACTCCGCTGGCAGCTCCGCAGGCTGCTGGCGGACCACAACACCCTTCTATTCCCTCATCCATGAAGATATTGAAGAGCACTGGGCCTAAGACGGAACCTTGTAGTACCCCACTCTTACTTCTCTCCATGTAGACGTAGACTCATTAAGGACTACTCGTTGAGTACGGCTCGTCAGCCAGTTGCGAATCCATCTGGTGGTGACGCTATCTATCCCATTTTTTTTCTAGCTTACCAAGAAGCAGGTTGTGGTCTACTTTGTCGAATGCCTTACTGAGATCTAAGTTTACTACATCCACGGTATTTCGCTGGTCTACTAATTTAGTCCCTATGTTGAAGAATGAAATAAAATTGGTTTGGCACGACCTGTTTTTAACAAACCTGTGCTGGCTGCCAGTTATCACTTTACTCGTTTCTAGGTTTTGGCAGATCTGGTTTTTTTTAAATTATCTTTTCCAGGATCTACCCGGATATTGATGTTAGGCTGATTGGTCTGTAGTTTCCTGGGTCAGTTTTTTCCCCCCTTTTTTGAAGATGGGGACCACATCAGCTCTTTTCCAGTCCTCTGGTAGTTCCCCGGTGCGCCAGGATTTTTGAAAGATGTGGTACAGTGGTTCTGAGATAACATCTGCCAGCTCCTTTAGAACTCTGGATGTGATCAGGTCCCGCTGATTTGTATTTGTATTCCTCAAGATCAGACAAGGTTGGACTGTGGGGTCCTCGATACTCTCTGGCGGTGATTTTCTTGCAGATTTTCTTTCATGACCCAACTAGGGAACACCATCAGTGCTAGGAGAGGAGGAGGAGGAGGAGGAGGAGGAGGAGGACTCTGTGGTCCTGAACTTGCATTTTTTTCTGACAGATGTTTCATGATCCAACTAGGGAACATCATCAGTGCTAGAAGGGAGTGGGATGTCAGCACTTCAAGCTGCATTTACTCTAATGCTGACATAAGAAGGAGAAGCGGAGGCATCTGGAAAGGGACGTTTGACTTTTCACCTACTTATTTTCCCTGGAGATAATATCCCCTAGGAGATGGGATGGGAGGGGGGAAATTCCTTTGAGCTGGAGCAGGAGATTAGGGGTAGAGTGACTTGGAAGATGGCCAATGAGTGCAGGGGAGTGGGGAAAGGAAAGGGAGGGTTTTGGGTCTGGAAGTCAGTGTTGGCTACGATGGAGTCGGAATTAGAATGTCGTGCTTAATAAATGGGAGTGTTTTTTCATCAAAGACTTTGTTTGAAATGCAATTTATTTGAGACGACCTCGAAACCTGACAGGGGATTTGTAAGGAGGAGGAGGAGGACTACAAGGACTGGAGGAAGGCGGCTTGGTGCAAGTAGACCACCAAGCTCAGAATGCCCCAAGGATCCCACAATCCTCCTCCTCTTCCCCCCCTCCTCCACTCCACAAACCCCCCTCCCTTCTAGCACTGATGATGTAACCTAGTTGGGTTATGATATGTTTGCAAGAAAAGAACCAAGCTCAGAGAGCACTGTCCAACCTTGAGCTACAAATATTCTCTTCTATTTGAATAATTCTTTCTGGAAATTCTCCCCCACTCCCCCGCCCCTTCAGAAAAAAAAAAGAATCTACAGCAGCGTTTTTCTCAATCTTGGCTAATTCAATCTTGGCTAATTCCATTTTAGGACCTTAAGTGACCCCTCCCTCCCTCCTCCAGATTCCTGAGGGGGTGTTTGTGGCTGCTTCATGACAAACGCTTCCGTCTTCTGCGTAGATGCTCTCCAAATTTAGATTCTGAAACCGAGAGCACTTTCCCCTTTCCTCCAGGGCTGAATTCGGACCATATGACTCGTAAACGGGGGCAACCATATTTTGCAAAATTGCTGATGGAAAAATGCTAGGCTTTCCTGGAACTCAGTCAGCAGATGTGGAGTTCAACACCAGCACAATCTGTGCCAAGGAACTCCCTCGTGTGCTCGTAGGACGTTCTTCTTCTTTAAAACTTCCAGTGTTGGAGCATTCACAACTTCTGGAGGCAAGTTGTTCCACGGATGAATTGTTCTGACTGTCAGGAAATTCCTCCTTAGTTCTAAGTTGCTTCTCTCCAGTGGTGAAATTCATTTTTTTTTTACTACCGGTTCTGTGGGCGTGGCTTGGTGGGCGTGGTGTGGCTTGGTGGGCATGGCAGGGAAGGATACTGCAAAATCTCCATTCCCACCCCTCTCTGGGGCCAGCCTTAGGTGGTATTTGCCGTTTTTTTTTTAATTATTATTATTATTTGATTTATATGCCGCCCTTCTCCAGAGACTCAGGGCGGCTTACAGTGCATTAAGCAATAGCCTTCATCCTTTTGTATATTTTATACAAAGTCAGCTTATTGCCCCCACAATCTGGGTCCTCATTTCACCTACCTTAGAAAGGATGGAAGGCTGAGTCAACCCTGAGCCTGGATAGATTCGAACTTACTTTAATTGCAGACAGCTGGAGTTAAATTACAGTGCTTAGTCTGCAGAGCTATCCAGGCTCTTCTCCGAATTATTCAAAATTTCCACTACCGGTTCTCCTGCTTCTCTCCTTGATCAGTTTCCACCCGTTGCTTCTTGTTCTACCCTCAGGCGCTTTGGAGAATAGCTTGGCTCCCTCTTCTTTGGGGCAGCCCCTGAGATATCGGAAGGCCGCTATCATGTCTCCCCTAATCCTTCTTTTCATTAAACTAGACATACCCAGTTCCTGCAATTGTTCTTCATATGTTTGAGCCTCCAGTCTCCTAATCCTCTTTGTTGCTCTTTTCTGCACTCATCCAGAGTCTCCACATCTTTTTTATAGTGTGGGGACCAAAACTGGATGCAGTACTCTAGGTGTGGCCTTACTAAGGCTTTAGAGAGTGGTATTAGTACCTCCGTTGATCTTGATTGAGTACCTCTGTTGATGCGATTTAAGATTGCATTGGATTTTTTGGCTGTTGCTGCACATGGCTGGCTCATATTTTATTGGTTGTCCACTAAGACTCCAAGATCCCTCTCCCAGTGCCCGCTATTAAGCTAGGTTTCACCCAGTCTATATTTGTACTTTTGGATTTTTTTGCCTACGTGTAAGACTTGACTTTTCTCTACACTGAATTTCATTTTGTTAGATAAGGCCCCATGTTCAAGTCTGCCAAGATCCATCTGGATCTTGAGCTTATCTTCTAGGCTCAAGATCCAGCCTACTCAAGAGCCATCTTACTATCATCTACAAATTTGGTAAGTTCCCCTTCTATTCCCTCATCTAAATCGTTTATGAAGAGTACTGGGACTAAGACGGAACCTTGGGGTACCCCATTGCGTACTTCCCTCCATGTAGATGTAGTAACATTGAGGGCTACTCATTGAGTACGGTTTGCCAGTCCGTTGCAAATCCATCTGGGGGTGATGCTGTCTGTCCTACATTTTTACTAGCCTACCACGAAGTAGGTTGTGGTCTACTTTGTCAAATGCCTTTTGGATGTCCAAGCAAATTATGGCCACTGCATTTTGCTGGTCCACTACAGGCAATGAACTTATAACAATTCATTTAACGACCGTTCAAACGGCACTGAAAAAAGTGAATTACGATCATTTTTCACACTTACGACCATTGCCTGCGATCAAAATTCAAATGCTTGCCAATTGATTCATATTTATGACGGTCGCAGCGTCCCCGGGGGTCAGGCGATCCTCTTTTGCGACCTTCTGACAAGCAAAGTCCATGGGGAAAGCCGGTTCACTTAACAACCATATGGCTCACTGCAGGGATTCGCTTTACGACGGCGGCAATAAAAGGTCGTAAAATGAGGCAAATTTCCCTTAACAACTGTCTCGCTTAGCAACAGACCCTTTGGGCTCAATTGTGGTCGTATGTCGAGGACTACCTGTAATTGAGTCCCACACTGAGCTACAAAAGTTGGAAGAAGAGGCGTTGGCCGATAAGAAAGATTTGTGTTTCCCGAAACTGACCCAAAACCCTACCCCTTTTCCAGCTATTGTTTTGCATAGTGTGAATTCCCAAGCAACCCTTATAAATAAGCATATTTATATTTCTGATAAGGCTCCTGCGAGGTTTCACTTCCTCGTAATCTTCCTGAACATTTACTCTGGAACTCACGATTTTTTTTAAAAAAAATATTTTTTTTGCTTGTTCGCAACTTTTGTCTTGACAGCGGTGTAGTTTTCGGAGCAAGTTAACAGTGGGACAATTATTTGAGGAAGAGCAGTCCCCAACGTTCAAAAGAGTTTTATAGCTGTAAGCTCCTTTTTGAGTTCATCCAGTTCAGTTCTGGCCAAGGCAGAAAACGGTCACATTTTCGGAGCTTGTCCGATTCCGGCAAACAAGTCAGCAAAAAGAAAAGGATGTTTAAGAGATCACAGCAAGGTGAGCAACCCAGCCTCTGCCTCGCACCCCAAGAGAAGGACCCCCCTTCTTTGGGGCTATGCCAAGTAGGTTATTCTTCTAAATCCGTGTTTCTCCCACTTGGCAACTTGGAGCCGCAATGGCGGTGCAGTGGTTAGAAAACACAGTATTGCAGGCTGATTCTGCCCGCTGCCAGCAGTTCGATCCCGACCGGCTCAAGGTTGACTCAGCTTTCCATCCTTCCTTCTGAGGTCGGTAAAACAAGGACCCAGATTGTTTGGAGGGCAAGAGGCTGACTCTGTAAACCGCTTAAAGAGAGCCGTAAAGCACCGTGAAGCGGTATATAAGTCTAAGGGCTATTGCTATTGAACGGGGATGGACTTCAACTCCCAGAATCCCCCAGCCGGTGTTGCTTTTGTCAACTTTTCCAGCTTTCTCATCTCCTTTTCCTCCAGCTAAAGTCCCATCTGTCTGTGGGGCCTTTGGGGGTCTCAGAGCTTGGGGGTTTTCTTGCTGACGTTTCATGACCCAAGTAGGGAACACCATCAGTCTAGAAGGAAGAGCGGGTTGTGGGGAAGAGCAGCAGGAGGAGGAGGACTGTGGAGTCTTAGGTGCTCGCTGAACTGGGTGGTTTTTCCTGCAGACGTTTCATGACCCAACTAGGGAACATTATCATTACTAGGAGGGAGCGGGGTTTTGCATTTTAAGCTCTGATGATGTTCTCTCTTAGGGTCATGAAACATCTTCAAGAAAACTACCCAGTTCAGAGAGCACCAAGGACCCCACAGTCGTCCTCCTCCTCCTCCTCCTCTCTGCAACCCCCCTCCTTTCCAGCACTGATTATGTTATCTAGTTGGCTCATGGAATGCCTGCAAGGAAACCACCCAGCACAGAGAGCACCAAGGAGCCCGCACAAAGAGAACCTCAGATAAGCATGGATTAACACCAGACAAACAATCCAAAAGAAAACAATAATCTAGGGGGAAAAAACTCACACTCCTACCATCCCACGTCTACAAGAAAACCACCAAGCTCAGAGCATCAAGGACCCCAGAATCCTCCTCCTCCTCCCCCTGCCCCCTCCTCCTCCTCCTCCTCCCAAATCTCCCCTCTAGCACTGATGTTGTTACCTAATTGGGTGATGAAATGTTTGCAAGGAAACCACCAAGCTCAGAGAGCATCAAGGACCCCAGAATCCTCCTCCTCCTCCTCCTCTTCCTCCTCCTCCTCCTCTCCACAACCCCCCCCCTCCTTTGTAGCACTGATAATGTTACCTAGTTGGGTCATGAAACATCTTCAAGGAAACCACCAAGTTCAGAGAGCACCCAGGAATCTACAGTCTTTGTCCTCCTCCTCCTACTTCCTTTCTCTCCTTCTCCTCCTCCCTTTCTCTGCAAACCCCACTCCCTTCTTGCACTGATAATGTTACCTAGTTGGGTCATGAGACGTCTCAGAGACCACCAAGGACCTCCCAGGTCAACCCTGATCTCCAAAGATTCTTCTCCTCTGTTGGAACCTTCTCCCTTCTCCCTCATTGCCTTCTGAGTTCGTGCCAGCTTACCTTGGCAGCCTCCCACACCTTTCTGCCTTTTACGGAAGAGGACAAAATAGTCCCACCTGGACAGAAGCTTCCAAGGTACCTGGAACATCACACCGTGTGTCTCTGCTGACGTCCGAAGCCCGCAGGCCAGAACACGGAGACCCATCTGCATCTCCCTTTGAAAGATGAAAGCAAAGCCAGGGTCACAGAGAGACCGGGAGGGTGAGGAGGAGAAGGCACGTTCCAAGCCTACATCAAAGTCCCCGTTCACACAACCCAACCTGGATTGTCTGAAGAGGTGTAGGGTTTCCTGCCTGGGCAGGGGGTTGGACTAGAAGACCTCCAAGGGTCCCTTCCAACTCTGTTATTCTATCCGAACCCCCTTCTGCATGAGTCCAGACTGTGGAGCAGGTGAGAACAAAATAGTTGCCTTCACACAGTGGGGAAAAAAAAATACCACCTTAAATCTAGCCAACTTGGAACCGGAAGGGACCTCAGAGGTCTTCTAGTCTGACCAATAGGAATCTATAATACAGGTAGTCCTCGGCTTACGACAGTACATCTAGTGATTGAACAAGTTATGACAGCGCTGGGAAAAAAAATGTGACTCGCGACCGTTTTTCACAGTTACGACCGTTGCAGATCGTGGTCGCGTGATCAAAATGCAGATGCTCGGCCACGGGCTCATGTTTATGCCGGTCGCAGTGTCCCAGGGAGTCACACGATCCCGGTTTGCGACCGTCTAACCAGCAAAGTCAAGGGGGAAGCCAGATTCACTTAACGACTTAACAGCAGCAGGGATTCACTTAACAACGGTGGGTAGAAAGGTCGTAAAATGGAGCAAAACTCACTTAACGGATGTCTCACTTAACAGCAGAGATTTTGGGGCTCGGCTGCGGCCGTATGTCGAGGACTCCCTGTATGGAATTCTCCATTAATTAATTAATTAATTCACATTAGGGTCCCTTAATGTAGAATTCTCCGCACGGAAAGTAAATCAGTTGGGGGTCAAAATTTGGCTGCCTTAAAAGTTCCGTAATTATAGATAGTCATCGACTTATGACCACAATTAGGGTGGAAATTCCCATTGTTAAGGAAGGCAGGTGTTGGCGACTTCAGAAAAACATGCAGAGAAGGGCAACTAAGCTGATCAAAGATCTGAGGAGTCAAACATACGAAGGGCAGCTCCAGGATTTGGGTCTGGCCAGTCTAGAGAAAAGAAGGACTAGGGGGGACATGATAGCAATATTCCAGTATTTGAGGGGCTGCCCCAAAGAAGAGGGGGGGGGGTTTCCACCTATTTTCCAAAGCACCTGAAAGCAGGACCACCACCAATGGATGGAAACTAATCAAGAACTAAGGAGAAACTTCCTAGTAGTGAGGCCAATTAACCAGTGGAACTGCTTGCCACCGGAAGTTGTGGGTTGCTCCATCACTGGAGGATTTTAAGAAGAGACCGGACAGCCATTTGTTCCAGAATGGTATAGGAACTCTAGGAAAGATGAAAGAAAGATGAAAGAGAAAGAAAGAAAGATGGAAGAGAAAGAAGGAAGGAAGGAAGGAAGGGGGAGGGAAGGAGGAAGAAAGGAAGGAGAAAAGGAAGGAAAGAAGGAAGGAAGGAAGGAAGGAAGGAAGGAAGGGGAGGGAAGGAGGAAAGAAGAAAGAAAGAAAGAAAGGGAGGGAGGAAGGAAGGAGAAAAGAAAGGAAGGAAGAAAGGAAAGAAGGAAGGAAGGGGAGGGAAGGAGGAAAGAGGAAAGAAAGAAAGGGAGGGAGGAAGGAAGGAGAAAAGAAAGGAAGGAAGAAAGGAAAGAAGGAAGATGGAAGGAAGTAAGGGGAGGGGAGGAGGGAGGAAGGAGGAAAGAAAGAAAGGGAGGGAAGGAGGAAGGAAGGAGAAAAGAAAGGAAGGAAGGAAGAGGGAAGGAGGAAGGAAGGAAAGAAGAAGGAAGTAAAGAAGGAAGGAAGGAAGGAAAGGAGGGGGAGGGAAGGAGGAAGGAAAGAAGAAAAAGAAAGGGAGGGAGGGAAGGAGGAAGGAAGGAAGGAAGGAGAAAAGAAAGGAAGGAAAGAAGGAAGGAAGGAAGAAAAAAGAAAGAAAAAAAAGAGAAAGAGAGATGGGAAGGAGAAGAAGGAAGGAAGGAGGGAAGGAAGAAAAAATAGAGAGAGAGAGAGAGAGAGTGAGAGAGAAGCAACCTGGAATTAAGGAGAAATTTCCTAAGAGTGAGGACAATTAACCAGTGGAACATCTTGCCACCAGAAGTTGTGGGCACTCCATCACTGGAGGTTTTTAAGAAGAGACCGGACAGCCACTTTTTCTGAAATGCTTGAGCAGGGGGCTGGACTAGAAGACCTCCAAGGTCCCTTCCAACTCTATTCTTATTCTTATTCAGTTGTCAAGTGAGTCCCATCTGATTTCACAATCTTTTATTGCCGGTTGGCAAGAGAATCGAACTTCCCTCTTTGACTTCGCTTGTCAGAAACCGGCCGGGGAGGTCACTAATAGTGACCGTGAGACCCCCGGGGGACGATACAACCGTCGTAAATATTTACTGGTCGCTAAGCCTCCCAATTTTGATCACGTGATCATGGAGACACCCGTTGTCAGGGTGAGGCCTGGATATGAAACCACTTTTTTTCAGTGTCGTCCTATCTCCAATCGGTCACTAACGGAATGGTCGTAAATCGAGGACTATCTGTACTAATCACCCACCTTTACAGCTGCAGAGACTAAGTTATTATTATTATTTTTCCTTAGGGAAAGCAGTGGTTTTTTTAAAAAAAAATTTATTTGACCGCAGGATTCTTCCGAGATTTCGGACGTGATGAAAAGTGGCATCTAATTTGTAAGAATTAAATCCAGGACTAATTGCTTGACTTGAGATTTGATTTGATTTGATTTGATTTGATTTGATTTGATTTGATTTGATTTGATTTGATTTGATTTGATTTGATTGGCCCACTGCTCAACTCATACAGCATCCAGAACGACAAAACCCAGGGCTTCAAAGATTGGAGGGTGGGGAGACTTGGATGAATTAATTAAGCATAAATGAAACCCCCCCTCCCCCATTAAAGTTAAGCAGGATTTGGATTTGGATGAGACACCCCCCCCAACCCGCGGCACCCAGCTTTGGGAGGTTGTGTTAGGAAGTTGAAGCTGTGTGGACTTCAACTCCCAGAATTCCTCAGTCACTTTAAGATTGGTGGACTTCAACTCCCAGAATTCTTCAGTCATTTTAAGACTGGTGGACTTCAACTCCCAGAATTCCTCAGTCACTTTAAGATTGGTGGATTTCAACTCCCAGAATTCTTCAGTCATTTTAAGACTGGTGGACTTCAACTCCCAGAATTCCTCAGTCACTTTAAGATTGGTGGACTTCAACTCCCAGAATTCCTCAGTCACTTTAAGATTGGTGGACTTCAACTCCCAGAATTCCTCAGTCACTTTAAGATTGGTGGATTTCAACTCCCAGAATTCTTCAGTCATTTTAAGACTGGTGGACTTCAACTCCCAGAATTCCTCAGTCACTTTAAGATTGGTGGATTTCAACTCCCAGAATTCCTCAGTCACTTTAAGATTGGTGGACTTCAACTCCCAGAATTCTTCATCCACTTTAAGATTGGTGGACTTCAACTCCCAGAATTCTTCATCCACTTTAAGACTGGTGGACTTCAACTCCCAGAATTCCTCAGTCACTTTAAGATTGGTGGACTTCAACTCCCAGAATTCTTCATCCACTTTAAGACTGGTGGACTTCAACTCCCAGAATTCCTCAGTCACTTTAAGATTGGTGGACTTCAACTCCCAGAATTCTTCATCCACTTTAAGATTGGTGGACTTCAACTCCCAGAATTCTTCATCCACTTTAAGACTGGTGGACTTCAACTCCCAGAATTCCTCAGTCACTTTAAGATTGGTGGACTTCAACTCCCAGAATTCTTCATCCACTTTAAGACTGGTGGACTTCAACTCCCAGAATTCTTCATCCACTTTAAGATTGGTGGACTTCAACTCCCAGAATTCTTCATCCACTTTAAGATTGGTGGACTTCAACTCCCAGAATTCCTCAGTCACTTTATTTATTTATTTATTTATTTATTTGTTCAACTTGTATGCCGCCTTTCTCCGAAGACTGAAGGCGGCTTTAAGACTTGTGAACCTCAAGTCCCAGAATTCCTCTGTCACTTTAGCACTGGTGGACTTCAACTCCCAGAATTCATGGGTACTGCTGAGTGCTAGTTGGTAGTGCATGCTGGCTGGGGAATTCTGGGGAATTGAAGTCCACCCATCTTGAATTGGCTGAGGTTAAGAAACGCTGGTTAGCTCCTCCTCCCAAGGGAAGGACCAAGCTTTGGCCCTGCCCAGTTGGCCATGGCCACACCCACCACGGCCTTCCTCCCCCTCCCCCTCCCCCTCCCCAGGAGCAGAATCCCGGCTGTAAAAGGTGCTCCCCAAATTAAGGCTGCAAAATTGATAGGCCGGGTGCAACCCCGCCCCCGCTTCTCCCCCAGCTCTGCCAATGGATAGATGGGGAATCTGGCCGAAGGATTTGGACTGCAAAGCCACACGACTTTCTTTGGAAGAGGAAGAGATCAGACAGCTCCGGAAAGAGGAAGCCAGAAGGGCATCTCTTCAAGAATGGGGGGTGGGGTGGGGGTGGTGGAGGCTGTGACTCAGAGCCCCCCCTTGCAGAGGGATGACTCCCCCCACCCATCCCCATCTTGCAATCGGCAGAGGTTGTTGGCAGGATGCTAAGATTGACCGAGGGGTCAGGAGTTCAGCTGGGGAGGGGCAGAATAGGCCTGCTGAAGGGGCTCCGTCTATTTCATTCCTTCTTCCTTCCTTCTTTCCTTCCTTTTGTATATTTCCTTTCTTCCTCCCTCCCTCTCTTTTCCTTACTTACTTCCTTTCCTTTTTTCCTCTTCTTTCCTTCCTTTCTCTTCCTTTTTTCTTCCTTTTTCCCTCCTCCCTTTCCCTTCTTTCTTTTTCCTTCCCTTCCCTTCCCTTAACATTTCCTTCCTTCCTCCCCCTTTCCCTCCTTTCTTTTCTTTCTTTTTCTCTCCCTCCCTCCCTTCCCTTCCCTTCCCTTTCCTTTCCTTAACTTTCTCTTCCTTTCTTTTCTTCCTTTTTTCCTCCCTCCCTCCCTTCCCTTCCCTTTCTTTAACTTTTCCTTCCTTCCTTCCTTCCTTCCTTCCTTCCTTCCTTCCTTCCTTCCTTCCTTCCTTCCTTCCTTCCTTCCTTCCTTCCTTCCTCTCTATTCCATTAAGAGGGCCTGGATGAGTCCCTGCAGTTTTCTTGGCGAGGTGTTTCCCCCACCCCCAGGAAGGGCTCAGAGAAAGTGGCTGGCTGAGGTTTCCCAGCTTGCTTTGTGCCTAAGGCAGGACTAGAACTCACGGCCACCCAGTTTCCACGTCACCAAAGGCATTCTCCCTCCTTCTCTACCTCTTTGCAATCCTTACGAAGCCCTACGGGGAAACTGCCAGCAGTGTTTGTGTGTTTGTGTGTGTGGGGCACCCAACACACAACCTGGAGTGGGAGGGAGGGGGTTCTTTCCCCTCTCCTGTATGAATAGGGGAGGAGGGAAAGACCCCAGGGTAAAAAAAACAAAATTGGATTGTATGGAAGTGCAATAAAAGCTAGTTTGGCTAATTGAGGACAATCAATCCCATTGTGATGCTGTTAATTGAACGCCGTTAACACAATTAATGTGTGTGTGGGGGGTGCAGTGATTTCTCGCTTGTGTTCCATTGACTATTGTAGCCCCATGGCCCCTTTCTTAGAGGCTGAGAGAGGCGTGTGTGAAGACCGCACTATGAATGACGGGGGGGCTCCATCTGCTGGTGCCTTTTGTGTTGTCGTTTCCGAGGCGAGTGTCTCACTGGCCTTTCCAGCTCATCGCCTAGACATGAAACACAACACAAAGAGCAAATCCCACTTTGTGGTGAGGCTACCTTAACAACATCTTAACAGTCTGAAAGTACAAGTGCTCCCGCTGTCTCTTTTCTAGACTAAATAGTTACTAGGGATCCTGAATTCCCACCCCCCTTTGTCCGTTATTGTTACAAGGAATGGTGGATCAGGCCCAATAAAGAGACTTGAGTCATCAAGTAAAATATATCTCTTTTATTTGCAGGTTCATCACATCATCACTTGAATGCATCAGGAACTGGAACAAGGAGGAGCGTGCCCACCTTTTATACCTGTGGGCGGGGATTCAGGTAAGGAGGGGTCTATGGGAGGAGCTGACCTGTTGGGTGTCTGGGTTAACCCTTGCACTACTGCGCTATAGCTGATCCCAGGCACGGGCAGAGCATTTATGCCTGACAAATCCCCCTCTAAATGCCTGACCCGTGTCTGTAGGCCTGACTGACTGGTTGGTACCCTGGGGTGGATGTTGAGCTTGGAAACTAAGTATGAGTGTTGCTTGCCCTGTAGGGGTTTCGTGAGTATGTCTGCGGTCTGCTCTTCTGTATCGCAGTGTATGGCCTTTATGAAACCAATTCTGGAGAGCTGTCTAACGTGTTTATACTTAATGTCTATGTGCCTTGACCTTTGCCCTACTGCGTCGGACATGGATATCTCTATGGCGGCTTTGTTGTCTTCGTAGATATTTATTGGGTAAGCTGGTTCTCTCCACACGCTGGCGAGTAGGTCGTCGAACCAGATGAGGTTGTTGGCGGCTTTGGAGAGGCATATGTATTCAGCTTCAGTAGTCGAGGTTGCCACCAAGATTTGTTTGCCTGTGTACCAATGCACCGGACAGTTATTTAAGTAGAATATGTACCCAGACGTGCTTTTGCGGCCTTTGGCGTCTCCGGCCCAGTCAGCATCAGCGTAGCATGAGAGGATGGGTTCTTCGGATTTTTCAGGCTCTAGGGTTAAGCATGCATTGACACTCTGTTTCAGGTATCTTAGCACTCTTTTCACTGCGTCCCAGTGGTATGTGGTGGGTTTGCTCACGTGCCTGGATAGTAAATTAACGGATAGAGCAATGTCCGGTCTTGTCCAGTTAGCGATATACAGGAGGGAGCCTATGATTGACCTGTACAGCGTGTTGTCTCCAAATTCGGGTGATTCATCATGCATGTTTTTTAGGAAGTCCGCCTGCATGGGTGAATCACATCCCTTGGCGTCTGCCATGTTGCACTTATGGAGTAACTCTTCTATTTTCTCTTTCTGTGACAGTTGGAAACCCTTTGGTGTTTGGTTGACTTGTACCCCCAGGTATCGGTTTATCCTCCCAAGGTACTTTAGGGTGAAATGCTCGCTCAGCCTGCTGGCGAAGGTGTTGCGGTTGGCTTCGTGTTTGCTGATGTATAGAATGTCATCCACGTAAACTAGGATGTATTCTGGTGAGTCCCCCTCTTTCCTGGTGAAGAAACAGTTGTCAGCTATGGTCGCCGTGAATCCCATAGACTTCAGGGCCTCTACCAGGCATTCGTACCATCGTTTGCCTGATTGTTTTAGTCCGTACAGGCTCTTATGAAGTAACCAGGTGTCCCCTCTGTTGGTTTCTTTGCTGTGTGGGGCTCTGATGTATATCTCTTTGTCTAGTTTGGCGTGCAGGTAGGCGGTCTGCACGTCGAACTGGTGCACCTCCAGCCCTAGTAAGGATGCGATGACCAAGGCGCTTTTGACGCTCTCTGTTCTTACGGTGGGCGAATAGGTGTCTGTGTAGTCCTCCGGAAACCTTTGGGCAAACCCCTGGGCAACTAATCTTGCTTTGTATAGGCTTTGGCCACCCTCTAAGTTCTTGACTTTGAAGATCCACCGGGTGCCTATTGTGTTCTTGCCCTCTGGGACCTTGGTGGGGGTGTATACCTCCAGCTTCCTCAGGCTGTCCAGTTCTTTGGCCATGGCTAACTCCCACTTTGCCCTCTCCCCTTGGGGTAGTCTCAGTACCTCTTCGTAGGAGTTTGGCGTAACATGGTTCGTGTGCACGTGCATCACGTAGTCATTTAGCCTTCTTGGCAGCTGGTTTCTGGTTGATCTGACCGGTCTGGTTGCTGTCTGCTCAGTGTCATGCAGATACCTGGCCTCTCTTTGTGTCAGTGATTCGACACTTATCTTGGGATGATTCTCTTTCCATCCCTCAACCTTGATGCCTTGGAGGTTGGGCTTGGGCCTGCTCCCTTCCTGTCTACCCACTGTCTCATTTTTGTTTTGATTTTGCTCGATTGGGCTATCCTCCCGCTTGGTGGGTACCTCATTTAAGTGTATCCTGGACCAGTTGGCTTGCTCATGGAATGCCGCTGTTCTAGAGACCACAAACCTATTATTGCTGTCCACAAACCTGAAGCCCTTGGTTCCTGGCTCGTATCCCATGAACCTGAGCCTTCTGGATACCTTATCCCCTTTCTTGCGCAACTGCTTGGGTATGTGTACATCAGCAGTTACACCGAACACATGTAGGTGTGCTATCTGTGGCTTCTTGTTATACATGATCTCGTACGGTGTTTTGTCTATCACACTGGACCACGTTCTATTTAGAGTGTAGTTGGAGTAGACCAGGGCTTCAGACCAGAAGTGTTGGCCAATGCCCGCGTCCTCTAAGGCGCACCTGACCATCGTTTGCAGCGTGGAGTTCCGTCGTTCTGCGACCCCGTTCTGAAAGGCGGAAAACGGGGACGACGTAAAGTGAATTACGCCTTTGGACCTGAGCCAATGGGAGAAGTCCTTAGATAGAAACTCAGACCCTCTGTCGGTCATGATTTGTTTGATTTGTTTGTTGTTTTGGGTTTCTACCCTTTTATAAAACTCTTTAAATTTTTGGAAGGCCTCATCCTTTTTTCTTAAGGTGTAGACGAAGCCATATCGACTGTAGTCATCCACTATGGTGAGGAAGTATTTTTTCTTATAATTTATGGATGGCCTTAGGGGCCCTACCAGGTCCATGTGTACTAAGTCGAATATTTGTTTGGCGGCACGTAACGACTTCTTGGGTCTGGGTTTTACCTTTAGTTTTGAACACTTGCACACCGAGCACTCGAGGTAGTTTTCACAGTTTTTTATTATGACACCCTCGGTACAATTAGCCATTTTCTGTATCACGGGAAAACTGGCGTGTCCAAGCTTCCGGTGCAGCAGATGGGCACAGTCGTCATGCATTGGTTTGCCTATAGGGGGTCTCCTTTGGGTGTGTTTGTTGTGTTGTGTTTCAGGTGTCGTGTTGTCATCGCTATCTATCTCTCTCCCGCCTACCTGTTCACCCTCAGTCCTGTCTTGGTCAGTGTCCTCTGCGCCCTCTGAACTGGTGTTTATGCTGTGGGTGTAATCCTCATGGAAAGTTATGTAAGGTAACCCTTGGTTAACGGTTACTCTTCCTACATCTTCCCCATCCTTGCTAACTTTGACATTGCCTTTTGTGAAGGTCACCTCAACCCCTGATTCCTTGCTAAGCTTTACTGCGGCCAGGATGTTGTGGGGTATCTCCGGGACTAGCAGTACCCCCTCTATTTTCCCTACGCCTGGTAATGTGATTGTCCCTTTGCCTGTTACTCTAACCTGGTTTTGGTCCGCAACTTTGATCGAAAAATCCTCCCTCTTGAAAGATGAGAGTAGTTTCTGGTTGTAGGTGGTGTGGTTGGAGGCTCCCGAGTCCAGGAGCCATGAGCTGGTGTCTTTGTCTTGGTGTGTGGTGTGCGTGTGCTCCCCTATCCCATATAGAGACCCTGTCCTGCTGTCGCGTGAGCTGTCTCTGTTCCCCCTCTTATCCCTGGGAATGGGTGAGTCTCTACGCCTATACCTTTCTTCGGATGTGTGCCTCTCCGTTTGTCTGTACCTATGCTCTGGCCTGCCTCTCTCCCTATAGTTCTTGGGGCAGTCCCTTTTGATGTGTCCCCTCGACCCGCAGATGTAGCACTCTGGCGTGTTGTGTTGTTTCTCTTGGAAGACTACTCTCTTCTCACTCTTGTGTTCTCTGGGAGGGCCGGGGCGGCTCCTCCTCAGATTATCTTCTGCGATAAGCTTGTTGGATAGCTTTTCCACGGATAGCATCCCTAGACTAACGGTGTCTAAGTGTGTCAAGAAGTTATTCCATGAGTGGTCTAAAGAGTTGATCATCACGCTTTTCATGATCTGGTCGGAAATAACTTCCCCCCTAAGGTGTAGCTCTGCTCTGGTACCGCTCAATGACACTAGGTGCTCACTCATGGGGGTCCCTGGTTTAAGCCTGGCGGAAAAGAAGTCCTTGGAAATTTGGGTGGTGGTGGACACACTTTCACTATAAAACAACCCAAACATTTTCCCTATAATTTCTGATACTGTGAGGTTATGACCAATACAGTGGTAAATTGTGGGGGATATGCTGGCAATTAAAAGGTAGAATGCCCTATGGTGCATGCAATCCAGCTCTAAAGTCCATGGTCTCTCTGGAGGGTCATTAATAAAATGAGACATGTTTTCTTTCAGGAATACTACCTGGAGCTGCTGTGACCACTCTAGGATATTACCCCCATCCATCCTCAACTTGGGAAAGTCAACAGGTAAGTTCCCAGCACTAGTAGTAAAATTACTTACTGCTGGCTGCTGTCCATGGTTCCTTATGTGCCTATAGCAGCAGTAAGGCATGGGAACGCTTGCCGGTAGTTTAAAAGTCCCGCTTTGTAATTTTTTTCTTTTTTCTTCCTCTAGGCGGAAGAGCGCATGCGCGAAGTCCATTTCAGCTCCGCCGTCGCCGAGGAAGGACCTGTTCATCGCGGCTCCGCTGTAGAGGCCTCTGCCGGTCGGGTAGGCCTCGGCCTCGGCCTTGGGGGTCCAGGTGTGCTCCGGAAGGCGTCGTCCAGCAGCTGCTTCTCCGGAATGAAGATCCTGGCGGTGCTGGGGCTCCGGCGACGGTTGTAAGTAGCTGCCCCAATCCATGCGGTCCGGGGTGCGCGGCCTGGGCGATCGGAGGCGCGGTGTCCCTGGGGTGCGAAGGTGGGCTGGCGAATCGTCACGGGCGTCGGTGGCTCTCGGGTGGGTGCTCCGCTGCCCCTCTCCTCGCCTTCCCTTCTGTTTTGGCCTCTCCGGCTTCTCTTTGGTGATTTTGAGGCCTGGGCCGAAGGCGGCGGCAAGGGTCTTCATGGCCCTATCCACTTGCCGCTCGCTGGGGGTGTACCAGGGGTCGGAGTCAGATTCGGTTCCCTCTCCCTGGTCACTTTCATCATTGTTTATGGTCCGGCATTTTTCGCGCGCCGGCCATTTTGAATTCTGTTCGTTGATTGGTTGGGGGTCGGCCATCTTGTCTGACCACGTGGACAAAGATGGCCGCCGTTTCAAATTTAGAGCGTGGCTTTGGGGCTCGGTGGCCGTTGGGGGTGCCCTTTTGGGCGATCCACTCACCGAGTCCAGCTCCTCGAGTTCGGAGTCCGAGCCCTCTTCGCTCCTTGCCACCTCGCGGTCGATTATGAAGCTCCGCAGGTCGGCAAGGAGGTTCTTGTCGCCGGCTCGCTCTTTCAGCAGCTGCAGGACGTCGAGTCGCAGCTTCTCTTCCTCTTGATCGTGGTGGTGGGCCCTTTTCCCTTTCTCGATCTCCCCCCTTTCTTCCGTCGCGGTGGCTTTGGGGGTGGTTGAGGTTCCTGCCTTTCCTGGCGAGTCCGATGGGTTGCTTTCCCGTTGCTTCGGAGGTGTCGCCATTCTGCAGGTAGGTATGGGTCCTTGTCTTGTGGCTTGGGATCTTTGGGCCTTACCAACCATCCTCTGCTACCATTTTGTTACAAGGAATGGTGGATCAGGCCCAATAAAGAGACTTGGGTCATCAAGTAAAATATATCTCTTTTATTTGCAGGTTCATCACATCATAACTTGAATGCATCAGGAACTGGAACAAGGAGGAGCGTGCCCACCTTTTATACCTGTGGGCGGGGATTCAGGTAAGGAGGGGTCTATGGGAGGAGCTGACCTGTTGGGTGTCTGGGTTAACCCTTGCACTACTGCGCTATAGCTGATCCCAGGCACGGGCAGAGCATTTATGCCTGACAGTTATGCAACTGTGGACTGCGTCTCCTCTTATCTAATGGCCCTTAAGCAGCCACTCTCCTCCTAAGAAGGCAACGTTTCTCAGCCTTGATCCCCGGAAGATGGGTGGACTTCGACTCCCAGAATTCCCCAGCCAGCAAATGCCGGTTGGGTGGCTTTTCTGGGCCAGTCACTCTCTCTCAGCCCTAGGAAGGAGACAATGGTGAACCATCTCTGGGAAACCTTGCCCAGAAAAATCACCGAGAGACATTTAGGCCATGTCCATGGAACAGAGCAGAATGAATGAAAGAAAAGAAAGGGAGGGAGGGAAAAAGAAAGGAAGAGAAAGTTAAGGAAAGGGAAGGGAGGGAGGGAAAAAGGAAGAAAAGAAGGGAAGAGAAAGGAAGGAATGAAAAGGAATGAAGGAAAGAAAAGGAAAAAAGGAAAGGAAGTAAGGAAGGAAAAGAGAGGGAGGGAGGAAGAAAGGAAATATACAAAAGGAAGGAAGGAAGGAAAAGGAAGGAAGGAAATAGATGGAGCCCCTTCAGCAGGCCTATTCTGCCCCTCCCCAGTTGAACTCCTGACCCCTCGGTCAATCTTAGCATCCTGCCAACAACCTCTGCCGATTGCAAGATGGGGATGGGTGGGGGGGTCATCCCTCTGCAAGGGGGGGCTCTGAGTCACAGCCTCCACCCCCCCCACCCCCCATTCTTGAAGAGATGCCCTTTTGGCTTCCTCTTTCCGGAGCTGTCCGATCTCTTCCTCTTTAAAAGAAAGTCGTGTGGCTTTGCGGTCCAAATCCTTCGGCCAGATTCCCCATCTATCCATTGGCAGAGCTGGGGGAGAAGGTGGGGAGGGGGTCACACCCGGCCTATCAATTTTGCAGCCTTAATTTGGGGAGCACCTTTTACAGCCGGGATTCTGCTCCTGGGGAGGGGGAGGGGGAGGGGGAGGGGGAGGAAGGCCATGGTGGGTGTGGCCATGGCAAACTGGGCAGGGCCAAAGCTTGGTCCTTCCCTTGGGGGGAGGAGCTAACCAGCATTTCTCAACCTCAGCCAATTCAAGCTGGGTGGACTTCAATTCCCAGAATTCCCCAGCCAGCATTCACTACCAACCAGCACTCAGCAGTACCCATGAATTCTGGGAGTTGAAGTCCACCAGTGCTAAAGTGACAGAGGAATTCTGGGAGTTGTAGTCCATAAGTCTTAAAGTGACTGAGGAATTCTGGGAGTTGAAGTCCACCAGTGCTAAAGTGACAGAGGAATTCTGGGAGCTGAAGTCCATCAATCTTAAAGTTAATGAGGAATTCTGGGAGTTGAAGTCCACCAGTCTTAAAGTGGCCACATTTGGAGACCCCTGTGGTATAGACAATGTTGTGTTTATTTTATGACCTTGGGGTGGGTGGGAAGGGGATTTTAAATTAAATTTTGCATTCTTTTGAACACTTCAGACTCATTTTCCCAAGTCCAAAAAATATTTGTTGATCTGAGTCTTTCAAACTTCTCATCCCAAATGAAGACTGATATAAGCAGATGGCCGAACATATATATTCGTTCGATTAGGCAGCATGCAAAAACATGTTGTAAAACCCCTCCAGATTAATATCAATATATTACATTTATTTAAAAAATAGAATAGAAAAACAGAGTTTTGAAGGGACCTTGGAGGTCTTCTAGTCCAACCCCCGGCTTATTTAGACTGGGTTTAAGGTCATTCACGCTGGTAGATCGCTTGGTGTCTTTGTCTGCATATTTCCAAAAACGACTTTAAAAAAATAAAATAAAAATAAAAAGCCCAACCAGGGGGCTGGGAGGGGGAGAAATCCCAGCTGTTCAATCCCAACCACCCCCCACCCAAAGATAAATCACGCTGCGAGACACGCTGGTGGGTTTTCATTAATTTTTAATTATTCATTGCCGAAGGCGATAATATTTCTATGCAAAATACTCTCTTATATCTCCCCACCCCCCCCAGCCCAGCCCAGCCCAGCCCCCACCCCTGCCGATCCTCGGTGCCCCCCGCCCCCAAGAAATCACCCCAGCTAGTTCTTTTAATATTTTTTTTTAAAATTTTTGTTTGGCATTTTTGCAAAGGGGAACGAAGGACCCTTTTCTGCCTGACCGACTTCTTCTGCCCCCAACCCCCATCGTTGAGGGTGGGGGTGCGTGGGGTGGGGGTGGGGTGGCGGCGTAGAGGAGGGGGGCACAGGGATCCCGTCCCTGGGTTTAAAGCCCTTGACAAGTGTCAGTCAGCAGGATGGCTGCCATCTCTGGAGTGAGTGCTGGGCATAAGGGGAGGGGGACATGAGGGAAAGGTTGAGTCCCCCGCTCGCCCCCCCCCCAAAATCAGGCCCAGCCTCTGGGGCTGGAAGCAAGCCAAGTTTGCAGGACAGGGGGCCATCTTTGGAAACCGGGGTAATAAATAAATCTTTCTCTCTCTATACATATATATCTATATATTCCATCCTCCCCCCTTCTCCCAGCCAGCTGCCTTCTCAGCCTGGAATCGGCCAGTGGGGGGGGGGGGCACCCAGAGCTATCCAGACCACCCCAAGCTGCCTCTTTGTTGTGCTCAGAAAAAAAATTCTCTTTTCCCCCCCTGCCTCTCTCTCTCTTTCTCTCTCTCCCCCCCCCCTTTAACCTGATGAACAGCCACCTGGAAGCGCGTAAAAGAAACCCAACATTTGAAATAAAAAATGAGGAGGTGGTCTTCCACCGGGGGGGGGGGGGGGAAGAGGTTGGTCAGCAGGGGGGGGGGTTGAATGCTCCAAAAAAAACCACCACCCTCCCCAGAAGCCTCTCTTCATCGGAAGGCAATGTTGAAAAATTTGATGGATCTCCTGCCTCCAATATTTATTTTTTTTCCTGATTCCTGCAACGCTGAGGACTAGTAACTTGATTCGTTTTCAGCATCAAAACGGCTGGGGCAGAATAGATACCGCAGAACGTACCAACGATTAAGCCGGGGATTTCTCCCTCTGAAAACTCTCCCCGTTGTTTTTTTTTAAAAAATCTGTAATTCATGATTTCTGCCCAAACTCGCCGCAAACTCCGGACTTGTGAATTTTGGGTCTCGAATTTTGGGTATTGCAGGCGACTTCCAAAGCAGTAAGGGTGGGGTGAGGGGGGGCGCATAATTTCTCTAACCCACCTTCTTCTCCCTCCCGGTTTCTCTTTGTTGTTTTTTTTTTTGCTTTTATGTACAAAAAAAAATTAAGAATAATCCAATCCTCTTGGAAATGACAATTTTCCGAAGTAGATTTTTTTTCCCCCTGTTAAAAACGGTTTCTCCTTTATATATTTGTGGTTTTTTTTTTTCGTAACATCACGCACAGCCGCACCAAAAGACTTGATATGACCGCAAAAAAGAATCACAGGACATAGAAAAAAAAATAATAATTGTTGTTGTTGTTGTTGTTTATCTTACTTTTTCTCTCTTTCTCCTCACCTCTTCCCTTTCCCTTCTGTGGAAAGAAAAATATAAATTGCCTGAAATATAGTAAAATTCCACCACACCTTTTTTTTTGTCCTCTCTTGAAGCTGCAAATGACTCCTCATGCACTCAAGAGGAAATCAAAAATAAGAAGAGTCAAAAAAAAAAAAAAAAAAGGAAAAATGCAACTGGAAAAAAAAAGCATTTTTATATATATGTGACCATTATTTCGCATATATATGAATAAAATTCCTAAGTCATTTGGCTATTCTGTACAAGCACAATTCTCTAGTTCTTGATTTGATTCAGCGTTTCTCAACCTCGGCAACTTTAAAACGAGTGGACTTCAACTCCCAGAATTCCCTGGCAGTAATGCGTTCCTTTTGCTTTGTATGCCCATTGTGGCCTGCTTACTCTCTTATAATCCCTTCCTCTGCAATCTCTCTGCTCTAGGAGATAGGAGAATCAAAACAGGCATGGCTGGCTGGCTGGGGAATTCTGGGAGTTGAAGTCCACCCATCTTAAAGTTGCTGAGGTTGAGAAAAATGTTATTTTAACTAACAATAATTCTTTTCACTCAAAATTGCGAAGGGAAAGAAGGAAAGCTAATTTTTCTTCCTTTCCAGGGATGGGGGGTGGGGGGTGGGGTTAAAAAAAGATATTTTAAAAAGCAAAATGTTGAAGGGTGATTTGAACCCTTTGCAGAGGGTTTTTTCTCTCTCATCTTTTTCTCCCAAATTGTCTCTTTCCTCTAAAGAAGATGAAAACCACGAGAATCCAAAATCTTGCCAAATTCTCCATCCACTTTGTATCACCCTGGGAACTCTGCCTTGGCCACGTCCAGAAGACATAAACAGATCGAAAAGGTCTTCTGCTTGTAGAAAAAAAATAAAATGAAAAAAATCCTTCCTTCCTTCCTTTCCTCCCTCCCTTCCTTCTTTCTTTCCTTTCTCTCCTTCCTTCCCGATTCCTGACCCGCTTCCTGCTTGCCGAATAAAAGAGATCAGAATCTAAGGACCAGCCCCCCCTTTTTTTCTCCCCCCCAAATGACCGCATGCAAATGCTAGCGCTGTTGGGGTCCAGGGGGAGGAGGTCAGAAGCCCCTCAGTTGCACTGTGGAAAGAAAAACGGGGAGGGGGGGGCATCGCCACGCGAGTCGGACAAGAAGAAAAAAAGCACACCATCGTTTCCCCCCCTCCCCGTCCGAGTCTTAAAGAAGAGAAGAAGAAACTCAAAAGTAAGGGCGTATCTCGAGGCGTTTGCCCACCACCCCACCCCAAAAGATTGACCAACGGCTAAGTTCAAGGGGGGGGGCAAGAGGCAGGGGCGCTCCTCTGCTCCAGAGGCAGCTCCGGCGATGCGCTTGCAGAGTTGACGGTTGGTTGGTCGGTTGGTGGAATTCAGGATCCCTTCCCGGAGAAATTTAGTTCATCGCTCTAAAGTCTTTCACGAGCCGGAATCCAGATATAAGGACCAGAGAGTTCCTCGACGATTCTCTTGATCTTGTGGTAAACCTCTTCGAAGCTCTCTCCTTCTACGATGGCTGGAGGGGAGAGAAGAGAGGCAGAGCATCATGAGATGAGCAAGAGGGGGACTTTCCGAAGGCGTCACGGCCCCATCGGATCCCGATTCGGAGAATAAGGAGGAGGAGTTGGAACCGAGATCATCCGACGAGGATGCCACCACATCTCCCTCGGCATGTTTGGAGAGGCCATGGGCTGAGGACGATGCTGTCCCAGGCCCCTTAGCCATTGAGGAAGGTGGTGGACCGGATGGAGAGCTGCCTGCCCTGACTGATATGAGGGTGGTGATTGGCTGCAGACAGACAGGGGTGCTGATAGGCAGCCTATCTCCTCTGATAAGGAACAGCTGCCTCCCCATTCGATCCGAGGGCACAGTGACTAGAGCGGAGGCAAGCTCACAGGACGTCTGCAAGGTTGCTCGGGAGAAGGTCATCCCGCTACTTCTCACAAGGAACACCTGGCTTGGGTTGACTTAAGGAGACACCAGAGAAGATCGACTTTGTCAAGAATAATGTTTTGCATTGGCATGCACTCTCTCCCACCCCACGACTTTGGAAAAACCCACCCTTGACTCATGTTTCTGCCTGTGTCTTGCCTTATGTCCTACCGCGTGGATCTTGCACCTTGTCTTTGGACTTCCTCTCTCTGCCTTTGCGAATTGGTTTTGTTGCTTACTGGCTTGTGTTTGTGAGATTGTGAATGGCCGCCTTCAGGGTCAGAATGGAAGGTGGGAGGGGGGTCTCAGCTCGGCTCAGTTCAGCTCGGAAGGTGGGTAGGGGGCTTGGCTTGGCTCAGCTCGGAAGATGGGGGGGGTCTCGGTTGGGGAAGGGAAGAAGGCGAAGCCTGGACGGCTTACAATCGGCCGAGATTTGTGCAAACCCCTCCAAAGCTGATCTGCCCATCGCCAGTTCTTCAGTTCCCTTCTTCTCCTTCCCACAGAGTGCATCTGATCATGTACAGAGTGCTGCTTCCCCAACAGTGTCACTGCACCCAGCAGTGGTTGCCAGGAAGTATTTTGGTGGTGAGGGGACCGCCAATGTCCTTGATTGAGATATTTTGGGGGATCATTGATATCCTAGGGCGGTGTTTCTCAACTTTGTTCACCGGAAGATGGGAGGACTTCAGCTCCCAGGATTCCATGCTGGGCCGGGGAATTCTGGGAATTGAAGTCCATCCATCTTCCAGTGGTCAACATTGAGAAAGACTGACCCTCAGGGCAACCCCCTAATTCTAACAGAGGAGCAGAACAGAAATGTGTTCAAAATTGCAGCCAGAAACACACTTAATCCTCAATTTACAACCTCTCATTTAGCAAACATTCGAAGTTGAAGTATCATTGAACAACGTGACTTATGACCGGTCCTCGCATGTATGACGGTTGCAGCATCCCACACTCACTTGATCAAAATTGGGGCACTTGGTAACCGGAATGTATTTACGACGATTGCAATATCCTGGGGTCGTGGGATCACCATTTTTGAGCCAATGGGGGGAGCCGGATTTGTTTAACAACTGCATGATTCACTTAACAACTGCAGTGATTGTCAACTAAAGGACAAAATGCAGCACAGGCAGTCCTTAATTTACGACTGTAATGGAGCCCGCCCATTACGGCCGTATGTTGTGATACTGCTAAAGCAGGCTATCCACACAACCAACCCGATATTTACAACCTTTTTTGCGGTGGTTGTTCAGTGCATCTGCAGTCATTAAGCGAATGCCAGCGTCGTTAAGTGAACCCACCGTTTGCTGAGCTGTGTTTTTGCTGAAAACCAGAAGCAAACGTCAATTTTTTTGGGCAAAAACATTGTAAATCGTGGTTTATGATTACTGGATGCTGCAAACAGCAATACGGATAGTCCTTGACTTACAACACTTCATTTAGTGACCATTACAACAGCACTGAAAAAAGTGAGTTATGACCATTTTTCACACTTACGACCGCTGTAGAATCCCCATGGTCACATGATCAAAATTCAAAGGCTTGGCAACTGACTCGTATTTATGATGGTTGTCCCAGGGTAACACAACTCCCTTTTGCGACCTCCTGATGAGCAAAGTCAACGGGGAAGCCAGATTCGCTTAACGACCATGTGGCTAACTTAACAACTGCAGGGATTCACTTACCAACAGTGGGACGAAAGGTCGTAAAATGGGACAAAACTCACTTCACGGGTGTCTCACTTAGCAACGGAAATTTTGGGCTCAATTGTGGTCATATGTTGACGACTAACCTGTATTTATTTATTTATTCCACCTCGTTTCAGAGCAACGGTTACTAAGTCGTAACTCGAGGACTAACCTGTATCCCTCTATCTCATTTAAATCTCACCAATCCCACTTATTGTCCAGGACTACATGCATACTACATAACCCATGCGTCTGTGGAGAAGGAAATGTTACTCTCAAGTCCATGCCAGCGAGAATGCCCAAGGCCCACACAAACACACTTCGATCGTCGCTAGATAACGTTTGTGGATTATTAGGTACGTGCATGTGGACTAGAAACTTGAGATGATAGATTTAAAAACAAATAAAAAATAATAATAATGGTGAAGCTATGGATTCGAACCTACCTGAAAAGCATTCTGTAAACTCCTGCTCGAGTTTTGTAGCTCTGTCGAAAGCCTTCCGCGCCTGCTCCTCCGTTATCCGCTTGTTAATTTCTCTGAGGGTCACAAACAGATGTTCGGCACATGAACAATCTCACAAAGCCCCATGGGCTGCCTTGTTCCCTCGTTTGTTTCAACCCTTGGCTCTCTGCACATGGGCAGAGAACTCCACTGGGGCTCCCTCTTCCTCCTCCTACTCTTTGGTCTAATGTTTTGCGGCTGCTCAGCGCCGAAGGGAAACTGCCCAGAGAGATAGACTACTCCTGAATATGGAAACTCCATATAGAGTTTATTTGAGCTGGTTGGGAGTGATGGGAAAGGTAGTCCATCCAATTCTTAGTTGGAGAAAGGGTGGAATTTGAGCAAGGAGGACTGCCAGTTAAAACAAATTTCTGTCCCGGAGCTGATGGTTATTCAAGGGCCCGCTGGACTGTTCTCTTAACGGAGAAAGGACTGAAGTTTCTTAAGTAAATGGAGACCTAACTTGCGTGTCTCTGACTGCCCCTTAACATGGAGGCTCCATCTACCAAAACTCCTTCTAGCCAAGGGTGGAACCAGGGTGAACTGCTGGCTTCCCTGGTCTTGTGGCGGGGAGTTCCACAGCGCAATCCCCTGTCGTTTGGATTTCCTTGTCTCCTCGTCTCTCTCCCATCAGACCCCAAAATTGGGGAAGATGGACAAGGCTCTCCCGCTAGCCCCCTTGCTTGGCCGCAGCTTCCTCTTGGCCCCCCCCCAAAAATCCTGACCAGTACACATGTACCCCCACGCCCCCAGGACCCCTACTCACAAAACATTCTCGAGGGAGCGGGGTCGGATGAAAATGGCGATGGGGTGAAGCTGAGCGGCTTGCAGCCTCCGGACGGCGTTGGCGGAAACGTCCAAAATGCAATGCTTGCCCTGGAAGGGGGGTGGGGTGGGGAAGAGAACGATGGGCTCAGGAACACACACATACCCACAGAGAGTACATATGTGCTTGTTTGTGTTGGTCTATATGGAAATACCTCTTGTTGCATCTACAAAGCATGGGTGTTTGTTGCCTGAATGGCAGGCAACACCTTCCCACCCTAGGAGGTGGGAAGAGAGCCCCCGATGATGGATTACGATTGGTGGGGGGAACCCTAAAAATCCTCCCTTAATTTCGGAATCTCTCTCTCCCTCCCTTTCTCTGTCCCCCATCATTTTCTATCTTCTCTCTCTCTCTCCCTCTTTCTCTCTCTCCCCCTCTCTTTTTCTATATCCTTCTCTCTCTCCCTCCCTCTCTCTGTCCCCCCTCTCTGTCCCCCTCTTTTTCTCTCTCTTTCTATCTCCTTCTCTCTTTCTCTCTCATTCTCTTTCTCTCTCCCTCCCTCTATGTCTCTCTTTCTCCACCTATTTTTCTCTCTTTCTCTTTCTCTCTCTCTCATTCTCTTTTTCTCCCTCCTTCCCTCTCTTTCTCTCTCATTCTCTCTCCCCCTCCCTCTCTCTGTTCCCCCCTCTCTACTTCTCTACTTCTTTTTCTCTTTCTATCTTCTTCTCTCTCCCCATCTCTTTCTCTCCCTCTCTCTCTCTCCCGCCTTCCCTCTTTCTGTCCCTCTCTCTCCACCTTTCTGTTTCTTTTTCTATCTCCTTCTCTCTTTCTCTCCCCATCTCTCTTTCTCCCTGTCTCTTTGTCTCCCTCCCTCCCTCTCTCTGTCCCCTCTCTCCACTTCTGTTTCTCTTTCTATCTCCTTGTCTCTCTCTTCTCTCGTCTTTCTCCCCGACTCTCCCTCTCCCTCTCTCATTCTCTCCCTCCCTCCTTCTCTCCCCCATCTCTCTTTCTCTCCCTCTCCCATTCTCTCTTTCTCCCTCCCTCCCTCTCGCACTTCCTGTGGACAATCCTGCTCACTCGCCTCCGCATCCCGCCACGTACCTGCTCAGCCACCTCCCGTACAGATTGGACGCTTGTCCCGTAAAGGTGACTGTTGTACTGTCCGGCCTCGATGAATTTGTGGCTTTGAATGTCCTTCTCCATCTTCTCCCGTGAAGCCACAAAGTGGTAATCTCGGCCATCCACTTCGTACTCCCGTTTCGGCCGCGTGGTGTCTGCCAGGGAGATTTTACGTCACTCCCTTCCAGCGTAGGTTGGAGGAACCCTTTCGGTACGAGTACGCCCTACACAATCCCCCTCCCACAAAATCCATTTCCCCAGATCCAGTGATCCAAACCCCACATCCCTCAAAAGTGGGGGGCGGGACTCCTCTGTGGTGGACTCACGTGGGACACAAGATCCAAATTTGTCTGGAAATTCAGAGAGGAGGTCATCGTTGACTCGGTCCTTGGTGGGTCCCAAAATAATGATCGGACGTGCATAATGAACTAGAACGAAAGGCAGAAAAGTTAAAAAGAGGGGCAGGGGCATCATGATTGGAATGTGGGGGGGGGATGCAAAAATCCAAGCA
Source organism: Pantherophis vulpinus (assembly GCA_037215915.1). Taxonomy (NCBI): domain Eukaryota; kingdom Metazoa; phylum Chordata; class Lepidosauria; order Squamata; family Colubridae; genus Pantherophis; species Pantherophis vulpinus. The sequence continues at coordinate 1,399,798 of JAXLNS010000009.1, forward strand.
GGGACTTGAAACCTCAAATCACTGAAACAGATGGTGTGAAAATGTAGATCGGGTACGAATGTTGTGCAAATGTCGTGGAAATGTACAAATGTTGTACAAATGTCGTGCAAATGTAGATAGGGAACGAATGTTGTACAAATGTCATGCAAATGTAAGAATGTTGTACAAATGTCGTACAAAGGTACAAATGTCGTACAAATTTCATACAAATGTACAGATTTCATACAAATGTACACATTTCATACAAATGTACAAATGTCGTACAAATTTCGTACAAATGTACGAATGTCATACAAATGTAGATAGGGTACATCTACAATTGTGTGCATGTTAAGTTTCCTACAAGAGGAGAGACCACTGCCTCCCCCACACTCCGCAGAATCCTTGTTGTCTGAATAGTCCTCGACTTACAACAGTTCGTTTAGTGACTGTTTAAAGTTACAACGGCACTGAAAAAAGTGGCTTATGACTGTTTTTCTACACTCACGACCGTTGCAGCATCCCCAGAGTCATGATATGAAAATTTGGGTGCTTGGCAACTGACTCATATTTATGACGGTTGCAGCATCCTGAGGTCGCTTTTGGCGACCTTCCGACAAGCAAAACCAGTGGGGAAGTCAGGTTCGCTTAACAACCGTGTTACTCACTTAACGACTGTGCTGAGAAAGGTTGGAAAATGGGGCACAACTCATTTAACAAATATCTGGATTATCCACATAAATTTTAGGCTCAATTCAATTGTGGTTTCTAAATCGAGGACTACCTATATTTAAAAGTGGGCACAGTAAGACTCAGGAAACAAGGAACTATGTCGTGTATTTTGCATACACACAATTGTGTGTATGCAAAAATTCAAGGTGGCAAGTGTCATCTGCAGATAACACCGAGTGTTCAAAAGAGGTATTGTCTGCATGTCTGCGTTGGGAGGGAACGAGTTAGCAGAATACTAGAACCATAGAGTTTGAAGGGACCTTGGAGGTCATCTAGTCCAACCCCCTGTTCAAGCATGCAGGCACTCCCAACTGGGAGAGATCCAGGACATTTCTCCAGATATTCCCAATTGGCTTCACAGCTTCTCTCAGGCTGTTTTGGAACTTTTCAACTTGTGTAATATCAAAGGAGAAATCGGAACTGGGGTTGAGGGCAGTGGGGGCAGAAAGAAATGAAAGATAAAGGAAATTTCTGGAAGGGGGGGATTTGGGGAGGATCTGACGGAGAGTTTGGCCGAGGAACCAACCAAGGATTCCCTGCCATGCCCCCTGCGCCAATCAGCTGCCTTTCAGAACTGTTGGACTACACCTTCCATCACTCCCAGCCGGTTTCAGGGAAGGCTTTGCTTCCCATCTCAACATCCAATACCCTTTCGGTTTGTCTTCTCTGATTTGCTTATGTTTTTTTCTCTTTTCACTTCATTTTGGGTGGGTGGGTGTGTTTCACACGACTTTTCTGTCCACTGAACTTGCATGGGAAGACGGGACACGCAACACCAGCAGGGAAGGAAACCGGAAAAGGGTGGGGTTTATTTCCCCCTCACCTTCCATTTGCACAACAGTTTCGTAGCTCAACACGGCGTCTTCTCGACCTGCGGAGGAAATGTAGGGAACTTGGTCAAATTATCTTCCTGGCAGGATTCTCCCTGGGTGCCACGACTTGTGCCAGGAGGAAGAGGAAGAGAAAGAGGAGGAGTGGGAGGAGCAGGAGGGGGAGGAAGAGGAGCAGGAGGAGGAGGAAGAGAGGAGCAGGAGGAGGAGGAGGAAGAGGAGGAGTGGGAGGAGCAGGAGGGGAGGAAGAGGAGGAGGAAGAGGAGGAAGAGAGGAGCAGGAGGAGGGGGAGGAAGAGGAGGAGGAAAAGGAAGAGAAGGCAGAGAAGGCAGAGGGAGCAGGAGAAGGAGGAAGAGTAGGAGGAGAAAGAGACGAGCAGGAGGAGGGGGAGGAGGAGGGGAGGAGGGGAGGGAAGAGGAAGAGGAGGAGGAGGAGTGGGAGGAGCAGGAGGCAGAGGAAGAGGAGGAAGAGAGGAGCAGGAGGAGGGGGAGGAAGAGGAGGAGGAAGAAAAGAGGATCAGGAGGAGGGGAGGAAGAGGAGGAGGAAGTGAGGAAGAGGAGGAGAAGGAAGAGAGGAGCAGGAGGAGGGGGAGGAAGAGGAGGAGGGGAGGAAGAAGAGGAGGAAGAAAAGAAGATCAGGAGGAGGAGGAAGAGCAGGAGGAGGAAGAGAGGAGCAGGAGGAAGGTGAGGAAGAGGAGGAGGAAAAGGAAGAGAAGGCAGAGGAAGAGCAGGAGGAGGAAGAGCAGGAGGAGGAAGAGAAGGAGAGGAGGAGAAACAGGGACAGTGGAGAGAAACTGACTGCAAGCAGGGAAGGTAGACGGATGAGTGGACAAAGGAGGAGGAAGGAAGGGAGCAACACCCACCTTGAGAGCCAGATCCAGGGCCCCGATCCTGGAGGAGGAAGGAAGGAAGAGAAAATAAGGAAGAGAAAGAGAGGAGGAGCAGAGAGAAAGAGAGAGGAACGAACGCATGAAGACGCCTCAGTTTCTGTGACGGAGTTGGGGGTGCGGGACTGCGTTTGTGGACGCTGGAGGGGGATTCTGGAGGGGAAGCTTCTTCCCCAGGACAAAAGGTGTCCATTGGCCCCACCCTGAAATGTCCTCCAGATGTCCACAAAGCCCACCACTCTGTCCAGGGGGACACAAAGATCTGTAGGATCCTGCTTGGATGGGCTTGCTCCATGGACACTAAACTGCCACACTGCACAGAAATGTCGGAGAAAGTTTTTTCCAAGCTGCAGAAGATTATCTTTTGGGCCAATTCAGAGCAGATCCCTCCACACACACACACACACACACACACACACACACACACACACACAGAGGCGCACACACACATGCACACACAGGTTCCCAGGAGAAGCCTAGCAGGAAGTTTGATGGCAGAGAACAAAAACAAGGGCAGCTGGCTCGGAGCTGGGTTCCCTGACCTCATCACCTTGAAGACTGGTGGACTTCAACTCCCAGAATTCCCCAGTCAGCAAGCCAACAAACCGGTGTTACAGGGAGTCCTTGAGTTATGGCGACAATTGGGACCAGGATTCCCACATCGCTTAGCAACAGCAAATCCTTGGAGTCCCACATGAGTTGTTAGTGGTCATTAGACAAGAACCTCTTTTAGCTTCTTGTTGGCTCCACTACCAGGAAGTTGGAAGGAAGGAAGTTGGAAGTCCCAGGTGTTTGCAAGCAGACAGCAGGGAGGTAAGTGACTGATGCACAGGAGTGTGTGAGTGGCAGGGAAGGTGTGACAAGGATATGCATGGTGTGCAAGGGTGTGAAGGAGGCATAGTAAGGCTGAGGGAGGGTATGTGAGGGTGTAAGGACATGGTAAAGCTGGGGAAGGGTGCATGGGTAGTGGAGAGGTGCAGCAAGGCTCAGGGAGGGTGCGTGAGTGTGCAAGGGAGGCATGATGAGGCCCGGGGAGGGTGTGTTAGGGTGTGCAAAAAGCAGAGGCAGAGCAAGCATAGAGGGTCGGGTGAGGAAAACTAACATTAATGACTTGCAACGTTTCCTACTGTCTTCCCCAGTGACTTTCTGGGGAAGCCTGCAGGAAAACTCGCCAATGGCAATCACGTAATTATAGGGCCCTGCAACCGGTCGTAAATGCGAGCCAGCTGCCAAGAGCCCAGATCACAATCATGTGACTTCATAACGTAACTCCGAACGGTCACTGGACGAACAGTCATAACTCAAGGACTACCTGTAATCAGCTTCCAGCTTCCAGATTGGTTGTTTGTCCGTAATTCCAAATTCAGTCTACAACTCTTGACAAATGCCCCCCAATTATGTTGGGGTCCTGTACCCCGTCCTTTTCAAGGCCAGGGATGGGCTCACCTTTGCTTTTAACCGCGTCCACTCCCGTCGCTCCACCCTGCAGAGAGAAAAGGAGTATCAGCCGGGGACCCCAAGGCCTTCCTTCTCAGCCCCCCCAACAATTGCCAGAGCCCAGATATCTTCTCCAACAGCCCAAAGGCACCATTAAAAACCAGCCCAAATAGCACGAGACCCCCGAATCTCACCGCTAAAAACTGAGCATCTTACAATATTTCGAACTGATCTTACAAAATCTATCGACACGATTTTGCGGATCGATTTATAGAGACCGCAAACCGCCAAAATCTTGCAGGGGATTTGCACCACTCTTGTGCAAGAATTCGGTGGCATTCACGCAACCAGGCGAGACCACAAAGATGTTCCGAGACTGTGGACGAGGGTCTAGGACTTTTCGGCTCGGTCCCTTCGCCTTGCCTGTTTTGCCTTGAGGTTTTCGCCTCTGGGTTATTAGCCACAAACTTGTCTCCTCGGATGGCCCTCCACCAGTCTTTTGCCCCGGCACAATGGCCACAGCCACTCCCTCCCAGGCACTTCGCCGCAGCCCATACACAGACAGAGGTTTCGTCCTAGGTTTTTCGACACCTGGGACAGTTAGGTCCCAACAAATCAGCTAGAGGGGGAAGGATGGAAGGAAGGAACAGCCTTAGTGAAATGGGAGGGAGGAGGAGGTGGGGGACTTCCACCTCTGGCTTTTTTTTCGAGAGAAGGAAGAACCCTTTTCAGGCCAGATATCCAAATCGCTAACTAATGACAATGAATAATTTACGGCATTGATTCCCACCCCAAAAAAAATGTTGTGGCCCATCAGTGGCCTGTGCGGATTGTAGCTGATTCTGACAGCGAGGAGGCTGGTGTGGGGCTGCTCCAGGAGCCTGTGCAGCTGGCGCTCGAGTCAGAAAATGAGGAGGCTGGAAAAGATGTGGTGCCAGAGGCAGGGATTCAGCCAGGGCCTTCAGAACCTCCAGAAGCTCCCTTAAGTGAAGAGGAAGAAGAGGAGGAGCCTCTTCTCAATGCACGAGCGCGCAGAGCTGCCAAAAGGCAGGAGTGGCTCCTCAGGAGGTCTCCTCGAGAGTAAGGCTTGGGGCTAATTGGCCACTCCCTTAGCCTATTTAAGGAGGAAGGCCGACTGAAGCAATTTGTAGGGAACAAGTTCATTCTCCTTCACGTCTGGATTCTCTGCAAATTGCTTCTGGGCTTTCTGCCAACCTTAGTAAGATTGTGATTACTTTATCTTTGGTTTCTTGTAGGCTGTTAAGAAAGTTAATTAACAGCCTTCGTTTGGACAAGACTGAGTTATTTTAGTAAATTTAAGTTGTGTACAGACTATGCGTGTGCTGTGTTCTTTGGGGTCCCTAGCTGGGGCAGAACAAAAGGGGGGGAGATGTTGGCAAGCATCCCATTCAAGATTTAGAAAGGAACAAAAGGAAATTGTAAAAGCGCTGTTTTTTTAAAAAAAATTTTGCAAGGTGAAGAATTAGTTGCAATTGGAGTGCGAGCATGCGGCGCTTCTGAGCATGTGCAAAGCATCCGTGATGACATCTGGGCGGGTGGGCGGAGCCTCCCGCCACTTCTCCTACCACTGAGCCGAACCCATTTTAACGCGTGGCTGTGTAGCGGCTGTGTCTCTGCGTCTCCTGAACCCCACTTTTGAAAGTCACAGGAGAGACCCCTCCCCCTCCCCAAAGACCCTCCCTCTCCCTTACCGCCTCTTGCTGGGAATGAAGCCGAGCTCGTCACTGTCGCCATCCGGATGGACGCGCCGCGCCTGCCACCATTCCTCGTCGGAAGCGTCGATGACGTGAAGGACGTCGCCAAAATGGAAACTCAGAGCTTGGCTCAAGAAGCCACAATCCTTGGTCTTGTCGTAGTCGAAGAGAGCCCTGTTTGATAAGTGGAGGGGGGGTGTTTATGGGGGGTGGGTGGGCGCACAGACGGGAAGGCCAAAATATCACGGACTGAGTTAAGGTCTGCCTTGAAGTTTCTCCTTCCTTTGGAGTCGTTCCAAGGGTGAGATGGCTGGCATATCAATTTAATAAATACGTTTACAATGTTTTGTTTTTTTTTAAATTACCATTTAAAAAGCTAGCTAGGAGACTTTGGGCCAATCACCAGGAGACGGTGAGTTCTAGTCCCGCCTGAGATACAAAAGCTAGCTAGGAGACTTTGGGCCAATCACCAGGAGACGGTGAGTTCTAGTCCCACCTGAGATACGAAAGCTAGCTAGGAGACTTTGGGCCAATCACCAGGAGACGGTGACTTCTAGTCCCACCTGAGATACGAAAGCTAGTTAGGTGACTTTGGCCAATCACCAGGAGACGGTGAGTTCTAGTCCCACCTGAGATACGAAAGCTAGCTAGGAGACTTTGGGCCAGTCACCAGGAGACGGTGAGTTCTAGTCCCACCTGAGATACGAAAGCTAGCTAGGAGACTTTGGGCCAATCACCAGGAGACGCTGAGTTCTAGTCCCACCTGAGATACGAAAGCTAGCTAGGTGACTTTGGGCCAATCACCAGGAGACGCTGAGTTCTAGTCCCGCCTGAGATACGAAAGCTAGCTAGGAGACTTTGGGCCAATCACCAGGAGACGGTGAGTTCTAGTCCCGCCTGAGATAGGAAAGCTAGCTAGGAGACTTTGGGCCAATCACCAGGAGACGGTGAGTTCTAGTCCCACCTGAGATACGAAAGCTAGCTAGGAGACTTTGGGCCAATCACCAGGAGACGGTGAGTTCTAGTCCCACCTGAGATACGAAAGCTAGCTAGGAGACTTTGGGCCAATCACCAGGAGACGGTGAGTTCTAGTCCCACCTGAGATACGAAAGCTAGCTAGGAGACTTTGGGCCAATCACCAGGAGACGGTGAGTTCTAGTCCCGCCTGAGATACGAAAGCTAGCTAGGAGACTTTGGGCCAATCACCAGGAGACGGTGAGTTCTAGTCCCGCCTGAGATAGGAAAGCTAGCTAGGAGACTTTGGGCCAATCACCAGGAGACGGTGAGTTCTAGTCCCACCTGAGATACGAAAGCTAGCTAGGAGACTTTGGGCCAATCACCAGGAGACGGTGAGTTCTAGTCCCACCTGAGATACGAAAGCTAGCTAGGAGACTTTGGGCCAATCACCAGGAGACGGTGACTTCTAGTCCCACCTGAGATACGAAAGCTAGCTAGGAGACTTTGGGCCAATCACCAGGAGACGGTGAGTTCTAGTCCCGCCTGAGATACGAAAGCTAGCTAGGAGACTTTGGGCCAATCACCAGGAGACGGTGAGTTCTAGTCCCGCCTGAGATACGAAAGCTAGCTAGGAGACTTTGGGCCAATCACCAGGAGACGGTGAGTTCTAGTCCCGCCTGAGATACGAAAGCTAGCTAGGAGACTTTGGGCCAATCACCAGGAGACGGTGAGTTCTAGTCCCACCTGAGATACGAAAGCTAGCTAGGAGACTTTGGGCCAATCACCAGGAGACGGTGAGTTCTAGTCCCACCTGAGATACGAAAGCTAGTTAGGTGACTTTGGGCCAATCACCAGGAGACGGTGAGTTCTAGTCCCACCTGAGATACGAAAGCTAGCTAGGAGACTTTGGGCCAATCACCAGGAGACGGTGAGTTCTAGTCCCACCTGAGATACGAAAGCTAGCTAGGTGACTTTGGGCCAATCACCAGGAGACGCTGAGTTCTAGTCCCGCCTGAGATACGAAAGCTAGCTAGGTGACTTTGGGCCAATCACCAGGAGACGGTGAGTTCTAGTCCCACCTGAGATACGAAAGCTAGCTAGGAGACTTTGGGCCAATCACCAGGAGACGGTGAGTTCTAGTCCCACCTGAGATACAAAAACTAGCTAGGAGACTTTGGGCCAATCACCAGGAGATGGTGAGTTCTAGTCCCACCTGAGATACGAAAGCTAGCTAGGAGACTTTGGGCCAGTCATCAGGAGACGGTGAGTTCTAGTCCTGCCTGACGCATGAAAGCTGGTTGGGTGACTTTGGGCCAATCAGCAGGAGATGTGAGTTCTAGTCCCACCTGAGATACGAAAGCCAGCTAGGAGACTTTGGGCCAATCACCAGGAGACGGTGAGTTCTAGTCCCACCTGAGATACGAAAGCTAGCTAGGTGACTTTGGGCCAATCACCAGGAGACGGTGAGTTCTAGTCCCACCTGAGATACGAAAGCTAGCTAGGTGACTTTGGGCCAATCACCAGGAGACGGTGAGTTCTAGTCCCACCTGAGATACGAAAGCTAGCTAGGAGACTTTGGGCCAATCACCAGGAGACGGTGAGTTCTAGTCCCACCTGAGATACGAAAGCTAGCTAGGAGACTTTGGGCCAATCACCAGGAGACGGTGAGTTCTAGTCCCACCTGAGATACGAAAGCTAGCTAGGTGACTTTGGGCCAATCACCAGGAGAAGGTGAGTTCTAGTCCCACCTGAGATACGAAAGCTAGTTAGGTGACTTTGGGCCAATCACCAGGAGACGCTGAGTTCTAGTCCCGCCTGAGATACGAAAGCTAGCTAGGAGACTTTGGGCCAATCAGCAGGAGATGTGAGTTCTAGTCCCACCTGAGATACGAAAACTAGCTAGGAGACTTTGGGCCAGTCACCAGGAGACGGTGAGTTCTAGTCCTGCCTGACGCATGAAAGCTGGTTGGGTGACTTTGGGCCAATCAGCATGAGATGTGAGTTCTAGTCCCACCTAAGATACGAAAGCCAGCTAGGAGACTTTGGGCCAATCACCAGGAGACGGTGAGTTCTAGTCCCACCTGAGATACGAAAGCTAGCTAGGAGACTTTGGGCCAATCAGCAGGAGATGTGAGTTCTAGTCCCACCTGAGATACGAAAGCTAGCTAGGAGACTTTGGGCCAATCACCAGGAGACGGTGAGTTCTAGTCCCACCTGAGATACGAAAGCTAGCTAGGTGACTTTGGGCCAATCACCAGGAGAAGGTGAGTTCTAGTCCCACCTGAGATACGAAAGCTAGTTAGGTGACTTTGGGCCAATCACCAGGAGACGGTGAGTTCTAGTCCCACCTGAGATACGAAAGCTAGCTAGGAGACTTTGGGCCAATCAGCAGGAGATGTGAGTTCTAGTCCCACCTGAGATACGAAAGCTAGCTAGGAGACTTTGGGCCAATCACCAGGAGACGGTGAGTTCTAGTCCCGCCTGAGATACGAAAGCTAGCTAGGTGACTTTGGGCCAATCACCAGGAGACGGTGAGTTCTAGTCCCACCTGAGATACGAAAACTAGCTAGGAGACTTTGGGCCAGTCACCAGGAGACGGTGAGTTCTAGTCCTGCCTGAGATACGAAAGCTAGCTAGGAGACTTTGGGCCAATCACCAGGAGACGGTGAGTTCTAGTCCCACCTGAGATACGAAAGCTAGCTAGGTGACTTTGGGCCAATCACCAGGAGAAGGTGAGTTCTAGTCCCACCTGAGATACGAAAGCTAGTTAGGTGACTTTGGGCCAGTCACCAGGAGACGGTGAGTTCTAGTCCTGCCTGACGCATGAAAGCTGGTTGGGTGACTTTGGGCCAATCAGCATGAGATGTGAGTTCTAGTCCCACCTAAGATACGAAAGCCAGCTAGGAGACTTTGGGCCAATCACCAGGAGACGGTGAGTTCTAGTCCCACCTGAGATACGAAAGCTAGCTAGGAGACTTTGGGCCAATCAGCAGGAGATGTGAGTTCTAGTCCCACCTGAGATACGAAAGCTAGCTAGGAGACTTTGGGCCAATCACCAGGAGACGGTGAGTTCTAGTCCCACCTGAGATACGAAAGCTAGCTAGGTGACTTTGGGCCAATCACCAGGAGAAGGTGAGTTCTAGTCCCACCTGAGATACGAAAGCTAGTTAGGTGACTTTGGGCCAATCACCAGGAGACGGTGAGTTCTAGTCCCACCTGAGATACGAAAGCTAGCTAGGAGACTTTGGGCCAATCAGCAGGAGATGTGAGTTCTAGTCCCACCTGAGATACGAAAGCTAGCTAGGAGACTTTGGGCCAATCACCAGGAGACGGTGAGTTCTAGTCCCGCCTGAGATACGAAAGCTAGCTAGGTGACTTTGGGCCAATCACCAGGAGACGGTGAGTTCTAGTCCCACCTGAGATACGAAAACTAGCTAGGAGACTTTGGGCCAGTCACCAGGAGACGGTGAGTTCTAGTCCTGCCTGACGCATGAAAGCTGGTTGGGTGACTTTGGGCCAATCAGCAGGAGATGTGAGTTCTAGTCCCACCTGAGATACGAAAGCCAGCTAGGAGACTTTGGGCCAATCACCAGGAGACGGTGAGTTCTAGTCCCGCCTTAGGCATGAAAAGAGTTTGGGTCCCTCTCGTTCAGCCCAACCACCTTACAGGGTTGTTGTTGTGAAGGAGGAACAAGGAGGAGGAAGGTCTGTTAGATACGCTCACTGGCTTGAGTTATTTGTAAATTAAAAAAAAAAAAGAAATACAACACCATAAAAATAATAAAATAATAAATAAAACAATAAAATAAGATTAAGATAAATTTTAAATAAAATAAATAAAATAATCAATAAACTACAATAATAAACTAAACTAAACTAAAATAACAAGTAAACTAAACTAAGCTAAAGTAAAATAAAATAAATAAATAAAAAATAACTAAGCTAAACTAAACTTAAAATAAATTTAAAATAACATTTAAAAAAATGAAATGAAATAATAGTAAAATAAAATAAAAATAACATAACATAACATAAAATAAAATATTACTGGGGATGGGGAAACAGCAGCCTCCCAGAAAGTGTTGGACTTCGAGACCCATAATCCTAGCCAGCCCAGTCCAGAGGAAACTGGAGGCCAACATATCTGCAAGACGCTGGATTTGAGGATGTTGAAATGAAGGGAATTTAATTTCTGACGTTCCAAGTTCAGAATCTTTTAAAGCTCCCATGAAAATATAATACCTTCCTGGAGACGGAGGAATATATTCATTTCCACCCCCCTTATTACTAGAGTTGAGCGTTTGGGGGATAGGAAAGCAGCCATTTCTTCAGTGACCGTTGGAAGTTACAACTGCACCACACGAAAAATTGACTTGCGACCTGTCCTCCCACTTACGACCGTCGCCTAGTCACGTGATCAAAATTTGGGCGCTTAGCAAATGGCACCTATTCACAATGGTTTCAGCCTCCTGGGTGGGGGTCCCCTTTGGCGGCCTTCTGACAAGCAATGTCAAGGGGGGGGGGCAGCCAGATTCATTTAACGACCGCATGTTTCACTTAACAACTGCAGTGACTCGCGGAACAACCCATGATAAAAAAGGATCGTAAAATTTACACTTTTCATTGCTTAGCAATGAAAAATTCTGACCTCCTCCCCCCCACCACATTGTGGTCATAAGTTGAGGACTACCTGTAGACCGGATATTTTCTCTAGCCGTTCCCCTCCCTTCATCTCAGCAGGTTCCAACCAATCTTGGCCAACCTCAAAAATTAACCAGGATGAAAGGATGAAACACCACCAGGAAAGCTCACAGGTTATTATTTGAAAACATAACACAGTTACCACCCTATACCCCTGGATTCAGAGATAGGGGGGGGTCCTAAGGGCTGGGGGCTCACCGGATGTAGAAGCCCCTCTTGGGGTTACTCCGAAGCGAGGCGGTTCCTGAACCCAAACTGCTATTCATCAGCTGTTCCCGGAGATCGTGGATCTTGGCCTCAAAGCGACTGTATTCTAGAAGGGGGAGAGATCGGGGAACGGGGGAGGGTGGGTGAGTGGTGATGCTGGATCCTCGAATCATGGAGCTGTAGAATTGAAATGTCCCCAAAGATCATCTAATCTAGTTCTTCTCAACCTTGGGAACTTTTAAGAGGTGAGGACTTCAACTCCCAGAATTCAACCTTGGGAACTTTTAAGAGGTGAGGACTTCAACTCCCAGAATTCAACCTTGGGAACTTTTAAGAGGTGGGGACTTCAACTCCCAGAATTCAACCTTGGGAACTTTTAAGAGGTGAGGACTTCAACTCCCAGAATTCAACCTTGGGAACTTTTAAGAGGTGAGGACTTCAACTCCCAGAATTCAACCTTGGGAACTTTTAAGAGGTGAGGACTTCAACTCACAGAATTCAACTTTGGGAACTTTAAGAGGTGAGGACTTTAACTCCCAGAATTCAACCTTGGGAACTTTTAAGAGGTGAGGACTTTAACTCCCAGAATTCAGCCTTGGGAACTTTTAAGAGGTGAGGACTTCAACTCCCAGAATTCAACTTTGGGAACTTTAAGAGGTGATGACTTTAACTCCCAGAATTCAACCGTGGGAACTTTTAAGAGGTGAGGACTTCAACTCCCAGAATTCAATCTTGGGAACTTTAAGAGGTGAGGACTTTAACTCCCAGAATTCAATCTTGGGAACTTTAAGAGGTGAGGACTTTAACTCCCAGAATTCAACCTTGGGAACTTTTAAGAGGTGAGGACTTCAACTCTCAGAATTCAACCTTGGGAACTTTAAGAGGTGAGGACTTCAACTCCCAGAATTCAACCTTGGGAACTTTTAAGAGGTGAGGACTTCAACTCCCAGAATTCAAACTTGGGAACTTTAAGAGGTGAGGACTTCAACTCCCAGAATTCAACTTTGGGAACTTTAAGAGGTGAGGACTTTAACTCCCAGAATTCAACCTTGGGAACTTTAAGAGGTGAGGACTTTAACTCCCAGAATTCAATCTTGGGAACTTTAAGAGGTGAGGACTTTAACTCCCAGAATTCAACCTTGGGAACTTTTAAGAGGTGAGGACTTCAACTCTCAGAATTCAACCTTGGGAACTTTAAGAGGTGAGGACTTCAACTCCCAGAATTCAACCTTGGGAACTTTTAAGAGGTGAGGACTTCAACTCCCAGAATTCAAACTTGGGAAATTTAAGAGGTGAGGACTTCAACTCCCAGAATTCAACTTTGGGAACTTTAAGAGGTGAGGACTTTAACTCCCAGAATTCAACCTTGGGAACTTTTAAGAGGTGAGGACTTCAACTCCCAGAATTCAATCTTGGGAACTTTAAGAGGTGAGGACTTTAACTCCCAGAATTCAACTTTGGGAACTTTAAGAGGTGAGGACTTCAACTCCCAGAATTCAACCTTGGGAACTTTTAAGAGGTGAGGACTTCAACTCCCAGAATTCAAACTTGGGAACTTTAAGAGGTGAGGACTTCAACTCCCAGAATTCAACTTTGGGAACTTTAAGAGGTGAGGACTTTAACTCCCAGAATTCAACCTTGGGAACTTTTAAGAGGTGAGGACTTCAACTCCCAGAATTCAATCTTGGGAACTTTAAGAGGTGAGGACTTTAACTCCCAGAATTCAACTTTGGGAACTTTAAGAGGTGAGGACTTCAACTCCCAGAATTCAACCTTGGGAACTTTTAAGAGGTGAGGACTTCAACTCCCAGAATTCAATCTTGGGAACTTTTAAGAGGTGAGGACTTCAACTCCCAGAATTCAACCTTGGGAACTTAAGAGGTGAGGACTTCAACTCCCAGAATTCAACCTTGGGAACTTAAGAGGTGAGGACTTCAACTCCCAGAATTCAACTTTGGGAACTTTTAAGAGGTGAGGACTTTAACTCCCAGAATTCAACCTTGGGAACTTTTAAGAGGTGAGGACTTTAACTCCCAGAATTCAACCTCCCCAACCCCAATCTTCCTCCCTCAGGAGTCCTAACAAAATTGGGGAGGGGGAGATTAAAAAAACCTAAAAATTCTCCCCACATTTTTACCCCAATCGACCTCAGTCATACAGTCATAGCTAACCAGGATGAAAGGATTTGACGCCACCAGGAAAGTTTTTCCAGGTTGAGGAGTTCATTTCCCCCCCCTCTCCATCTCCCCGTGTGTCCTACGTGGGTCTCTCTCCCCCCCAAAAAAATCTTACCATCTGGCTTATACTGGGCGATAATGGTGACTGTCTGGCCGGCGTTTTTTAGAGCGATGGCGGCTTGTTCGTGGGTAGCGTTCCTGAGATCCACGCCGTTGACCTGTCGGGAGAGGTTAATAACCAATCAGAATAGAGCGGGAAGGGACCTTGGAGGTCTTCTAGTCCAGCCCCCTGTTCAAGCAGGAGAATCTGCCTACACCATTTGAGACAAGTGGCTGTTTGGTCTTTTCTTAAAAGCCTCCAGCGATGGAGCAACCCACAACTTCTGGTGGCAAGGAGTTCCACTGGTTAATTGTCCTCCCTGTTAGGAAGTTTCTCCTTAATTTCAGGTTGCTTCTCTCCTTGATGAGTTTCCATCTGTTGCTTCTTGTCCTGCCTTCAGGGGCTTTGAAAAATAATTTGAAACCCCCCCCCTCTTTGGGGCAGCCCCTCAAATACTGAAATGCTGCTATCATATCACCCCTAATTCTTCTTTTCTCTCGACTGGCCAGACTCAAATCCTGCAACCGTTCTTCCTACGTTTTAGTCTCCATGCCTTTAATCATCTTAGGCTGCTCTTCTCTGCACTTTTTTCCAAAGTCTCAACCTCTTTTTTGTAACGTGGGGACCAAAACTGGATGCAAAATATTCTAGGTGTGGCCTTACTAAGGATTTACAAAGTGGTGCTAATCCTTCACCTGATTTTGATTCTGTGCCTCTGTTTATACAACCAAGGATCGCATTAGCTTTTTTTTTGGCTGCTGCCGCACACGGCTGCTTATAATAAGCAGCAATAATAAATATTATATATATTAAGTAGTACAATAAGCAGTATAATAAACATAATAATCTATATTATAAGCAGTACAAATAAGCAGCATAATAAATAACAGTATATTATAATATAATAAGCAGTATAATAAGGAGAATAATAAACAGCAGTACAATAAATATTATCTATAGTATAATAAGCAGTATAAGCATTTAAATAAATATTGTAATAAATATTATAGTATAATAAGCAGTATAAGGTGTATAATTAGCAGTATAATAAATATATAAATATATATATTAGAATAGAATAGAATAGAATAGAATAGAATAGAATAGAATAGAATAGAATAGAATAGAATAGAATAGAAAATATGGAATAGAATAGAATAGAATAGAATAGAATAGAATAGAATAGAATAGAATAGAATAGAATAGAATAGAATAGAATAGAATAGAATAGAATAGAATAGAATAACAGAGATGGGAGGGACCTTGGAGGTCTTCTAGTCCAACCTCCTGCTTAGGCAGGAAACCCTCTACCATTTAATATATTATATATGTGTGTGTGTGTGTGTGTAGATCTTTGGTTATTCGGGTTTTCTCCCGCATAAAATTGGAAGTGTCTTGGCGACGTTTCGACAAAGTCTCATTCGACATCTTCAGGCTGGTGTTTTCGGCTTCTTGCTTCTAGGAGCAATGTGTGATCGCAGCTGTTTCTTCCTTTTAACTGCCAGTGAACTGATTGGGTGGAAGCTTGGCTGTGTTCTGATTGGGTGGAGGTGTGTTCTGATTGGTTGGGGGCTTGGCTGTGCTCTGATTGGCTGGGGGGTTGGCTGTGCTCTGATTGGCTGGGGGTGTGTTCTGTTTGGGTGGGGGCTTGGTTGTGCTCGGGTTAGTCTGAGTTGCAGGGGGATTTGAGCTGGTGAGCTGCATTGCTGTTGTTTGGCTTCGCGTTTGTGGTCGTGCCACATCTTCATGGTGGGTGTCAGTTTGCTTCATGTATGGATTGGAGGGGTTTAAAGTGGCTAATGATACAGCTGTGTTCTGGCTTCTGGTTTGTGGTCGTGCCTCATCATCGGTGTGAATTTGATGAGGCACAACCATAAACCAGAAGCCAGACCACAGCTGCATCAACGCAGCTCACCAGCTCAAATCCCCCTGCAACTAACAGCTAGCCATACCCTTACTTGTTCGAACTTGGGCTGCCTGCATGTTAGGCAGTTGTATTAACCTCTGAGCCACAAGTTCTCCTCCCTTCATCAGCTTGAGCCAGGGGAGAGATTATATACACATTATAATAATTATATATATTATAATAATCAGTATAATAAACCGAATATGCAGCCTAAAGCCCATTATACTGCTTATCGGTTTATTCTGGTTTAACCCCCCCACCCACCCAATCCACTGGGGTGCGGGAAGGTCTTTCTTACTGAGAGAATCTGGTCCCCTTTCCGAAGTTCCCCGCTGAGGTCAGCTGGTCCTCCGGCCAGGATGAAGGAGATGAAAATGCCCTCGCCGTCTTCGCCGCCCACAATGTTGAACCCCAGCCCTGTCGACCCACGGTGGATCACGATGCGGCGCGGTTCCCTAGAGAGAGGGAAGAAAGGAGGGGGCGTGAAACGGAAGGGTCCCGTGTGGTCATCTGGTCCAACCACGCTCCCTGCGCTGGCTGGGGTACTGTGGGAGTTGAAGTCCACCCCATCTTCAAGCGGCCGAGTTTGAAATGGCTTCAATCCGATTCCTTCCTTGGCCTTCCTTCCTAACTCGTTCAGATAATTAAATTTGTACTCGGATCTCCGCTTGGTCTCTTTTTCCAGACTAAGCAAACCCAAATCCTTTCCATCGTCCTCTGCAAGGTCCAGGCATCTTGGCAGCCCTCTGGACCAGGGGTCTCCAACCTTGGCAACTTTAAGACTTGTGGACTTCAACTCCCAGAAGGACCCTCTATAGTCCTTGACTTGCAACTGTTCCTTTTAGTGACCGTTTGAAGTCACGACAGCACTGGAAAAAAAGTGGACCGATGACCATTTTTCGCACTTACAACCGTTGCAGCGACCTCGTGGTCATATGATCAAAATTCAGACGCTTGGCAACGACCCATATTTATGACGGTCGGAGTGTCCTGTGGGTCGTGTGATCCCCATTTGCGACTTTCTGACAATGGGGAAGCCAGATTCGCTTAACAACCGTCTTACTCAGCAGTGATTCACTTAACAACCATGACAAGCGAGGCCGTAAAATAGGGGCAAAGCTCATTTAACAACTGTCCCACTTAGCAACATCAATTTTGGGTTCCATTGTGGCCAAGATGAGCCGTTCGCTGTCCTTGGTGCTGAATCCACAATTCCATTCAGCACCAAGGACAGCGGATGGCTCTGCCGAGGCTCTGTGGCAGGTGTGGGGAGGCCACACCCCCAGGAGGTGGAGCCTAGCACTTACCTGGGAATATCTTCCTCCCCCATCAGTTCTTTTGGGATGGGGGAGTACCTCCGAGGAGAGGTGGGGGTCATGGCTTGCGGGTAGTCGGAACCCAGGTAACTCTGACCGATTTCGTTGTCTAGGTGATGGGAATAAGCTAATAATAAAGAAGAAGGAGGATTTATTGAATTTATATGCCACCCGGCGGCCAAATAAATATGCCAAAAAGCAAAAGGGAAGGAAGCACACTTAAGAAAAAGGGGAGGTATCATTTTGCAGAGACAAAGACCTTTAATTCAGAATTTGCAAAGGTCTAATAAATGCATTTCTTACGTGTTAGCGGGCAGAGATGTATTTTTAAAAAGATCATTGAAGCTCCCCCAATCATTAAATATACAGATCTTTATTTCACAGCCAGAGATTTTTTTTTTTTTTTTTTTAAAAAAAACCCATTTTTGCAAGTACAATGAGTTGAGTTGGGTCTCCTCTGGAGCAGCCATGTTTATTCTCAAGCTCATAGTTGACTAGAGATACCTCCGTTATGAGGTTCTCTAAGAGGGAGGAAAGTGGAGACATCATGAGGACGGGGCGGGGAGCTCTTTTCAGATTAACAGAGTCGGAAGGGACCTTGGAGGTCATCTAGTCCAACCCCCTGCCCAAGCAGGAGACCTTCCACCATTTCTGACAAGTGGCAGTCCAGTCTCTTCTTGAAAGCCTCCAGTGACGAAGCTCCCACAACTTCTGAAGGCAACTTCTCTGTTCCATGGGTTGATTGTTCTCACTGTCAGAAAATTCCTCCTCATTTCCAGGTGGAATCTCTCCTTGGTCAGTTTCCATCCATTGTTCCTTGTCTGGCCTTTGGAAAATAGCTTGACCCCTTTCCTCCTCTCTGGGGCAGCCCCTCAAATATTGGAAGGCTGCTATCCTGTCTCCCCTGGTCCTTCTCTTCACTAGACCAGCCATGCCCAGTTCCTGCAACTGTTCTTCATATGTTTGAGCCTCCAGTCCTCTAATCATCCTGATCTTCTCTGCACTCTTTCTAGAGTCTCAACATCTTTTTTATAGTGTGGTGACCAAAACTGGATGCAGGATTCTAGGTGTGGCCTTACTAAGGCTTTATAGAGTGGTATTAATTCCTCCCTTGATCTTGATTGCATCCGTCTGTTAATGCAATTTAGGATTGAGTTGGCTTTTTTGGCTGCCGCTGCACACAGCTGGCTCCTATTTAGCTGGTTGTCCACTAGGACTCCAAGATCCCTCTTCTACTCACTGCTATTAAGACTGGTTAATTATTAAGCTGTTAAGCTACTCACAGGAAGTGAGGTCAGGGGGGGCATAAGAGTCATTCAAGTCGAGGGTGGTGGGCTTGGCCACCTTCAGGTACACAACATCAAAGGTATTCTTCAGAGCTGCCACCGCATCTTCGTGCATGACATCCTCCAGACTCACATTGTTTACCTGCAGGGAGGGGAAGAAAAGGCAGTTGATCGACAGACTCACCTGTGGCATTGGGTGAAGCCACACAGCATCCCGCCCAATCCATCTTCTTCCTGGCTAGTTACAAACTGAGTATCTGCTTAGCTCCGTGTTTCTCAACCATGGCAACTTTAAGAGGTGTCGGCTTCAACTCCCAGAATTCCCCAGCCAGCATGGGGAATTACATATCTGAGATGAAGGGAGATCTAATCCCACACTCGCTGAAGAATCCCCTCTTGTGGAAAGTTGTGACGTTTCCCCCACCTATGCCCACAGGAAGAAGGAGCCAATCACCTCACACATATCATGACTTAAATGCACTAATTCATGAGTTGGGTTGAGTTGGGCTAGATTAGGTTGAGTTCGGTTGAGTTGAGTAAGGTTAAATTAGGTTGAGTTGAGTAGTGTTGAAGAGTTGGGTTGAGCTGAGTTGGGTTGGCTTAGATTAACTTCAATTGAGTTGGGATGAGTTGAATTGGGTTAGGTAAGGTAAGGTTAAATTGGGTTGAGTTGAATTGTTGGGTTGGGTAAGGTTAAGTTAGGTTGAGTAGAGTTAAAGAGTTGGGATGGGTTGAGTTGGGTTAAGTAAGGTAAGGATAAATTGGGTTGAGTTGAATTGTTGGGTTGGGCAAGGTTAAGTTAGGTTGAGTAGAGTTAAAGAGTTGGGATGGGTTGAGTTGGATTGAGTTTAGATTAATTTCAACTGAGTTGGGATGAGTTGAGTTGGGTTTAGTAAGATTAAATTGGGTTGAGTTGGGTAAGGTTAAATTAGGTTGAGTTGAACTGAGTTGAATTGGGTTGGGTAAAGGTTAAATTAGGCTGACTTGAATTGAGTTGGGTTAAGTAAGGTTAAATTAAGCTGAGTTAAGTAATTAGGTTGAGTTGAGTAGGGTTGGATTAAGTTAACTTGAATTGAGTTGGGTTGAGTAGAGTTGAACTGAACTGAATTGAAGACATCTGAAGCATTATGATTAATTTGGCCAAATCTCTCTTCTATCCCCCATTTTAATCTCGACTGAAATTATCTTTTTTTTTTTTTTTTGGCTATCTTTAAATTTAACTTTGGGGGGAAATTACATTCTTGTAAGACAGCTCCCCCACCCTGGTTCTTGGGCAACCCACCACAGCCCACCCCACCCCCGGCCTTACCGCTAGGATTTTGTCCCCGATCTGCAGCCGCCCGTCCTTGTGGGCTGCCCCGCCCTCAATGATTTTGGTGACGTAGATACTGTTGTCCCCGGGAATATGCTGGTTGCCAACACCGCCTGCAATGCTGAAGCCCAGCCCTGTGAAGGAAGACCAGAGAAGGAAGTTGGTGAGGCGGACACTGTCTCGGTGAGCGACAGAGAAGGGTAGAGAGCGAGGTGTACGCCAGGTGAAAACATCTGGAGGGAACATTTTCATAGGGCTGAATTTATTTTTCACAATTTTAAGAAGGTCTTAGATTTGGAAGATGATCTCTAAGGTCATCTAGTCCAACCCCACCCCCTGCCCACGCCAGGATCCGCTGCATGGCATGAGCATCTGGATAACTGGAAGGCCTCCAGACAAGGAGAATGTTGACCTTTCAGAGGCTGCCAAAAAGAGAGCAGGGATGCAACAGCCCTTCCTCTGTGCCTAGCACCTAGCATTTAAAGATACACTGAGCCGGCCACTGGAGGTTCCATTAGCCTTGCTAGGGATGGTGGGGTGGAGATGATCTTTTTTCCTTGACGATACCATTCTTCCCTAATCAGATATAAATTGTCTACTAAGGGCAGTGCTTGTCAACCTTGGCAACTTCAAGATGGGTGGCCTTCAGCTCCCAGAATTCCCTAGCACTAATACATTCCTTTTGCCATGTATACCCATTGTGGCCTGCATACTCTTTTGTAATCCCTTTCTCTCCAATCTCTCTCCTTTAGGGGATAGGAGAAAAGGCATGAGAAACATTGATTTAGGGTAATGTGGCTTCACCCAATTGGGAACTGGCGTTCATCGAAGCAACAGAGCCCCTAAAGTGAAGGAATATGAGGTCCCCGGGAAGTCCTGGGGGTGGTCAGAGTGGGGGGGGCTCACCTTTAGGGCCTTTGATCAGCTTAATCTCGATCACCTTCTCCGCCAGCGGTTTCCTGCGCATGACGTAGAGCCGCACGATGGAGCCGGCCTCCTTCAGCGCCTCCACCGCCGTGCTGTGGGTCACCTCCCGTACGTCCACATCGTTCACGAAGAGGATGCTGTCGTTCACTCTGTCCGGGGGAGGAAAAAAAAAAATCACACACACAGAGCCAAAAAAAAAATCAGAATTACACATCACCCAGAGTCATTCGGTGGAATCGAGCGGCTAAAGAGAGGCATGAATAAAATAAATGCAGACGGTCCTTGTTTAGTGACCGTTTTTCACAATTACCACCATTGCCAAATCTCCACGGTGATCCCCTTTTGCGACCTTCCAGCCAGTGAAGTCCATGGGGGGGGAGGCAGACTCACTTAACGACCGTGTTGCAACTGCAGGGATTCACTTAATAACGGTGGCAAGAAATGTCATAAAATGGGAGAAAGAACTCACTTAACAACTGTCTCGCTTAACAGCGGAAATTTGGGGCTCCATTGTGATCGTAAGTCGAGGACTACATAAATTTTAAAAGGGGGAGAGGTGGACCATGGCTATTTTAGCCCACTGCCTTCCAGAAGAATCAGATGCAAGCTTACAGGTAGTCCTCAACTTATAACCATTTGTTATAAGCTTGTTTAGTGACCATTTGAAGTTACGATGGCACTGAAAAAAAGTGATTTAGGACTGCTTCTCCCACTTACGACCATTGTAGCATCCTCATGGTCACAGGATCAAAACGGGGCAAAATTCACATAACGTCTCGCTTAGCAATGGAACTTTGGGGCTCAAGACTCAGCTGCCCTGAGTCTTCAGAGAGGGGCGGCATATAAATTGAATTAATTAAATTAAATTAAATTGTGGTTGTAAGTGGAGGACTACCTGTATGGGGTGTCTGTCTTGGTTTTCAAGCCTAACAGGTGACAACTTTAGCCTGTCTCGGGGGGGGGGGGAGGAATGCTCAGCGGGGTTAGAGGGATGGTAAATGCTGGGATGGGAGACCACCAGGAGAGCCAGGTTTCCAGGTTGATCTGAAAACTGAGCCAAGCAAAAAGACGAAGCCATCTCCGCAGGGGCTGCTCAGAGACGCCAGTGCAGCCAGGATTCTCCCCTCCCCGACACTCACCGTAATCGGCCATCTTGAGCGGCTGCCCCTCCGGGGATGATTTTGGTGATGAAGATACTGGGGTCATCCCCAACGTGAGGATTGTCAGTGCCCCCGGCGATGCTGAAGCCCAGCCCGGAGTTGCCCTGCGAGAGAGTAAAGTCTCAATGCAAAGGAACTGATACCATTTGCAACGTCCCATCGAAGAAACTAGGACTGGTTGAATGCGATGGTTGAATCGCTCGACGTGAGGCCGAGTTTCCCACCGAGCAGAACTGAAAACAGCACCAACCTAGTCTAACATAGTGTTTCTCAACCTTTAAGGTAGGTGGACCTTAACTCCCAGAATCCCCTAGTCAGCAGATCATCCTTAAGACCAGTGGACTTCAACTCCCAGAATTCTCCAGCCAGCAGATCATCCTTAAGACCGGTGGACTTCAACTCCCAGAATTCTCCAGCCAGACAGGCATCCTTAAGACCGGTGGACTTCAACTCCCAGAATTCCCCAGCCAGCGGTATAAACACTTCACATGATATGCATCCCCATTGCAGTTTGCTTACTCTCCTCTAATCCCTTCCTCTGCAATCTCTCTACTCTAGGAGGAATAAAATAAGCAGGTATGACTGGCAGGGGAATTCTGTGAGTCGGAAGTCCACAAATCTTCAAGTTGTAAGGTTGTGAAACAGTGACCTTGTCCCCCCCCTCATCTTACACAGACACACAAACACACAAAATTACCCTCTCTAGAGTGATCTCTTCATATTCCATCTCGCCTTCGGTTCCATTTACCTGGGGGGAAGAAAAAGGAAAGTTGCGCAGTGAGAGGTTGGCGGGAGCAGGTTGGTTTACCGATGGAAGAGGAAAACTCTTTCGGAAGAACTTTTGGGGGTTGTAGGGGGAGGAGGACGTGGCGGTCGAAGGGGCATGCAAGGACGGGGTGGGGGGCTGGCCAGAGGGACCCGGAGAGGTGACAAAAATGGACCTCCGTGGCAAACTCACATAAGCTGGTGCTTCTAAAGTGTCGGTGTTGACAATGACGGGTGGAGAATTGGCCTGGAGACAGACAGAGACAGAGAAAAAGAGAGGAGGGGGCGAAATTATACAGCTGCCCAGCCTCGAGGCCACATCGCCTAATCTCTTACACTGCAAGAGCCAGGGAGACCCCAACCCAGGGTGCTTTCATTTTTTGCCACCCACTTACCCCTTGTGCATGCACCTCCAGGCCTCCCCCATCCCCCCAAATCCTCAAATCCCCATTCCCCCTTCCGTCAACCCAGCCGCTTTGCCAAAAAGCCACCCGATGCAAAAACCGGGGTCTCCATATCAAAAGGAAAAAGAGATAAATAAATACAGGATGCCAAATATTGCACCGCGGGTTGCCGAGTGGGGTGGTGGGGGTCTCAAAACGTGGGTACCCTGAATATTTGGTGGGGTTGGGTCCCCCGATTGAGGGAAGGGAGGAAGACGGGGCAAAGGGGAAAGGATGAGATGGCCCAAGGGAACTCCGAGTGTATACTGTATCTTGAAGATGCTCAGCTGGGACGCCCGAGAGGTGACTTACTGCCGGGTAGCTGGGTGTGTGTGGGGGGGGTTTTGTGTGTGTGTGTGTGTGTGTGTGTGTGTGTGTGTGTGTGTGTGTGTGTGTGTGTATGCCAAGCTGTTTGGCCTGGAATCCAAGTGGGCTGAAGTCCCGCTTGGCTCCCCACCCACCCACTCACCTCTTCCCCCCCCTCCCCTCTTCCATTTTGCATGCTTTCGCTCTTTATTTCTCCCACCTCCAGTGGCCGCTGACAACAGTCGCCATGGCAACACCATGACAACAGCATCTCCCTCTGGGGATGCAAACGAAGGTCCTCAGGTAGGAGGGGCTCACACCAGCCTCCCTCCATTCTAACCTGGACTATGGGGTTAGGGGAGGGGGCTATTTTATATGAAAGTGGGGGGCAACCCCACTCTCTCACGCACACACACAGGCCAAAACGACCCTCCCACTTGTCGGTGGGCAGTGAAGGATGTCAAACCCAGCGTTCAATACCCAAACTCTCTTTGGGGTGTGTACAATACCCATCACCCCCAACCGGGACTGATGAACGTCGGAATCCAATGTCCTGGGGGCAGGGAAAGGCTGGAGGGGTGTTGCAGAGGTTTGGAAATGCCAATTTGGAATCCTCGGGGAGGGGAGGATGCTCCGGACGATGCCACAAACCGTGGGTTTTTTTCGTTGGGGCGGCGACGTCAACAAAGCCATGATGGCATCAAGGCTTGTACCCGGTGCGGTTATTATGGGTGAGGAATTGACAGGTTGGACAGCACCCAGAATAGCAACAGTTCGGTCCGATGGTTAAGGCACCAGGCTAGAAACCAGGAGAAGGTGAGTTCTAGTTCTGCGTTAGGCATAAATGTCAGCTGGGTGACGTTGGGCTAATCACCAGGAGACTGGGAGTTCTAGTTCTGCGTTAGGCATGAAAGCCATCTGGGTGACTTTGGGCCAATTACCAGGAGACTGGGAGTTCTAGTTCTGCGTTAGGCATGGAAACCAGCTGGGTGACGTTGGGCCAATCACCAGGAGACTGGGAGTTCTAGTTCTGCGTTAGGCATGAAAGCCATCTGGGTGACTTTGGGCCAATCACCAGGAGACTGGGAGTTCTAGTTCTGCGTTAGGCATGAACACCAACTGGGTGACGTTGGGCCAATCATCAGGAGACTGGGAGTTCTAGTTCTGCGTTAGGCATGGAAGCCATCTGGGTGACTTTGGGCCAATTACCAGGAGACCGGGAGTTCTAGTTCTGCGTTAGGCATGGAAACCAGCTGGGTGACGTTGGGCCAATCACCAGGAGACTGGGAGTTCTAGTTCTGCGTTAGGCATGAAAGCCATCTGGGTGACTTTGGGCCAATTACCAGGAGACTGGGAGTTCTAGTTCTGCGTTAGGCATGGAAACCAGCTGGGTGACGTTGGGCCAATCACCAGGAGACTGGGAGTTCTAGTTCTGCATTAGGCATGAATGCCATCTGGGTGACTTTGGGCCAATCACCAGGAGACTGGGAGTTCTAGTTCTGCATTAGGCATGAATGCCAACTGGGTGACGTTGGGCCAATCACCAGGAGACTGGGAGTTCTAGTTCTGCGTTAGGCATGAACACCAACTGGGTGACGTTGGGCCAATCATCAGGAGACCGGGAGTTCTAGTTCTGCGTTAGGCATGGAAGCCATCTGGGTGACATTGGGCCAATCACCAGGAGACCGGGAGTTCTAGTTCTGCGTTAGGCATGGAAGCCATCTGGGTGACTTTGGGCCAATCACCAGGAGACCGGGAGTTCTAGTTCTGCGTTAGGCATGGAAGCCAACTGGGTGATGTTGGGCCAATCACCAGGAGACTGGGAGTTCTAGTTCTGCGTTAGGCATGGAAGCCATCTGGGTGACTTTGGGCCAATCACCAGGAGACCGGGAGTTCTAGTTCTGCGTTAGGCATGGAAGCCAACTGGGTGATGTTGGGCCAATCACCAGGAGACTGGGAGTTCTAGTTCTGCGTTAGGCATGGAAGCCAACTGGGTGATGTTGGGCCAATCACCAGGAGACTGGGAGTTCTAGTTCTGCGTTAGGCATGGAAGCCAACTGGGTGATGTTGGGCCAATCATCAGGAGACTGGGAGTTCTAGTTCTGCGTTAGGCATGGAAGCCAACTGGGTGATGTTGGGCCAATCATCAGGAGACTGGGAGTTCTAGTTCTGCGTTAGGCATGAATGCCAACTGGGTGACTTTGAGCCAGTCTCTCTCTCTCTCTCTTTGGCCAACCCACCTCACAGGGTTTGGAGGAAGAATAGAAGGACGAAAGAGCATTAAGTATATTCGTTGCCTTGCATTACTGATAAAATAATAAAAAAAGGTGATTTAAAAAGTCTCAAAACAAATCAAAAGTAAATAAAATTAAAAAAAAACAACCACGAACCAGACTTTCTCCTTTTTAACAGCTGTTAAAACCCCAAGACCCCCCCCAATATTTGGGGAGACCTGCTCAGCCCCTATTCCCCCTCTACAAGGATTGCAGTTCCCAGGATTCCCGGCCATCGCAGCGCAAAGAATTCTGGGACTTGGAGTCCCTCCCCCAAGGATGAAAGACCGGAAAAAAATTTTTTAGGAAGGGAACAGACCCACCCACCCACCTCTTCCCAAGTTTCCCTTTCTTCCCCTAGCGATCCCCACCCTCTCTTCCCCATTCTAGAGTCCTTCAGTTTCATCAGGGGGACCTCAGAGGCTATCTAGTCCAGCCCCGAGCTCAAGATAGGATCCACCGCAGTAACGTCTCTTTCCCCAGTTCAAATGGCCCACCTCCCCCATTTTTCTCCTTTATACCCCACCCCCCCGGGATAAGAACCAGGCCTGGGTTCAACTCCTGCCTTCGGGGGTGGGGGGACAGGACACCGAGAAGCCCACCCACCCAGATTTCAGGGTGAGGATAACATTCATCATTGAGCTAAATGGGCCCCGAATCCCTGAAGGGCTTTTTCAGAGACTTGGATTGTAGATCCCCCTCCCCTTGGAACCTCTCACCACCCCCAGCCCCTTTTAAACCGGACCCCAAAGGGGGGCAATCTGAGCAGGGTAGAGCATAGGGGGACCCTTCCCCTAAAACTTCCACGTTTGACCACGCTTGCCTGCTCGGCCCGTTTTAAGGGTTTGAGCCCCCCGCCTCTCTCTCTCTCTGTCTCTCTCTGCTCCCAGACCCCCAAAAAGTACAATCGCAGCCCCGTCCCCGGAAGATGCCAATATGAGATGGGACGGAGAATGCAACTGTCCCATTCCAGAAGCAACGACTACAGCTCCCATCATTCCCTGCCGCATCTCATCCACCAAACTCTCGAGGAATCGCTTCCGCTGCGGATCTTCCCCCTCCCTTGATCCTCGCCCCCCCCAGACCCCTTCTGCACCCCCTCCAAAGCTGGACAGATCCTCATTCCCCGCCGCAGACCCCTTCCTCCGATCCTCGTCCCCCCCGAACGCCTTCTGCGCCCCCCTCCCCACAAAACCGGACCTTTTTCATTCTCTCTCCTTCTCTTGTTCGAGAAATAATTTCAAATGGAACTGAAAGCAAAAACAGCTCCTGAGGGAATAGGGGATAGGGATGGGAGACCACCAGGAAATGCCAAGGAAAGGGGGCGGGGCTAATATGGGAATTTATTATTATTATATTTTTAAGGAATCCAGAAATGATGCCAAACGTAATTTAAACTCTTCCGTTGGTGCCCCCAGCTTTGCAAAACTCCGGCGTGGCCACCCTGGCACCGTCCTAGGGATGGAGGGGAGGGGGGCTGCGGCGTCGGACAGACCCCCAATGCACCTGGAGACCCCATGCAGACGCAGCCCCTTCCCACTAGGGGGGGCTCTTTGCTCTCCCCACTAAGAACGGAGACCGTGCCATGCGTCGGTGCCAGGTTGGCAGCTGTGAGTGGGTACAGGCGTTGTGTAGGAGAGGTTTTGTAGAAAGCACACAAGCAGGCGTGTGTGTGGGGGGGGGAGGGCAAGGGATTATCTCAGCGGGGGGCTTTGGGGAAGGGGGGAGCCGAGTGCGAAAGAGAACACAAGACACAGAGAGAGAGAGACTGGAAAAAGGACTTTGACATCTGCAAAGGAGATACAGACCGAGAGGGAGGGGAGGAATTGGGGTGGGTGGGTAGGAGGGGCAGAGTGGGGTGGGATATCACCCCACCTGGAGGGACCCCAAACTGGGAGGGACTGTGCTGATGCAGCTGCACTCTGCACATGCAGCCTCTGTCTGGGCTGGTTTTGTGAAATAAGGAAGTTGCAAGACTTCTATATCTGGACTCATCAACGGCAGAGATTCGCTTCACAGATGTGACGAGAGAGGTTGTACAATGGGACGGAATAGGAACAACAGAATAAATAAGAGTTGGGAGGGACCTTGTAGGTCATCTAGTCCAACCCCCCGTCTCGCTTAGCCACAGAAACTTTGGGTTCAGTTGCGGTCGTAAGGCGAGGACGACCTGTACTGTTTGTGATCTAGCGTGCCCCAAAGGGGACTCCGCGTTGACGCGTTGCATTGTGGAGCACTCGACAACTTTGTGTTATCCAAAATGTGACACTTAAAGGAAAGGAGACCACACGGAGACACCCCCTCCTATTCCTTCCCAGGCCGACCATGCAAGCAGACCTCACACAGGACTAGCTGCACCCAATAGTAAAATTTGCCCTAAATCCCTCTAACAGGAAAAAAATAAAAAAAAAACTTGGGCGAGTATACTTTTTTACAGTTTAAATGGATTTAAATGATAACCATATGCAGATTTTCATGCATATCATTAAACCAACCTTGCAGATCCCGAGTAATATTCCAATACGGCAAAACTCAGATATTACTCTATTTTTCTAATTTTTCTTTAAAAAAAGAAAAAGAAAAACAGAACAACTTTTTTTTAAAAAAAATTCCTTCCCTTCAGAAAATCAGAATTTTAATTTCTGTTTAACATTTTTTTGTTCGTTCAGTTTTGTTCTGTCTCTCTTCCATTTTATTTATTTATTTATTTATTTTTATCCCTTTTGGATTTGAACCTTTCGCATCAAATAAAATGAAATTGCGAAACGTAGCTCCGAGATGCGAGATTTCTACTTGCAAAAGACGGCCAACGATTTGAGACCGCAATTTTCCAAAAAATCACCGGGGAGATTTTGCCACCCCCCCCATCTCTGTTTAATGCTGGTTTGAACCCGGAGCCGATGTGGGGTGCCCCGTTTAAATCTGACCTTGTGGAATTTGGCACCGCTGAATTAAGTTGCAAATGTGATTCCTTCACCCCACAATCTTGACCCTACCTTCGCTTTTTAGGAAGACCCCCCCCCCCTCAAAGGGAGAGTAGGGAACAAGTCAGCAAACCTGGCCAGGCGTGTCCCAGTGGAGTGGCAAAGAAGAGAACGCACTCTGCACGTGGTCAGAGGCCCAGGGATATAATATTTTCCCAGGATCTGAAAAGGGAGGGAAGGGAGAGAAGGCTGGGGATCTCAGGATTGGTGGGGGAGGGAGGAAGGGGCAGTTAAGAGGGACATGTGCTGGGGAGGGGGGGGAGATGGCTACTCAAGCCCCCCATCTATCCCACCCGTGTTGATTGGAAAGTGGAAAGTGGTGGAAAGACAGTGCCTCCATTAAAGTATTGTTTTCTGCTAGATTTGTCTGGTGTCAATCCCTGCTTATCTAGAGCACAGAGAACGAATCCTGAAATGGCTTTCTCTCTTTTTCTCTCTCCTGGGGATGGGACTCATTTTTGGCACGGGCCCTCGCACACGCAACCCACTTTCCCTTTCAAAATGAGAACGGGCCTGGGGGAGCACTAAATCTCCTGCCAGGAAGGTGTTGGGGGGGGGGCAACGACGAATTATCTGGAGCGGCTAATGAGGCTGCCTCATTCTGGGTTGAAAACTCCAGGAGTTGCATTTCAGCATTCACACACACACACACAACGACACCCAGAGAGAGAGAGAAACACACAAACGTCTTTCTCTCCGAAAGCAGGTTTGTCAACCCCAGTGACTTTTAAGAGGGGTGGACTTCAACTCCCAGAATTCCCCAATCAGCCGTGTATTTTTTTTTTCTCCTCCTATCCTCTAAAAGCAAAGAGGTTTCAGAGAAAGGGATTATAAGAGAGTAAGTGGGCCCACAATGGGTGTACGTATCAAAAGGAACGCATTCGTGCCAGGGAATTCTGGGAGTTGAAGTCCCACCCCTCTTAAAAGTCGCTGAGGACGACAAACCTTGATCTAGAGATCAATAGTTTGTTTGTTACACAGCATCTCTCTCTCTCTCTCTTCTCCCTCTCTCTCTTCCTCTCCTCTCCTCCCTCCCCCTTCATCATCATCTTCATCACAGGAGCAGCTGCCAATCCAAGGCAGCATCTCAGCTGAGTGGGCAAGACACCCCTCTCCTCCTCTTTGCCACCCCCCCCCGCCAAATCTTTCTCCGGGGGGGGGGGAGAGGAGAAAAGGAAGAGCGCCCCCTCTCCTCAAAACCTCGGAGGGAAGGGGCGATTTAGAGGAAGTCTGGGGTGCGTTGACCCATGCCAAGCGGCCTTTTGGGGGGGGGCCACCCCCCCATCCCATCCCAGCCTTGCCCGCCCCCACAGCCTCTGCATTAATCCCCCCCCCGTATCACTCACCTTGCCAAGCAATGCAGCAATTTTAAGCAAACGCACCAAGAATCTTCAATGCTAAAACTCCCTCCCTCTTTTTTTGACCTGGGGTGGGGGGGAAGGGATTGAGAGCCAGGCGGGGGCGGGAAACTGAGGCAGAACAGAAAGGGCGAAAGTGATTCCCCCCCTTTTTTTTCTTCCTTAAAAAAGGTGAGGGGGGGGTCTTGGCAGGAGGCGAAGAAAAATTCAAAAAAAAAATCAAAAAAAAAGAGGGGGGGGAATGTTGCAAAATGCAACCTTGGGGGTCTTTCTTCCTTCCTTCCCTTGCTCAGCTGCCCCCCTCCCACCCCCCAAGCCTCCAGCACTCCCCCCCCCTCCCACCCCGGGAGACCCCACTTTCCCTTTCTGGCCAAGAAACAAAATTGCCAATAAATAAATAAATAAATGAATGGGGAGCCGTGTGTCTTGCAAGGCGGCCCCCTCCCCTATTCTCTCTCTCTCTCTCTCTCTCTCTCTTCCCCATTCATAATTCCTGAAGCTTTTCCAGGAGAAGCACCGCTGACGCCATCAGCTGTCTCGAAAGCTGACGCACTCCACCGGCCCCAACACACAACACACAACAATCACAATCACAACAACAACAACAGAGAGAGAGAGGGGGGCGAGCGCACGGACTCATTCCTCTCTCTCAGCCTGCAAACCTGACCCCTCTCTCTCTCTCCCCCTCCTCAAATTAAAATCATCTGCTCCGCGATCACGCAACCCCATTGCTGGGGGTGAAGGGGGTGGGATGGGGGGGGTCTCTCGGAGGAGGAGGGGTCTTCCTACCCGCCCCCAGGCGAATAATGAACGGAGACCCCCCCCTCCCCAATAACGCAGCACCTCTATGGTACCCCCCCCAGTCGGGTTTTTCTGGGGATGGGGATTGGGGGGGGCAAAGTCATTTCTGCTCTGATGGAGTGGGTGGGGGGGCTTGGAAATTGGGGAGGGGGCGACCCTCATGGACCGACGCGGCCGGATGGGAAGAAAAGTTGAGAATCCCTCCCTTCTCCCCATCCGGCGGTCCCATCCCCACCCCCTGAGCCGTCCTGCCAGAGGTGAGCCTCCCCCTCCCCAATTTCCCCAAGGGATGGCGAAATCCGCCCCTCCCCCATTGCTCAAGTCACTTCCCCTCCCCCACCCCTCAGGCCTTAAAAGAGAATTGAGCCCCCCACCATCCTTTCCAAAACCCTTCCCCTCCCCCACCCCGCCATTCTCTCCTCTGGCTTTTGCCCCCCCCCCTCTCCCCCACACGCAGTCTGCTATCCCACCGGATCAGCTCTGGGCTCCATCCTGCCTCTCTCCCTCCCCCCCCCCAAATTTTAACCCACACCCCCTCAAATATTTGCATGGAATCTTCACTCTCTCGCTCTCTCTCTCTGGGATGGCTGCAGCCCCCCAGTCGGGAGGGATGGGTTTTGTAGTCCCTTGCAGCTGGAAGACCAAGGCTGAGAGGGGGTGGGCCTAGCTGAGACCCTCAGATCTGGGGAGACCCCCGTCCTCCCACCCACCCCCACCCCGAAATCCAAGCAGCTCTGCTGCTCTCTATGCAGCCTCCCCCCCAAAAAAAACCCCCATGGTTTTAAAACCTGTCCAGCTTTCAACGCTTCTCTTTGACCCCCCCCCAAATTACAGCCCCCCCCATCACTGCAACCCCTCCACCCCCCAATACCGTCAGCAGATGCCGTTCCTTCTTCGCCTTCCGGACGTTGTTCAGAAAACGGCGGCCCATTTTCTTGGCATACCAGACGGAGACAAACATGATGTGGCAGAGAATGGGAAAGGAGGGGGGGGGGCGGGATGATGGACCGAGGCAGGCAGGGCCCCCCCCCCCACCCCAGTTCCTTAAGAGCGGCTTCAAGATCTCTCTCTCTTCCCCCCGCCCCCTTCAATGCCTCCAAGCTTCGCTGTCTGGATTGGGAGGAGGGGGCTAGTTGGTTTTGGGGGGCCAAAGGGGAGAGAGGGCAGCCCCGGGTGGCATCGGCCTGGAAACTCCTGCGTTTGGGGGGGCAGGATTGTGCCAATGACGGGGTGGGGGGCGCGCAGCAAGGAAGGCGCTCTATCCCTCCCTCTTGCTCAGCCTCCTCATCCTCAGTGGCAACCCCTTCCTTCCTTCCCTCCCTCCCTCCCTCCCTCTCTCTCTCCCTCCTTCCTTCCCTCCCTCTCTCGCTCTCCCTCCTTCCTTCCTCCTATCTCCTCCTTCCTCCTTTCCTCTCTCTCTCTCTTTCACTATTTTGCTCTTTCACTCTTCTTCCCTCCCTCTCCCTTTTTCTTTCTCTCTCTCTTCCCCCGTCTCTCTACCTTCCTTCCTTCTTTCCTTCCTATCTCCTCCTTCCTTCTTTCCTCTCTCTCTCTTTCACTATTTTGCTCTTTCACTCTTCTTCCCTCCCTCCCTCTCCCTTTCTCTCTCTCTCTCTCTCTCCCTGTCTCTCTACCTTCCTTCCTTTTTTCCTTCCTTCTATCTCCTCCTTCTTTCCTCTCTCTCTCTCTCTCTCTCTCTTTCACTGTTTTGCTTTTTCACTCTTCCTCCTCTCTCTCCCTTTCTCTCTTTCCCCTGTCTCTCTACCTTCCTTCCTTCTTTCCTTCCTATCTCCTCCTTCCTTCTTTCCTCTCTCTCTCTTTCACTATTTTGCTCTTTCACTCTTCTTCCCTCCCTCCCTCTCCCTTTCTCTCTCTCTCTCTCTCTCCCTGTCTCTCTACCTTCCTTCCTTTTTTCCTTCCTTCTATCTCCTCCTTCTTTCCTCTCTCTCTCTCTCTTTCACTGTTTTGCTTTTTCACTCTTCCTCCTCTCTCTCCCTTTCTCTCTCCCCCGTCTCTGTACCTTCCTTCCTTCTTTCCTTCCTTCTTTCCTTCCTTTCCTTCTTTTCTTCCTTCCTTCCTTCCTTCCTCTCTCTCTCTTTCACTGTTTTGCTCTTTCACTCTTCCTCCCTCCCTCTCCCTTTTTCTTTCTTTCTTTTTCTCTCTCTCTCCCCTGTCTCTCTGCCTTCCTTCCTTCTTTCTTTCCTTCCTTCCTTCCTTCTTTCTTTCTTTCTTTCTTTCCTTCCTTCCTTTTTTCTTTCCTGGGGGGAGGGGCAAACCAGCTCACCACAGGGTCCTGAAAAGATGGAGAGCAGCAGGGGCAGGTGGAGGGGTATCAGAGGAGGGGGGAACCCCAGTTTTTCTTTTCCCCCCCTTCCCAAGAGAGAGAGGAAAGGGAGAAGAAAGGAAGCAATCTCTAGGCAGGGAGAATGCTGGTGAAGGGGACGGGGTCTCGGCTGCCAAGGGGGAGAGCGTCTCCTAGGCACTGGAAACCCCCCCTTTCTTCCTCCTCACCCCCCTCCCCAACCTGCTGGCATGCTCCTCCCCGTTGCCTTTTCGGAGCAGATGGAGGCCCAGATGGAGCAGGAGCTGAACCCCCCCCCCCCATGTCTGCTAGGGCCAAAGGAACAAGAGTGGGGGGGAGGGACAGCTCCTTTTGGGGATGGGGGCTCCGGCAGAAAGCGAGGGTCTCTCTCTCTCTCCCCCCTCAACACTGGGCATCCAGAGGCCTCCCCTCTGCCCCCACCCCATCCCGGGGAGGGTGGGGGGGGGGGAAGGCACCGAAGGACCGAAACTGACGGTTTAAACAGCCGCCCCCTCCCCAATCTGGAGCGCTTCTTTTCATTGGCAGAAAAGGAGGAGAGAAAAGGATGATGGAGGGGGGGGGTTTGTCTGAGCTTCCGGTAAAGGTGGAGGGAGCAGAAAAAGCAGGAACAAGGGCTCTGGGTCTTGGGGGGGGAGGGAGGAGATTTGGTGGGGGGGGGTGCTAGGAAGGAAGGGGATTTCAAATGAAAGCCCCCCACCCTCCCTTCCCCTGTCCGGATGGATGGATGGGAAAAGAAAGAGAGAAGAAAGGGGGAAGGGAGGGATTCGCAGATGGGCCACAGGTCCTGGGCCGAAAGGATGGAGCGCAGGTGGAACCCCTGCCCAAAGACCCCCACCCTGGCACCACCACCCCCTTACCTGTCCACGAAAGATGGAGAAAACAAGGGGGGGAAGAATAGGTGGGCCCAGTTCTGGGGTGCGAGCATCTCCCTGGGCATCCGAGCCCCACAAAAGCAGCTGTCCGAGAATGCCCTGCTGTTGACCGCCTGGGCCACCAGGGGGCGCCCTTCTCCCACTTCTGCTGCTGCTGTTACTACTGCAAAACCTTGGGGGGGGGCGCTTCCCTAATCTGGCCCACGGTGGGGGGGGGAGGAAGCGAGGGGGGAGGAGGAGGATGCTGGGAGCTGTAGTCCCTGGAAGAGGCCAGGTGGGCGAAACCAGAATAATGGGGAAGGGGATTGTGGGGGAGGGGGGCACGCCTTCATTTCCCCCTTTCTCCCCCACCCCCACTTCCCTGCCTTTGATCCAGACCTCAGATTAGCCAGATTCAAACCAGGATTGGGGGAATCCTGGGGGCAAAACCTCCTAAAATAATTCCTCGGGATATTTATCATTGTTAACCCCCCCCCCGCAGATTAGCCCCTCCCCCACTACAGGGGATCCACTGGGGATCCCTCCAGAGATTAACCTCTCCTGTTAGCAGTCCTGTCAGCGACAATAGAGGTAATCCTCACACCTATGACCGTTTAGTGACCGTTCCAAGTTACAACGGCACTGAAAGCAAACGACTTACAACCTGTCCTCGTACTTATGACCATTCGTTTAGTGACCGTTCCAAGTTACAACAGGCACTGAAAAAAGAATGGCAGCTATACAGCTGGTCCTCGGCTTACAATGATTTGTTTAGCGACAGTTCTGAGTTCCAACGCCGGTAAAAAAAACACAACCCCTGACTTATGATCAGTCCTCGCACTTACGACCGTGGGAGCATTTTTTTTTTCCCCCATGGTCACATGATCGAAATTCCGGCACTTGGCAACCGACCCTTTGCGATCTTCACGACCAGTTTCCGGCCCAGCAAAATCGTCGGAGGGAGCTGGATTCGCTGAATGACCATCTGATTCATTTAACGACCGCAGCGATTGGCTTAACGACAAGACGTCGCAAAACTGGGAGCGACTCGCCTCACAACCGTCTCGCTTAGCAACAGCCGTTCTGATCCCTGTTGGGGTCGTAAATCGAGGACTACCTGTAACCCTAGGGATCCTTTCTAACTAACGCTTTGCGTCTTCTTCCTATGCAGGTTGCCACGCTTCGGAAAAAGGTAGACTGCCCTAGGAGATGGAGGTTCCATCTAGCGGCGACAGGCACGGAGGCCTTCGTTCTCCGTCCGCGATGCCAGGGGCTGATTCTGGCACCGTCCTCGGAAATTAAGTGCAAACGTGACTCAAACAGAACAAAATATTCTGTCTGCACCCACGAAAAGAAAAGATTGTGTCGTAGGCCGCATAATAGGAGCAGCCCAAGCATTTATCGGCTGCTTTTTGATCTTTTCCCATTTGCCTCTCCCTCCGACCCTAGAAAAGACCCCCCCCCCCGTCTCAAATACTACCATTTTTCACTCCTGACAACTTTAAGGTGGGTGGGCTTCAACTTTCAGAATTCGGTGACCAGAACGTAGTTCTTTTGATCTGCGTCCCGCTTTCTACTCCCGGTTACTCTCTTGTAATCCCTTCCTCTGCGATCTCTCTCCGCTCTAGGGAGTGGGAGACAGAAAACGGGCATGGCTGGCTGCCTGGGGAATTCTGGGAGTTGAAGTCCACCCATCTTAAAAGTTGCTGCCCTAAATTAACACCGACGACAAAAACGAAGGCACGCACACGCATACTAATTCCCGCTGCTCTGCCTTGTAACGAACGCAAAACCTTCTCAAGGTACTTAAGCCCTGATTAACTGTCCTGACCTTTCAGCCACGGGGGACATCCAAATTAAATACATTTGCATAAGGACGGCCCCAGCTGTCCTGCCGTGGCCTCGGGACACTTCCTTCATCACGTTGTCCAGGAAAGAGCGGATGTGACATCCGGGAAAGATATACAGATTGGATGGGGGGGGGGGGCTTTTGCAACCTCCATTTTGACTTTTTTGCCCTCCAGGGGAGACTCCCCTGTTCCTAATCACAGGTAGATTACAGTTCTACCTTTCACGGTTCCAGTTCCTAACTTGAATCTCTGTCCATGTTGGAAAACTACCAGCCAGGCAGAGAGGAGGCGTCAAGTAGGGAAGTAGCCTAGCATCCTTGCACAGCTGCAAATGCCATCAGCCTCATCCCTCCAAAGAGCCATGGAGCCTCATTTATTTATTCAATTCATTTATTCAATTTATTGGTTTAGAATATAACCTTATCTGGACAGTTTCTTGTACTATAGGTAGGACACAGTACACGTAGTCCTCGACTTACGACCATTCGCTTAGTGACCAAAGTGACAACGGCCCTGAAAAACGTGACTTAGGACTGGTTGTCCACACAACTGTTGCGGCGTTCCCCAAGGGTCACGTGATCCAAAGCCGGACGCTCGGCAACTGACTCGTATTTACGACGGGTGCAGTGTTCCGGGATCCTGTGCTTTCCCCCTTTTGCGACCTCCTGGCAAGCAAAGCCAACGGGGAGGCCAAATTCACTTAACAACGGTGTTACTACAACTTAAGAATTGCGCTGAGACACTTAACGAGAGTGGCAAGGAAGGCAAACCCCACTTAACAAATGTCTGACTTAAGGACAGGACATTTTGAGCTTAATTGTGGTCATAAGTCAAGGACCACTTGTATATAAGAACACCGTGGCAAAAGAGAGCTCAAACGTAACAGATAAACACCTGGAGAACTTCACAGCAAGTTTGGACAGAGGACCAAGTCTTCTACTCCTCCATCAAACCGCATCTCCTCAGCCCCATGCTGACCCACATTTATGGAGAACGATGTTGGGAACGGTGCCCCCCACCCCCCACCCCCCCGACTTGCAATCTTCCGGTGGAAGGGAAGGAAATGAGGTCACGCAAATCCCTGCTTTAGCATCCTCTGAATATCAAGCTTGGTCAGGTGAAGACTTGGGGACTTCAACTCCCAGAATTCCCCAGCCAGCTCTTTTTTTTTTATTTTTTTTATTTGCTGAAGTCAAGATATATTACGTCTACTACTGTACATTCCCACCGTCTATTAAGAAAGTTAACCTATTCAAAAAAAAAAAATGCGAGAAAATAGCCAAGCCTATCCGTGTTGAATTCTGGTAAACTCATCGCTGGCTGGGGAATTCTGGGAGTTGAAGTCCACAAGTCTGGAAGTGGCCCACGATTTGGGGGCCATTGGAGACCCCCAAATCATGGGACGACCTGGCATTCCCTGGAAGTACCTTTGTGGACGCTTTGTGGCCAATGATTCACAACAGAAACGGAGCTCGTATTTGCAATTTAGCACAGAGGAAACCAAGTCACATCCTGGGAAAAAAAAGGTGGATTCTCCTCTTTTGGAGACCCCCCTCTCTCGAACACAGATCCCTTTGCCACACTTCGCCTGCTCCCCCCAAAAAACTTTTCTACAGATGTGCCGTCGTTCCAGCCAGTGGAACCCGTGGAGATGTTAAGGCCGGCCTACCTCACAAGGTGCTCGTCGAGAAGACATCACCAAACGTTCTTAACTCCCCCTCCCCCCAGGCAGCTGATAAAAACATATTAATTAGCATTGATCCTTCCTTCATATTGCACTGACTCTTGCACAATAAATTAAATGCCACGACATTGTAAAATCAGCATTAAAAAAAAACGACAACGGCAGCGTCTGTCCGTAGTTCGCGCGCTTAAAATATTATAAAAAGGAGGCATTCCCTGCAGCTAGGATGAAGCAGGATTCGGCTTTGAGTTGGGATGGGGTACCACCAGGAAATCCTGGGCAGGAAAGAGTGGGAAGATACATGTGCCAATGGCTTGCAAATACTTGACAGCCCCTTCCGTATTACTGCGAGGACAGCCCACAAAAGTCTATCGATGGAGCAACCCCAAAAATTGAGAAATGGACTTTCCTCCATCTTGACTTTTTTGCCCTCCTTCCTGTGCTCACCTGTTGGTTTTTTTTTGTTTTTTTTTTTGCAACGGGTAGGATGTTGCATCAAACTCTGAGAAAGTTTTAAGCAAGATTGCGAGAAAATCCCCTTCACATTCTTGCTTTTGGGAGAAAGAACGAGCAAAGAAGGTTTCGAAATATCTAATTTCAACGTTCCTCCTTCAGAGAGAGAGAGAAATGGAGTTGGCTAAAAGACTCTCTGGTCAAAAGAGGTCCAACTTTTTCAGCCCTGATCTAATGGTGAAGGCACCAGGTTAGAAACCAGGAGATGGTGAGTTCTAGTCCTGCTTTACGAATGAAAGCTTGCTGAGTGACTTTGGGCCAATCACCAGGAGACTGGGAGTTCTAGTCCCACCTTCAGCACAAAAGGCAGCTAGGTGACTTTGGGCCAATTACTAGGAGAAGGTGAGTTCTAGTTCTCCATTAGGCACAAAAGTCAACTGGGTGACTTTGGCCCATTCACCAGAAGATAGTGAGTTCTAGTCCCACCTTAGCCATGAAAGTCAGTTGGGTGACTTTGGGCCAATCACCAGGAGACGGTGAGTTCTAGTCCTGTCTTAGGTGTGAAAGCTTGCTGAGTGACTTTGGGCCAATCACCAGGAGACTGGGAGTTCTAGTCCCACCTTCAGCACAAAAGGCAGTTAGGTGACTTTGGGCCAATCACCAGGAGACAGTGAGTTCTAGTCCTGTCTTAGGTGTGAAAGCTTGCTGAGTGACTTTGGGCCAATCACCAGGAGACTGGGAGTTCTAGTCCCACCTTCAGCACAAAAGGCAGTTAGGTGACTTTGGGTCAATCACCAGGAGACGGTGAGTTCTAGTTCCCCATTAAGCACAAAAGTCAGCTGGGTGAATTTGGGCCATTCACCAGGAGACGGTGAGTTCTAGTCGCACTTTCAGCACAAAAGGCAGCGAGGTAACTTTGGGCCAATTACCAGGAGACAGTGAGTTCTAGTCCCACCTTAGCCATGAAAGTCAGTTGGGTGACTTTGGGCCAATCACCAGGAGACTGGGAGTTCTAGTCCCACCTTCAGCACAAAAGGCAGTTAGGTGACTTTGGGCCAATCACCAGGAGACAGTGAGTTCTAGTCCTGTCTTAGGTGTGAAAGCTTGCTGAGTGACTTTGGGTCAATCACCAGGAGACGGTGAGTTCTAGTTCCCCATTAGGCACAAAAGTCAGCTGGGTGAATTTGGGCCATTCACCAGGAGACGGTGAGTTCTAGTCGCACTTTCAGCACAAAAGGCAGCGAGGTAACTTTGGGCCAATTACCAGGAGACTGGGAGTTCTAGTCCCACCTTAGCCATGAAAGTCAGTTGGGTGACTTTGGGCCAATCACCAGGAGACTGGGAGTTCTAGTCCCACCTTCAGCACAAAAGGCAGTTAGGTGACTTTGGGCCAATTACTAGAAGAAGGTGAGTTCTAGTTCTCCATTAGGCACAAAAGTCAGCTGGGTGACTTTGGCCCATTCACCAGGAGACTGGGAGTTCTAGTCCCACCTTAGCCATGAAAGCCAGCTGAGTGACTTCGGGCCAGTCATTCCCTCTCAGCGCAACCGACCTCACAGGGTTGTTGTCGGGGAAAATAGGAAGAGGAAAGACGATTACGTATTCTTGCCACCTTGAGTTGACTTATGAAGTAATAAAGGCAGGATGGGAAAAAAAATAAATAAATAAAAATAAAACCAAGTAAAATAAAAAAAATAACTTTTACTTTCCCCATTCATTTTGGGAGAACTTCTGCCAGAGCGGCATCCAAACTTATGGATCAGAGAATACGTGTTTAGCATGCGAGATTCCCAGGCTCATTTCACACCTGCCCCCTTTGGCTGGCATCTGCCCCCACATGCGCCCTACGGATGCCATCCGCCTCACCCCCCAAGCCCATCGTCCCCGTCCCCACGGCTCACGGTTGTACATACAGATTCCTCTCAGCAGGGCAGAGCGGAGGCTACGCGTGTCGGCGGGCTGCGTGGAAAAGATTGCGTGAGGGTGGAGGTCATGAAGGGGAGGGCACGCAACGCACCAAGCCATGCCCAATCATGCTCGCACACGCATGCAGAGAGGAGACAAGAGTCACAACAGGCACATAGACTCGTGCGGAGTCCGTGAGAACCCCTGATCCGGATTTTTTGCTCACAGACGTTTCGTGACCCGACTAAGTAACAACATCAGTGCAACGGGGAGTGCGGTGTTAATTCTCTTTACACAGGAAGTCCTCGACTTACGACCCCAACCGAGCCCAAAATTCATGTCGTTGAGGGAGACATTTTGTTAAGTGAGTTTGTTAAAGGGTTAACAAACAGT
Source organism: Pantherophis vulpinus (assembly GCA_037215915.1). Classification (NCBI taxonomy): domain Eukaryota; kingdom Metazoa; phylum Chordata; class Lepidosauria; order Squamata; family Colubridae; genus Pantherophis; species Pantherophis vulpinus. The sequence goes on from JAXLNS010000009.1 coordinate 1,439,815, forward strand.
TTGCTAAATTGGTACCCCAGTTGTTAAGCGAATCAGGTGGCCCGCATGGACGTCGCCGGTCAGAAGGTCGCAGGAGGCGATCGCGGGACTGCGGGACACTGCAACCGTCATAAATGTGAGTCAGTTGTCAAGCATCCGAACGTAAACCACGTGATCGTGGGGAATGCTACAAGGGGCGTAAGTGTGAAGCACGGCCGTAAGTCCCTTTTTTCAGTGATGTTGTAACTTTGAATGGCCACTAAACGAACAGTTGTAAGTCGAGGACTACCTGTATAAAGTAATTTCTCTTGCTAATATGGGTAATTATATTATTCTGTACAGATAATCCTCGATTTACGACCCCAATTGAGGCCAAAATTTCGGTGGTTAAGCGAGACACTTGTTAAGTGCCCCATTGTACGACGTTTCCTGCCCCAGTTGTAAAGTGAGTCAACCGTTAAATTAGTCAAATCGTTCTTAAGTGAATCTAGCTTGACGTTGCTTGTCAGAAGGTTGCGGAAGGCGACCACGTGCCCTTGGGACACTGCGACCGTCATAAGTATGAACCAGTTGCCAAGCATCTGAATTTTGTTCGCATGACGACGGGGATGGCTGCAAAGGTCGTAACTATGAAAAACGGTCATAAGTCACATTTTTCAGGGGCCGTTGTAACTTCAAATGGTCCCTAAACGAACCATCATAAGTCGAGGATTCCCTGTATACTGGTTTCCACTTGATTGTTTGTCTGGTGTTAATCCCTGCTTATCTGTGTCCTCGACTTCGTTGAGTGATCATTCAAAGGTACAATGGCAGTGAAAAAAAAGTGACCGACAGCCAGTCCTCACCTTTATGACCATTGCACATCCCCATGGTCATGTGATCAACATTTGGCCACTTAGCAAGTCATGGGATCAACATTTGCGACTTCCTAGCGGGTATCCAGCAAGGAAAGTCAATGAGGGGAGGATTGATTCGCTTAACAACGGATCGAAATTCGGGCATTTGTCAACTGGCGTGTATTTATGACGTGGTGCGGTGGCCTAGCGGTGGAGTTCTCGCCTCACAATCAGGAGGCCGTGAGTTCAATCCCAGGTAGAGGCAGACATTTCTCTCTCTGGACACACTGAGAATATGTCTGCTGAACAAAACTCCTCATTGGAAACAGGAAAGGCATCCGGCCAGTAACCACTCAGCTCCATTCAGTTGCCCAGACTCCACCCCGCAAGGGATTATGGGGTCGTTAAACGAGGAGGATGTATTTATGACGGTTGCAGTGTCCCGGTTCACGCAATCACCAGTTGTGACCTTGGCAGCCAGTTTCTGAGAAGCGCAAAGTCAACGGATTCATTTAATGACCCTGTGATTCGCTTAACAAAGTGTAAACTGATTTGCTTTACAGCTGTGGCAAAACCTTGTAAAATCAGCCGTGACTCACTTAACAACCGTCTTGCTTAGCAACAGAAATCCTGGTCCCCAAATGGGGTCGAAAGTCGAGAACTACCGATAGTCTAGTTGGAAAGGACATGCTTTGATCTTTTTGTTTCCTTCTTTGGCTTTTGCATTGTCTCTTTTGAACGGTGTGTAAATGTGCTTTATCTCTATGTGTTTATTGATGGCTATCTTGATGAGTAACTTCTGCTGATGGCTAATTTGTCTGACTGCCAACCTTTCGGGAATTCCCTCGCATTTTTGGATTTAACTTGGTCTGAGAGGCTCACAGATTCCCAGTGGGGCTCATGGTTGTGCTCTGCTAGTTGTCTGCACGTGTGTCCCACACATGGTGGCAGTTACAATCCCTACATTATATGTTCTAGGCTTTAATGTCTCTTTTGAATGGTGTGTAAACGTGGATTCTCTCTATGTGTCAGTGGATGCCAACTTCCAGCAAACGGGCCGTTTCCAACCTCCGGAGGGCCTCCGGGGGGGTGGAGAAGGCCGGTTTCGCCCTCCCCAGGCTCCTAGAAAGGCTCTGGAGCCTGGGGAGAGCAAAAAACAGGTCTTCCCCACACACCCCAGGCCCTCCGGAGGCAGGAAACAGCTGAAAATCAGCTGGTGATCAGAAGGCCCGAAAATCAGCTGGTGAGCTGAGCTTGCATGCCCACCGAGATGGCTCCACGTGCCACTTGTGGCACGCGTGCCATAGGTTCGCCATCACAGTTCTAGGCCAATGATGGCAAATCTATGGCACGCAGAGGCATCTCTCCAGGCATGCGAGCCGTCGCCCGTTGCTCTTTTGGGTTCCGGCGCGCCAGCCAGCTGGTCTTCACACGCGCAGGAGTGCCGGAAACTGGAAGACCAGCCCCCCAGTGCGCATATTCGTGCCGGGCAGCTGCTCTTCCAGTTTCCAACACCGGAAGTGCACTGGCCACCTGGTCTTCTGGTTTCTGGCATGCATCCATGCGTGAAGACCAGCTGGGTGGTGCGCATATGCGCATCAGAAACCAGAAGATCATCTTCCCGGCCTGCGAATGCGCATTGGACGGCTGCTCGTCTGGTTTCTAACACACGCGCTCCCATTTCTGCGCTCGGTGCCAAAAAGGTTCGCCAACACTGTTCTACGTTTTATTGTCTCTTTTGAATGGTGTGTAAACGTGGATTCTCTCTATGTGTCAGTGGATGGCAAATTTATTAGTCGCATTTATTAGTCGCATTTCTATGCCGCCCAACTCCCTAGGGACTCTGGGCGGCTTACAACAACAAAAAAAAAAAAATACAAACAATATCCCGTAATTTTTTTTTTTAAAGAAAACATTAAAAACCCATACACTCCATTCAATGGCTGAGTCTCGTAAATTTGCCGTAGCGAGATCAACGGCCCCAGGCCTGCCGGAAAAGACAGGTCTTCACCGCTTTCCAGAAGGCCAATAGGGTGGGGGCGGTCAGGACCTCAGGAGGTAATTGGTTCCAGAGAGTCGGAGCAGCCACAGAGAAGGCCCTCCCCCGCGGGCCCGCCAACCGACATTGTTTAGCTGACGGGACCCAGAGGAGACCAACTCTGTGGGATCTTACCGGTCTCTGGGAGCTATGCGGCAGAAGGCGGTCTTGAAGATAGCCTGGCCCTGAGCCATGTAGGTTAAAGGTAATAACCAACACCTTGAATTGTGACCGGAGACCGATAGGAAGCCAGTGCAGCTCGCGGAGAATTGGTGTAATGTGGGTGTATCTAGGTGCACCCACGACAGCTCGCGCGGCTGCATTCTGGACCAACTGCAGTCTCCGAACACTCTTCAAGGGTAGCCCCCTTGTGAGGTGACAAGGGCATGAGTGACGGTGAGGAGAGCCTCCTGATCCAAGTAGGGTCGCAATTGGTGCACCAGGCGAACCTGTGCAAAGGTCCCCCTAGCCACAGCTGACAGATGTTGTTCTAATCTTAGCTGTGAGTCTAGGAGGACGCCCAGATTGCGAGCCCGTTCTGAGGGGGACAATTTCTCCCCTTCCCCAGAACCAAGGATGGGCAATCAACATAGTCTTTAGGAGGCAATACCCAAAGATTTACATGCCAACCTTTCAGGAATTCCCTAATGATTTTGGATTTGGTCTAGGATGCTCACAGATACCCAGTTAAAACTATGGTTGAGTTTGTCCATGAGTTGTGAGGTTAAGGAGTTGTCATTGTGTCTTCTGGCTGCTAGGTGTGGCCCAGGATTGTGCTCCGCTGCTTGCCTGCCAGTCTATCCCAGTTGGTGGCAGTTACAATCCCTGCGTTGTAAATTCTAGGCTTTATTGTCTCTTCTGAATGGTGTGTAAACGTGGATTCTCTCTCTGTGTCAGTGGATGGCAAATTTGAATGCCAACCTTTCAAGAATTCTCTAGCATTTTTGGATTTAGCTTCGTTTGGATGCTCACAGAGTTAAAACTATGGTTAAGGTTGTCCATGGGTTGTGAGATTAAGGAGTTTTCATTATGTCTACCGACTGGTAGTTGGTGTTCATAGATACACTGTCTTCTGCCTGTCCGTCATACTTAGTGGTTGTACATCCTTACGTTGTATGTTGTAGATGCCGCTGCTTTTTTCCGGGTCCCCTGAGTCTTTTGGCGCACTTAAGATGTTTTTGAAGGCATCAAAAGAAGTTCTCAAGGTATGACCACATTTGAGCCCAAAATATCTGTTGCTAAGCGAGACAGCTGTTGAGTGAATTTTGGCCCATTTTACGACCTGTCTTGATCCAGTTGTCCAGTGAATCACTACAGCTCTTAAGTGAGTAACACAGTCGCTAAGTGAATCCAGCTTCCCTGTCGACTTGGCTTGTCAGAAGGTCTCAAAAGGGGATCACATGATCCCGGGACACTGCGACCATCATAAATATGATCAGTTGCCAAGCGTACGAATTTTGATCATGTGATCACGGCCATGCTGCAACGGTCGTACATGTGAAAAATGGTTGTAATCCGCATTTTTCAGTGTCGCTGTAACTTGGAACGGTCACTAAACGAGTGGTCGAAAGTCGAGGACTGTCTGTAGGGCTGTGTGTTGTGGATCTGGGGCGCCCCATCGAAATAAAAATGCAACAGCTAGACAGGAGGACACAGGAAACAATCAGCGACACCTTCAAAGGAATAAAACTCACAACGGTAGAAGGAAACAGCAAAACACAACAACCCTTCCTGGATGGCCTCATCAGCGGACGATGCAATGGCAAATTAGGGATTGCTGAAAGGCAACCCACACTGACCTCGTGGTCCGTTAGCAAAGTAACAAGCCAACCTCCCACAAGAAAAGCTGTGTAAGGACGTTATTCAGACGAGTACACACACACTGTAGAAACACTCAAAAAAAGGACCCACCTCTCTAAAAGTCCCAGTAGACCAAGAAGAAAAAACAATAACAACAACAGGAGTCATCTACAACAAGGCTACCCAACCCCCTGGCCGTGGGACCAGTACCTGCCGTGGCCCGTTCAGAACCAGGAAGGTTGGGGACCGCTGATCTACGACATGCAATGTACAGACAGTAACAGAGTCCTGCAGAAGACTAGCACAACGCATCCATGAACAACAACTAGCAGTCAAAAACACACAGCGGAGGTACCTGGATCTCGCAACACGTGGACAGAGTCCAGTGGAGTCTCAACTGGGAAACTGGGCATCTTAGACCCAGCTGAATCCAAAAATACCGGGCAATTCCTGGAAACGTGGCATTGAAGCAAAACAGCCATCAATGGACACAGAGAGATAAACTACATTTACATACCATTCCAGAGAGACAATAAAAAGGCTAAGAAGGAAACAGAATGGACTAAAATTCAGATAAGCAGGGACTGACACCAGACAAATAAATAAGCAGAAAACAATACTTTAATCAAGAGTAGGAGAAAAAGACACCAACACCAACACCGGCAGGGCGAACTACTGTGCATAAACAGAGAGCAACCCCCCCCCCTCACACACACTCACACTACTGATACTGGTGATGTTACTTAGTTGGGTCAGGAAACGCCTGCAAGCATACAAGCAGGTTTAGAGAATACCAAGGACTCCACCGTTCAATCCTGAACTACAAATATTGTCAACCATAAGGACATAACATGCCTATCACTAGGGTGGGGTACTGGGGGAGGGTCATCTGTCACGCGTGCGGGCCAGAAAGGGGGGGGGGTTAGAGTGATCCTTTGGGGACCATAAGGAGGTGGTTTTTTTCGGAAGGACAGTGGTAGCTGTGGAGTTGTGTTGCAGCCGCCAGTACACTGGACATCTTTTGAGCACAGTAGTGTGTAGGGGAGTGTTAAAAAAAAAAAAAGGATCCACTCCAGGTGTCAAATTTGCTAGGTACGTCACTTCCTGCCTCACGTCGAAGGAGCCTCACACGATCCAGCTGCCACATTTCAGAAGCTGTAGCCCACCCATCTGCCGGAATCACTCCTGGACTTTGTGTTTTGACGTTGGCACATCGGTGCCCCTCCACAATTTTAGAAGTGTTGAAATCACTGGTCTTCGGGGCAAAGGAGGAGCAGAACCGACTACAGGTAGTCCTCGACTTACGACCACCGTTCAGCCCAAAATTTAGGTTGCTAAGTGAGAAATGTGTTGAGTGGGTCTTGCCACCATTTTATGACTTTTCTTGACACGTTTGTAAACTGAGTCGCTCTTTTTTTTTCATCCTCTTTTTAACCACCCCGTAATCCCTTGAGGGGGTCGAATCAGGGCAACTGAATGGAGCTGAGCGTTTTACTGGCCGGATGCCTTTCCTGTCGCCAATGAGGAGTTTTGTTCTGCAGTTATATTTCTCAGTGTGTCCAGAGAGAGAAATATCTGCCTCTACCTAGGATCGAACTCACGGCCTCCTGATTGCGAGGCGAACGCTCTGCCTCTAGGCCACCGCACCACTCTGTTACCTGAATCACTGCAGCTGTTAAATTAGTAACATGGTTGTTAAGTGAATCCGGGTTCACAATTAACCTAGTTGGGGAAAAATGGGGAATTTTTTTTTAAAAATCCATCAAAATTCTATTTTTTAAATCAAGATTATGTTTTCATTCCAGGGGTAGGAACTGTGGTTGTTCTGTCCGTGTGCGCACGATACAGGTAGTCCTTGAGTTACGACTGTAACGGAGCCTGCTCTTCACAGTCGCAACTCGTGACAATTACAAAGTAGGTCAGTCCCGTGACCAGCTTGCTTTTACGACCATTTTTGCAGCGGTCATTAAGTGACTCAGCGCAGTCATGAAGGGAACGCCACCGTCGTTAAGCAAACTGATGATTTGCTGTGAGTGTTTGCCAAAAACCAAAATGAAATGTTGGCTTCCAGCCAAAGTGTTGTAAAAGGCAGCCACATGACTGTGGGACGCTGCAAAGAGTTGTAAATGTGATCCGGTTGTTGACTGTTTGAAGTGCAGTCAAGTGACAGTGGGGAGACACAACCACTGAAACTTTCGATCCAGATGAAAAGCGTCACCAGGTAGTCGGTCGGAATTTCCAACAGTCACTAAGCAACTGGTCGTACGTTGAGGACTTGCCTGTGTTTCACATCTACTAAGTCCGGAGTAACAAGCCGACACTCCACAAAAGCTCAGCGAGGAACAAAAAAAACCAGGAAAACACAACCTTCCAACTTGGCAGGACCACACATCTTTGGACGCTGCACCGCTGCATGCCGCAAAGACAGAGACACCAAAATACACATCGCGAGCGCAGAATCGTACACCAACCAGCCATTGTGAAATACAGTAAACACAAGCTCGGGGTGCCCCACCTTGGCTCATGCTTTTGCTCCCTGCGAACGAGCTACACACCACTTTCCGACACCACAACATGAAACACACAGAGGAAATCCGAGGCTGTCGAACTAGAGGCCTTACGACGCTTCTTTTAAAAACGGTGGCACGTCTGAAGAGTGCGGGACCCAACATGGGGAAGGTTAAGGAACCCCGAACAGGCCAGGTTTAAAATGTTGAGCGTCGCCGTCACACTCGACAGAATCAGAGCGAAATGTTGGTCTCTCGCGCTAGCTAGGATCGGAAACACCACACCGTTTTGCACATTTTTCATCACAACCTGCGCACAGACACAGTTGCAGCCAAGACGACAGGTGCGAAGTCATTCCGCGTGATGAGAAAAACACCACACCGATAACACCGGCTGTGCGACAGACAGGCGGACATACACGACGAACGGGCCTTCTCACCAAAGGGACAGCGACACACGCAGGCGTCCGTGACGGGATGCTCGCACGCTGACCTCGTCCGACCCACGTCCTGCTGCGTGTAGCCCAACCACAAAGCAACGTACATGCGCCACGCCGCGTGCAAACACGGCCGTCATGCCAGCCCACGGACTCCAACAAAGACCACGGCGGGTGCAGGTGTGTGGAGGGTGGGGTGGGGTGCGGCCGGGGTGGGTGGGGCCAGGTGCGCCAGTGGTGGCAGCAGCAGAACGGTGCCCCCTCTCCTGGCCGGGGCACCCGTGCCTCCCCTTCCTACCTTGATGGGGGAGATGTGCGAGTGAGACACGTAGCCGTGGACGCTCTCGATCTGGGATAGGTTCTTCTCCGCCACGTGGACCAGCTCGGGGGCCTTTACCTGGTTGGGGAGGTGGGCGGGGCTATGCTCCAGCGGGGGGCTGTCTTCATCTTGGTAGCGATATTTCTGAAAGGAAAGCAAAGAGGTAGTAGACCAAGGGATGATTCCCGCCACCTGGGAGGCCGGACCGCAGAACAGGAGATACCGATAAAAGAGAATATCTGTCGCTCGGGGGTTGAAATAGAACAGCGATGGCTAACCTTTTTCCCACCGCGTGCCAGGAGGGGTTGGCGGGGGAGGGGTTGCGCGCATGTGTGTCCACACCCATAATTCTATGCGCCCCGCGCATGCGCGCATGACCGCTCCCCCCGTTCCCCCCACTCCTGGCACGCGATGGCCGTGTAGGCCCGTTTTTCTCTCACACCTGGCTCCAGAGCCTCCCTAGGAGTCTGGGGAGGACAAAAACAGTCTCCTAGACTCCTAGAAAGGCTCTGGAGCCAGGTGAGAGAGAAAAACGGGCCTTCCCCACAACCCCTCAAGGCCCTCCAGAGGGAGGAAACAACCAGTTTCCCTACTTCTGGTGGGCCCAGAAGGCCCCAAAATCAGGTGGAGTGCACTGGAGCTGAGCTCGCGTGCCCGCTGTTATGGCTACACGTGCCACCTGTGGCACGCGTGCCATAGATTCGCCGTCACGGGAATAGAAGTTTCTGGGGGGGGTTGTCTGAGCTTGGTGGTTTTCTCGCAGACATTTTATGACCCAGCTAGGGAACATTATCAGTACTAGAAGGAAGTGGGCTTTAGGGAAAGGAGGAGGAGGAGGAGGAGGAGGAGGAGGAGGAGGAGGAGGAGGAGGAGGAGGAGGAGGAGGAGGAGGAGGAGGAGGAGGAGGAGGAGGAGGAGGAGCTCCCTGATCTTAGTAGTTTTCTTGCTATACGTGCTATTACCCAAACTGCATAACATCATCAGTGGACTGATGACATTACCTAGTTTGGAAATAAGACGTCTGCAAGAAAACCATCACTCTCGGAGAGCATCAAGAACCCTTCAGAGCAGGAAATGTTTGCTCCAACCAGATCCACCCAGATCTGAACTCGGGGCTCACAGCGAGACCACAGCGGCACCCACAACCTCCCTCCTGTCCCAAACGGAGTGGGGGGTGTTCCTCTATTTGCAAATGGAGATAGTCCTAGAGTGACTCATGACCACAATTGAGCCGGACATTTCTGTGGCTGAGACCGTTGTTAAGTGAGCTTTGCTCCATTTTGCTCCTGCAAACAGAAATAGAACATCTGTGGTAGCAACAATAGGACTGTAATAGCGAGAAGGTGCTCTTGGGTGCAATCCCAAAACATTCTGGAGCATCCCTGGAATACTGTCGGCATTGACAAATTCACCATCGGGTCAATTGCAAAAGGCAGCTTTGCTTGGGAGAGCTGACATCCTTCAGGGAGACCTTCAACCACACCGTCAAACAACATCCGTCTTTCTTAGGGGGTTGGGAAGGACTCCAGAGGTGGATAAACAGGCCAAATCCAGTTTGAACATCTGGCTGACTTTAATAATATAGTTTCCACCCTTACCGCCATCAAACAACCACATCTGTCTGCACAATCCAAAGCGTACTGAAGATGTCTCCACGAATGGGGACGAAACGCTTGCAAGCACATCGCCAAGCTCGGAGCTCAAACCAACAACATAACATCTGTCTATCTTAGGGGTTTGGGGAGGATTCCAGAGGTGGATAAAAAGGCCGGATCCAGTCTCAACATCTGGCTGACTTTGCAACCAACTGTAGTAATAGAGCTTCCATCTTTAACGCCATCAATCAAACAAATTCCAGGTGTTTGGGAAGGACTGGAGAGGTGGATAAAAAAGGCCGAATCCAGTCTCAACATCTGGCTGGCTTTGCAACCAACCATAACAACAGAGCTTCCCTCCTTAAGGCCATCCAACAGCCACATCTGTCTATCTTAGGAGTTTGGGAAGGTGGGTAAACAGGCCAAATCCAGTTTGAACATCTGGCTGACTTTGCAACCAACTGTAACAATATAGTTCCCACTCTGAATGCCATCACACAGCCACATCTGCCTCTCTTAGGGGTTTGGGAAGGACTCCAGAGGTGGATACAAACAGGCCGAATCTGGTCTCAACATCTGGCTGGCTTTGCAGCCAACTGTAATAATAGAGCTTCCAACTTCAACGCCATCGATCAAACAAATTCTAGGTGTTTGGAAAGAAGAGCTGGATTTTTAAAAAAATGCTAAATCCAGTCTCAACATCTGGCTGACTGTGCAATCAGCCAACAATGCGTAAATACAGGCTTGGAAGAAAAACCGAAGCAGGGAGTTAAGAAGGATTCGGAGCGGGGGGGGGGGAGGGTGGAAATGTCACCCTCTCTGCTCCCCCACCGTCTCAATTCCTTCTCCGTTCCTTTTCGCGAGACACCCCCCCCCCGCCTGAAGGGAAAGGAATAATTACGGATTCTTCCTGGCAGCTCCAACCGTCTGTGTGACGGAATCGGCGAAGACTGAAGAAAGAGGCTCCGACTGGGACTTTTAAAATGTGGATTGACAGGGAACCGGAAGGGGTTTTTTTTGGGGGGGGGTAGGGTCGGGAATGGAGGATGAGACCACACAAAAGCACAAAAGTCATCTTCTTTTAACAACCCCATAATCCCTTGCGCGGTGGAGTCTGGGCAACTGAATGGAGCTAGTATAGAATATTTACTGGCCAGTTGCCTTTCTTGTCGCCAGGGCTGAGTTTAGTTCGGCAGAAAAACACGAACCTTTCACACACAAAATTCTCCTCCTAACACCCAATCGCAGGGGGGCTGGGTGGCACCCCTAATCTGACTCCGGCCCACAGTTTTCAAGCCTCTACGCAGAAAAGGGGAACCAAGGTGAATTCTTGGGTTTGTGTCGGACCGATAGTATGCGCAAATGATCACACAATCCGGGTGTGCAGGGTGCAAGCGATGATGCTCGGAGGCCGACAAGGGATACGGGGGGAAAGGTCGAGCATCCCAGTTTACAGAAAGTCCTCGACGTACGAACGACCACAATTGGCCTGGGAATTTCCGTTCTTAAGCAAACATTGCTTAATGTTAAGCATCACAATCTTTTTCTCAGTCGGTAAGTGAATCATCTGGGTCGTTGAGCGAATCCGGCTTCCCTCATTCACTTTGCCTGTCCAGAAGTTGGCAAAGCGAGCCGCATTCCATCGAACAACCTTTTTGGCCACGGTTGTTAAGCAAATCACTGCCGTTGGTAAGTGAATCGGACGGTCGTTAAGCGAATCTGGCTTCCCGCACTGACTTTGCTTGTCGGAAACCAGCTGGGAAGGTCACAAATGATGATTACATGACCCCAAACTGTTGTAAATACAAGCCAGTGACTTATGACCGTTTTTCACACTTACGACCGTTGCAGCATCCCCATGGTCATATAATGAAAATTCAGACACTTGGCAACTGACTTATATTTATGACGGTTGCAAAGTCCCGGAGGTGACTTTTGCGACCTTCTGACAAGCAAAGTCAACAGGGGGAAGCTGGATTTGCTTAACAACCGGGCTACCCGCTTAACAACGGCAGCGATTCGCTGAACAACAGCGGCAAGAGAGGTTGCAAAACGGGGCAAAACTCAGCAACTGCCTCGCTTAACAATGGAAATTTTTTAACGATGGCTGCTGTGTCCCAGGGTCAATGGGGGAAGCCAGAGTCACTTAACAACCGGGTTACCTGCTTAACAACGGCAGCGATTCACTGAACAACGGTGGCCAGAAAAGTCGTCAAACGGGGCAATGCTCGCTTAACAACTGTCTCGCTTAGCAACAGAGATTTCGGTCGTACGTCGAGGACTACCTGAAATCAGCCCATCCCTTTAAAAAAAAACATTGTCCAAAAATGATCTGCAAATCCTTTTCCCCCGGCTGAGATCAGCACAACCTGCTGTGTGTGTGTGTTTGTGACTCGAAAAACAACAATGATCTGCTGTTTTTTTGGCTCAGCAAGAAACTATCCAGAAATTCTGCCATAAGACACACACACACACACTGAGGACAACTCGCTCACCCCTCCGGCATGGACTCCTTGATGCTGTTTTGCAAGGGCGTGTGTGTGTGAAAAATACACAACAAGCATTTTTCCGTAAGGGAGCCATTTGCTGAGACGGCAGAATCTCCATCCAATTTTGTCCTGGGAATTTTGTGCAAAAACACACACACATACACTCCCGCCCCAAAGCCGCAACCGGGTCACGGGATGTGCAAATCACAGAGTTGGGAAGGGACCTTGGAGGTCATCTAGTCCAACCCCCTGGGATTAGACTTTTTAAAACTGGGTACTGCTCATCCTCACATAATGTATAGCCGTGGGGATTTAAATTTATTTGCCATTTGCTGGGTGAGATCACTCAGTCTTGGCTATTTGAAGATGGGTGGACTTCAACTCCCAGCATTCCCCTATTTTTCCCCCACCACCATTTTGCTGAAGTCAAGATATATTACGTCTCCTGCATTCCCACCGTCTATTAAGAAATTTAATTTCTTAAAAGAATTTTAAAAAGTGTGATAACCGTAGGCCAGCCATATTTGTTCATGTCTAATTTTAAATCTAACATGTTGGGCTGTGAGGTCAGATCAAAGTTTTATATAGTGTTTTCTACCACTTGTCAGCTTGATGATGGATGGACTTCAATTCCCAGAATCCCCCAGCCAACAGATCGGTTTCCTGTTTAATTACCACGCCATCTAAGTCCACATTTAACTCGTTGATTGCCAGTAAGTTGTCATGGGTTATTTTTTCCACTTTGCTGAAGTCAAGGTATATTACATCTACCGCATTCCCACCGTCTATTATGAAAGCTACTTATCTATTAAGAAAGTTACCAAAAATTGTGTCTTGCCACGTCTCCCTTTGGTTGATCCATGCTGAATGGGGTCAAAATCTCGCTGGCTGGGGAATTCTGGGAATTGAAGTCCACCCGTCTTTTTAAGTGGCCATGGGTGCGAAACACTGGTCTAAACTACAACGCTAACAGCCCCAGCGGCAATGCTCCTTGGCTGCGGATGTTGGGAGTTGCCATTGAACCACCTGGGGGTTGGAGTTAAAGCTTCACCTATTTCTTTCTACCTCTCTAGAAATGCTTTTGGGGTGGAGGGTGGGGGAGCAGATAGGCCGGGGCCCAAAATGACAACAGAGGGGAAAATGGATGGATGGATGGATGATTGATAAATGAAAGGAAGACTGGAAGATTGACATAGATAGATCGATAGATAGATCGATAGATAGATCGATCGATAGATAGATCGATAGATCGATAGATCGATAGATCGATAGATCGATAGATAGATAGATAGATAGATAGATAGATAGATAGATAGATAGATAGATAGATAGATAGATAGATAGATAGATTGATAGATAGATCGATCGATAGATAGATAGATAGATAGATAGATTGATTGATAGATAGATCGATAGATAGATCGATAGATAGATCGATAGATAATGAGGGAGGGAGGGATAGACAAACAAACATGATGATAAATACATTGATAGAAAGACAGATAGATAGATACATAGAGAGAGAGAGAAATACTGTAGAGAGAGAGAAAGATAGATAGATAGAGAGAGAGAGAGAGAGAGAGAGAGAGATTATGGATATGGATATGGATATGGATATGGATACGGATGGATAGACAGACAGACAGACAGAGATACTGGTAGATGATAGAGAGATATCGATAGAAAGATATAATGATACATAGATATAGTTAATGAGAGAGAGAGAGAGAGAGAGGGGAATAGATAGATAGATAGACAGATAGATAGATAGATTATGGATATGGATATGGATACTGATATGGATGGATGGATGGATGGATGGATGGATGGATAGACAGACAGAGATACTGGTAGATGATAGATATCGATAGAAAGATAATGATAGATAGAGTTAATGATAGATAGATAGATAGATAGATAGACAGACAGACAGACAGATGATAAAGATAGATATAATGATAGGCAGGCAGACAGACGATAGATATTAGATAGATGATAGATGGATGATAGATGAGAGAGATGAGAGAGAGAGAGAGAGAGAGAGAGAGAGAGATGGATGATGGATGGATAGATAGAAAGATACTGCTCTGCTCTCCCTTAATATATACGCAACATACTAAGGCGATTTCTGCGATGCCCCTCCCACCCGAAAAAAGCCACGCCCACAGTCCCAACCTGCTTTTCCCAAAGTTACTTGCTAACTAATTGAGTTAGCTGGAGCCCCCTCGGCCCCCAGCAGCCCTTACCCTGGGGGAGCGGCGGAGCCCCCCCCACCCCCCACCCGGCAGACCTAACCCCGCCCCCTAGTTCCGATTGGCTGGTGGAGAGAAAGCCAAGACCCCGCCCTCCCACCTGCTACCCCTCCCCTCCCCTCCCCTCCCCGAGCGGAGCTCCGGATTAATCCCCAAAGCCTCTTAATTCAGCACCAAGGACAGCAGCTGGATAAGCCGTGGGGCGCGGTGGGGCGCCGGGACAGCCCTCGCCCTGAACCCTGGGCTGACCCCCTTCCCTCCCTCTCTCCCCCCCCACCCCCACTGCCTTGGACTCCGATACCCATCATCCCCTCCCCGATTCGACACACACACACCAAGCACGCTCCGCGGAGGGTCTCCCTCCCCTCTCGGCCCTTTGATCTGCAGAGTGGGGTGGGGTGGGGGTCCCCCAAAAGTGCCATCAAGGTAACCTCGGCGGAGGGGGTCTTTCACGTCCTTTGGGGGGGTTTCCCCCTCTTCCAGTCGCCCCCCACTCATTCTTCCCCTTCACCCCCCCATGGAAAGAGGGGTGGGTGGGTGGAAAGAGTCGGGGGTCCTTGCCGGGCACTTTAGGGTGGGGAAAAAGGGGGAGAGACCCTCCTTCGACCACCACCCCCGCCTGTTGTCCGCCCCCCTCCCAGCTCACCGCCCTCCCTGCTCGGAGACCCGGACAAAGAAGCCCCCCCGGGACCCCCGCAAGACCTTGAATGACCCCTGCCGTTCAGGACCCCCCCCACCCCAAATCGGCCCTACCTTGCAGCCGAAGACGAGCGAGATTGTCCGGTGGCTGCAGCTGACCTTGCACTGGCACAGCACTGGCGAGCAGCAGCTTGGCCGTCGGAAGGCAGCGGAGACCCGGGTCAGCCCCATCGCTCGGCCGGCCCTCGGGGGGCTCATCCGCTGCCCCACCGCCGCCCGGTGCCGCTGCTCCGCCGCCGGCTCCCGCTGCTGCCCTTGCGCCCCACAAACACACACAGCTGGCAGCTGGCCAACTCCAGTCTTCTCCCTCCCTCCCCTCCCTTGACCGCTGCCCCCCCCCCCCCAACTAGGCAAAGAGAAAGGATCGGGCCCCGGGGGGGATGGAGTGGTGGGGGGGTCGTAATGCTGTGTCCGCCCGTTCCTCCCCCTAACACACTTTCCAAGCCCTTGGGAAATAGAACAAGCATGGGATGGAGAGAGAGGCTGCTCCTGCAGCTGGAGGCTCTCTTTGGGTCCGTCTCACTCCTGTTTTTGGGGTTGGCCCAGGAAGCTTCCCCTGCCCCCCTTCCATGACCGCTACCCCCCATCCCACTAGGCAAAAAGGCCCTGTGGGGGGGAATGAGTATTGTGCCCGCCCGACTCCCCTCCAAAAGAGCCTTGGTGGTGCAGCGGACTAAAGTGCTGTTAAAGTAGCACTTAGCTGCCAGCTGCCTGCAGTTAGTGCGAGTTCGAATCTCACCAGGCTCGAGGGTTGACTCAGCCTTCCATCCTTCCGAGGTAGGTAAATTGAGGACCCGGATTGTGGGGGGCAATAAGCTGACTTTGTAGAAACACCGCCTATGAGGGGGGGAGGGGGCAAAAGCCCTACTAAGCAGGTATATACAAAAAGTATGAAGACTATTGCTATAAGTACATTGTAAGCCACCCTGAGTCTCCGGAGAAGGGCGGCATATAAATTGAACTAATAAATAATAATTAATAAATAAATAAACACACTTTCCAAGCAGAAATAGAACAACCATGGGATTTAGAGATAGTTCTCTTTGGGGTCCTTCTCTCAACTCAGGACTTGTTTTGGGGGTGTCCCGGGAAGCTTCCCCTCCCCACCAATGACCGCTACCCCCCCCCCCCCCAACTAGGCAAAGAGGAAGGATCGGGGCAGGGAAACGACAGTAATGCTGTGTCCACCTAACACACTTTCCAAGCCCTTGGGAAAGAGAACAAGCATGGGATTTAGAGATAGGCTGCTCCTGCAGCTGGAGGTTCTCTTTGGGGTCCTTCTCTCAACTCAGGATGTGTTTTTGGGGGTCGCCCGGGAAGCTTCCTCTCCCCGCCCCACGCACACATATGCATTTTCCTTGCAAGCAATTTATTTTTCATTGATTGATTTAATTTTTTAAAAATCCCACCTTCATTCCTTTCTGAATAACTGATAGCAGAGAACCTATGAGGTCGTCCTCGACTTACGACCACAATTGAGCCCCCACCCCCTCCCCTCCAAAAATTTTGGTTGGTAAGTGAGACATTTGTCAGATGAGCTGAGCCTCATTTTGGGGACATGGAATGGAATGGAATGGAATGGAATAGAATAGAATAGAATAGAATAGAATAGAATAGAATAGAATAGAATAGAATAGAATAGAATAGAATAGAATAGAATATTGGAATGAAGAGGAGAGGAGAGAATAAAGAAAATACGGAATGGAATGGAATGGAATGGAATGGAATGGAATAGAATAGAATAGGATAGGATAGGATAGGATAGGATAGGATAGGATAGGATAGGATAGGATAGGATAGGATAGGATAGGATAGAATAGAATAGAAAATATGGAATGGAATGGAATGGAATGGAATGGAATAGAATAGAATAGGATAGGATAGGATAGGATAGGATAGAATAGAATAGAAAATATGGAATGGAATGGAATGGAATGGAATGGAATAGAATAGAATAGGATAGGATAGGATAGAATAGAATAGAATAGAAAATATGGAATGGAATGGAATGGAATGGAATTAGAATAGAATAGAATAGAATAGAATAGAATAGAATAGAATAGAATAGAATAGAATAGAATAGAATAGAATAGAATAGAATAGAATAGAATAGAATAGAATAGAATAGAATATTGGAATGAAGAGGAGAGGAGAGAATAAAGAAAATACGGAATGGAATGGAATGGAATGGAATGGAATGGAATGGAATGGAATGGAATAGAATAGAATAGGATAGGATAGGATAGGATAGGATAGGATAGGATAGGATAGGATAGGATAGGATAGGATAGAATAGAATAGAAAATATGGAATGGAATGGAATGGAATGGAATGGAATTAGAATAGAATGGAATTGGAATAGAATAGAATAGAATAGAATAGAATAGAATAGAATAGAATAGAATAGAATAGAATAGAATAGAATAGAATAGAATAACAGAGTTGGAAGGGACCTTGGAGGTCTTCTAGTCCAGCCCCCTGCTTAGGCAGGAAATCCTACGCCACTTCAGACAAAATTCAGACACTTGGCTACTGACTCATAGATAAGACGGTTGCACTGCCCTGGGGTCACGTGATCCCCTTTTGCGACCGTCTGACAAACAACGTCAATGGGGAAGCCAGATTCACTTAATAACCGCGATTACTCATTTAACAACAAAAGTGATTCAGTGAACCACCGTGGCGAGAAAGATCGTACAGTGAGGCAAAAAATCACTTAACAACCGTCTCGCTTAGCGAGGGAAATTTGGAGCTCAGTTGTGGTCGTACGTTGAGGACTTCCTCCATTCTGAAAAGCATGCCACGCTCTCGTGTGATTTTTTTTTGTGTGTGTGTGGGGGGGGGTCTGCAGAGGACCCCCTAAGAATGGGGTGTGCTTTTGCCCAGTTCTTGCACCTTCTAAAAACGAGTGTGTTTGTTTTGTCTTTCCTTTTTCTACTTATTTGAATTTTCTGTACACAACGCCAGTCATTTCCAAGGGTGTGAAAGTCTAATGGATAAAAAAAAAAAAAAATACCCAGCACCGCATTTCATTGGGGTGTGTGTATATATATATATCAAGGACCCCACAGTCCTCCTCCTCCTCCTCCTCCTCCTCCTCCTGCTCGCACTCTACAAACCTCTCCCCCTTTCCAGCACTGATGTTGTTCCCTAGCTGGGTCATGAGACTTCTGCAAGGAAACCACCAAGCTCAGAGAGCACCAAGGATCCATCGGCCCTGTTAAAGCATTTGGAGGGGGGGGGATTTCAGGGGATCTGAACTGAGCTCTCCCCCCCTCCCCCGGTCCGATGCTAAGCATGGCAGAAGATAAGCAACTTTCATCCTTCGTTTCAATCCCCCCCTCTTCCCCCCCCCCCCCGTTCAAGCCACGTTGGCCAACAGCCCAGGTCTGATTAATCCCTGGTTTAATCACAGGTTCTCCCCCCACCCCCCTTCTCTGGATGGGGACAGGAAACGGCCCCACCTTCCTGCCCCAGCGAGGAAAGGGGCTGCTCAGCACCCCCAGAATGGCACCCTAATCTCTCTGCATCCCAAAAGTGCATCACAAAAGACAGCCATACCCATTCCCCATCCTGACTGGGGGATTCTGGGAGTTGAAGTCCACCCATCTTAAGCATCTCAAGCTGGCTGGGGGATTCTGGGAGTTGAAGTCCACCCATCTTAAGCATCTCAAGCTGGCTGGGGGATTCTGGGAGTTGAAGTCCACCCATCTTAAGCATCTCAAGCTGGCTGGGGGATTCTGGGAGTTGGAAGTCCACCCATTTTAAGCATCTCAGGCTAGCTGGGGGATTCTGGGAGTTGAAGTCCACCCATTTTAACCATCTCAAGCTGGCTGGGGGATTCTGGGAGTTGAAGTCCACCCATCTTAAGCATCTCATGCTGGCTGGGGGATTCTGGGAGTTGGAAGTCCACCCATTTTAAGCATCTCAAGCTGGCTGGGGGATTCTGGGAGTTGAAGTCCACCCATCTTAAGCATCTCAAGCTGGCTGGGGGATTCTGGGAGTTGAAGTCCACCCATCTTAAGCATCTCAAGCTGGCTGGAGGATTCTGGGAGTTGAAGTCCACCCATCATAAGCATCTCAAGCTGGCTAGGGGATTCTGGGAGTTGAAGTCCACCCATCTCTCAAGCAGCTGAGGTTAAGAAGAGGCCATATCCTTTTGCAACTCATTATCGCTCCCCAAGCAACTATACAAGAGGTAGTCCTCGACTTATAACGGGCCCAGATTTCTCTCGCTAAGCGAGACGGCGATTAAGCGAGCTTTGCTCCATTCCTTGAACTTAGAACAACTTCAGTGTCGCTTTGAATGTACACCAATCGGCACACATTAAAACGAAATTTTGTTGCCCGCAGCTCCCCCACGGTGGTTAAAGGAAAGAGTGCAGTCGTTAAGTGAGGAACGCAGTTGTTAAGTGAATCTTGGCTTCCTTGTCGACCCGGCTGGTCAGAGGGTCGCAAAAAAGGGGATTGCATGACCCCAGCGGGACACTACGACTGTCATGGATATGAGTCACCTGTCAAGCATCTGGATTTTAATCCCGTGACCATGGGGGCTGCCGCAATGGTCATTAAGTGTGAAACATGGTTCTAAGTCACTTTTTTCAGCGCCGTCCTAACGTCAGTAAATGAAGCGTTGCAAGTCGAGAACTAAATTAAGAACTAAACTAAGTCCCCTAAATTCTGTGGTTCTATCTTGAATTCCTGAATCTACAAATTCAGCCCAATTTTGCCCCTGATTTTTAAAGGAAGCAGCATTAATGAGCAAACCGTAGTTTCTCCCAGCCAGGAAACTATGTGTCACCTGTCCAGCATCTGAATTTTGATCCCGTGACCATTGCGGGGGGGGGGGGGAATGCCGCAACGGTCATTAAGTGTGAAACATGGTTGTGCTGGTTAGAGGGATAGTTCAGGGGTCTGCAACCTTAAATACTCCAAAAGAGCCATTTGGACCCGTTTCCCACAGAAAAGAAAACACCGGGAGCCACAAAACCTAGGTGGGCGTGGCCAACTCGATGTCACTCACTTCCACTGGTCACATGACACCCCCCTAGCCACGCCTACCGGGTCTGTCATTAGGGCAGAGAACTAGTTGTTAAAAAACACCGGGAACCACAAAATCCTTTTGACATCTCTCTCTCTCTCCTTCTCTCTATCTCTCTCTGTATCTCTCTCTCTCTCTCTCTTTGTATCTCTTTATGACTCTCTCTCTCCCTCTCTCCCTGTATCTCTTTATGTCTGTCTCTCTCTCTCTCCCTCTCTCTCTGTATCTCTCTATGTCTCTCTCTCTCTCTCCTTCTCTCTGTATCTATGTCTCTCTCTCTCTCTCTTTGTATCTATGTCTCTCTCTCTCCCTCTCTCTCTGTATCTCTTTATGTCTCTCTCTCTCTCTCTCTCTCTCTTTGTATCTCTCTATGTCTCTCTCTCTCCCTCTCTCCCTGTATCTCTTTATGTCTGTCTCTCTCTCTCTCCCTCTCTCTGTATCTCTCTATGTCTCTCTCTCTCTCCTTCTCTCTGTATCTATGTCTCTCTCTCTCTCTCTTTGTATCTATGTCTCTCTCTCTCCCTCTCTCTCTGTATCTCTTTATGTCTCTCTCTCTCTCTCTCTCTCTCTCTCTTTGTATCTCTCTATGTCTCTCTCTCTCCCTCTCTCCCTGTATCTCTTTATGTCTCTCTCTCTCTCTCTCCCTCTCTCTCTGTATCTCTCTATGTCTCTCTCTCCTCCCTCCCTCTCTCCCTGTATCTCTTTATGTCTCTCTCTCTCTCTCCCTCTCTCTGTATCTCTCTGTCTCTGCCCTGGCCGCTTCTCCATCCCCCCACCATCACCCTTACCTTCTCAGGCGTGACTGGGAGGGGAGGGCGAGGCGAGGGGCCCGCCAGTGGTGGGATCACCTGACAGGGAGCCACAGCAGAGGGCCCAAAGAGCCGCATGTGGCTCCAGAGCTGCAGGTTGCTGACTCCTGGCATAGTTAGTTTAGGAATGAAGAACTGCCCCTTTAAGGGATTGCCTTCTGAGAAATGCAGGATTGCTCTCTGGGAAATGTAGTTCTATGTCACTTGGTCACTCTCTGTGTTTCCAATTGGTTACTGGGGGCAAACTGCCTACCTGCTAGAACAAAGCCCGTCCATTACGAATTCCAGCCAAGGAGGAGCTGCACGTGGGAGTAAAAATCTACCTCTCTCTTTTCTTATCTTTTTTTTTTCCACAATGCCACTGGGACAGATAATGAGCCATCGGAAGAAGCTCTTCAGGGACTGTGAGTTATTGACTTGATAAATAAATGCCATCTGCATGAAAACAGCTGTGTTGGCATCCTCAGCTTTGCAAAAGTAAGATGGACTTTATCTAAGGGGATTTGCCCTGGCACTGAATGGGAAAGAGAAGCCCCAGAATTTGCCTAAGAAAACCAGCTTTCCTGGGGTCAGCTCACTCTGCATTTAAAGGCTAGCCTCCCCCCCCCCAAACATTAAGTGAGCCAGATACACCCAAGCCTGCCTTTTACCTAAAAGTTACTATCCAGCTGACTCTTGCTTAAAAGGAACTAGGAAAGCAACTTCCCCTTTTGTGCTATAGAGCATTGCACAACAGAACAACTAGACGCAAGGACAGTTTTTTCCCCCCCAAACGCCATCACTCTGCTGAACAAATAATTCCCTCCACGCTGTCAAACTATTCACTAAGTCTGCACTACTATTAATCTTCTCATCGTTCCCACCACCCATCTCCTTCCACTTATGACTGTTAAGACTGTAATTTTGTTGCTGGTATCCTTACGATTTATATTAATATTGTTTCCTGATTGCTTATTTGTAAACTATGACTATCATTAAGTGTTGTACCTTATGATTCTTGAGGAACGTATCTTGTCTTTTTATGTACACCGAGAGCGTATGCACCAAAGACAAATTCCTTGTGTGTCCCATCGCACTTGGCCAATAAATAAATAATTCTGTTCTGTTCTGTTCTATTTAGAATTGCAAAGCATCCACAGTCCAATCTCGGAGAAAGTCCTTAAGGGACCCCAGAATTGGACATCAGCATTGCAATCCTCCACAAAGGGAGAAGTCAAAGACCACTTGCTCCAAGCATTACTTTAAGGTGGTACGCCCTCTGGTGGCCAAGCTACAAACGACAGTCCTGTATTCAAGCTACCAGCATGTACTGCACCCTAGTGGTCAAACTGCACTGACGTCTCTTCAAGTGTCCAGATAATTCCCGTTGCCAATCCTAGTGCATGCAATGCACCCTAGTGGTCAAAGAGTAAATTGCACTGCCATCTCTTCAAGTGTCCAGAAAATTCCCTTGGCCAATCCTAGTGCATGCAGCGCACCCTAGTGGTTAAAGAGTAAATTGCACTGACTTCAAGTGTCCAGCAAATTCCCGTTGCCAATCCTAGCGCATGCAACGCACCCTAGTAGTCAAAGAGTAAATTGCACTGACTTCAAGTGTCCAGAAAATTCCCTTTGCCAATCCTAGCGCATGCAACGCACCCTAGTGGTCAAAGAGTAAATTGCACTGCCGTCTCTTCAAGTGTCCAGAAAATTCCCTTGGCCAATCCTAGCGCATGCAGCGCACCCTAGTGGTCAAAGAGTGAATTGCACTGACATCTCTTCAAGTGTCCAGATAATTCCCGTTGCCAATCCTAGTGCATGCAATGCACCCTAGTGGTCGAAGAGTGAATTGCATTGCCGTCTCTTCAAGTGTCCAGAAAATTCCCTTGGCCAATCCTAGCGCATGCAGCGCACCCTAGTGGTCGAAGAGTGAATTGCACTGACGTCTCTTCAAGTGTCCAGAAAATTCCCCGAGTCTTCCGTAGTCATGGCAGAGGCCTCTAACGTGCCAGAAGAGCTGCCCCTCCCAACTAACCTTGACACAAATGGAGAACCCGCTGTCCAGAATCCAGAAAAAGAAGAAACATCTCGAAAACCTTATGGCTTGTGGCAACAAAGAAAGATTACTGAAGTCACGCAGTCGGACCTGTCGGAAGATTGGGACACATAGGAATGTGCCCATGATCGATCCTGGGAGACATTGCTGCGTCTCCGCAACAGGCCCAAAGAGGAGCTCTCCCCTGAACTCATCCGCTCATTGGAGGAAAGGATGGAGGGGCTGTACATAACAGGGAAAGATTGTGAGCACAACCTCACCTGCTGTTCTGTCCCCGTCTCACACACGCACACAAACAGACAGTCAGGGGTTAAATAAACTGGCAGACAATCAATTCTTCCGATAAGACGCTTGGCAGCAACCTAGTAGCTGCTTGCCAAGAACTTTACTCAATAAACAAAATACCCACAGTCAAGAATTGTCCAGTTCATAAAATAAATCCAAGGCCGATAATGTTGTTTCCAAAGATGCAATGTGACTCGATAGTAGTTAGTTTTGTTCGTCACAAGGTTTGACTGGCCACCACGCTCCCTTTTATATCCTGTGGGGTGTGGTCCAGTGACTCAGCCTAATCTCTGGCATGCCTTTTCTTCTGTTGCGCGCGCTTACCTCTGCGACGCTGGCGTGGATCCAGCCAAGACTCATTACCCTCATCACTGTCCATCTGTGGCTGCGTGGACGTGCTTGGCCCCGGCCCCATCTCTTGCCCTTCGGCGGACACCGAAGGCATTGCCAGAGAGGAGGGTCCTGGAGAGGGAGGCCTTGCCAACTCCTCTCCTTCACTCTCGGAGTCCTCTCCTGCTGATGACACAGGCTCCGGTAACGGAGCCACAACACCTGCATCCAGCCTCAGTTAATAGGCCCAGGGCTCAAAGAGGACATACGACACCTCAAGAGGATAAACAAAGATTGTGAGGCACTCTTTCAAAGCAAGTTCTTTCAAGGCAAGGAGGACTTTCCCCAAACAGATCTTCAGGCGGAAGACACACTGAGCGAGAAGGCTGAGTCCGAAGCGACCCATCATTCGCATGAGCCATCCCAGCAGTCGCATGTGGCCTTGTCTTACTCGTCTAAAAAGAATCAGATTAGTCTATCGGCAACTGCGAAGGCTTCTCAGCAGGTAGGCGCACAAGAAGTGCAATTCCCAAGCTCAATATAAAGGCAAGGGAATTCCTGCCAGGCATTCAAGGCTACTCGAGCACGGACATCGATCCACCTGCCTGGCAGCGAGGAGAACAACCTCCGTCCGTGTCATGGAAAATTGACCTCGTCACGATGTACTCTGCAGAAAACTACCAGCCGTCTTTGGCACACACCCCTACTCCTGAGGACTATGCTTGCCAGGACCCACGGGGAAGCCCCTGGTACTGCTGCTGTCAACTCCATAGGGTACGTCGTACCGCCTTCCCCTGACTACAGTTCCTGTGTAGCCACAACGGATCCTCCAACATCCAGGAGAAGAAAAAGAGGACAGTTACCCCGGCGGGATTTGGCATCTAGTGGCGTGCACAAATTCTCCGACAAACCGGGCAGAAAGTATTTACTGTGGAAGCATCTCTTTAGAAACGTCCTCATTAATGACGGAGGGTTGCGGCCAGCTGAAGAGCTCAAACAGATGATTGCATGGCTAGGACCAGCATCTGCAGAAGTAGTAAGAGATATCTACTCAGCCCAACTAGGTAACCCAGTCACCGCTCTTAGCCGATCTTGGGATCTGCTTGATCAACGGTATGGCGCATCTACATTGACGGAATCCTCGCTCTTAGATCGTATCAACGACTTCCCGGATATCAGTCTCAGCGAACCTCGCACGTCAGTCTGTGGTGACTCACCATCCCGTCGCTCTTGCCACACGATCAGCTTAGCTAAAGTCTACCCCGAAGGACGTCCCGTAGAAGCTGTGAAAATGTACGTAATAGTGGGCACACAAAGCAATCCATCGTTAGCCAGGTCAGCATTCTTCGACCTCTTTGACGTCCAAAGTGAGGAAACGCACTTCACGATATCAACGTGCACCGGGCGCCAGCACACGGCAGGGACGAAAGTCACTGGATTCTGGATAGAACCATTAGATGGGAGTGCACGGTTCCAACTGGCGGCTGTCAGGTTTCGGTGTCGTCTCAAATAAATTGCATTTCCAAACAAATAGTCTTTGATGAAATCTTTCATTTATTAAGCACGACAATCTGTCCCCGACTCGTCATAGCCAACACTGGCTTCCTGACCCCAAACCTTCCCTTTCCGTTCCCCAATTCTCTGCGTCTCATTGGCCATCTTTCAAATCACTCTCCCCATATCTACTACTTTAGCTCCCAGGAATGTCCCCCCTCCCATCCCATCTCCTAGGGGATATTATCTTCAGGGAAAATAAGTAGGTGAAAAGTCAAGCGTCCTCTTGCCAGCTGCCCCCTCTTCTCCTCCTTATGTCAGCACTGGAATGAATGTAGTTTGGAGTGCTGACACCGGCATTGCTAGAATGGGACGCCTTGCCAGATAATCGCAGTCAGATTCCAACGTCGGAGGTAGCAAGCACCATACCCCACCTGAGGCACATGGTTAATCACTTTCATGCTCTACATCCTGAAGCCGAAATCCTGCTCATGTTGGGAGTGGATGCCCCCAGTGCTTTCCTTCACCAGACAGTGGTCAAAGATCCAGCAGGGTCTCCATTTGCCCTCAAGACAGCACTCGGATGGGTCATCTTAGGGACGGTTTGTGTCAACCGGCTGTAGACCCCCAACCCAGATGAATGTCTTCGCAACTTCCATTCTCAGTAATGGAGAGCATCCCGCTTGAAACCATGCCAGGAACATTTCACGACTTCAACAAACAAACCTGTTTTTAGGAGCGACAGGGTTCCAGACCAGCAAAGACGACAATGATAGAAGACAAAGAATTTCTGCAGCTCATAAATAAGGAACTTCAACAAGATGCCATCGGGAGCTGGGCAGCCCCACTAACCTTTCGCATTCCCAGGCAGCGCCTGCCGAACAACTATGAGCAAGCTCTCTCCCGCCTCATCGGTCCGAGGAGGATCCTGAATAGGAAGCCCGAGATGAAAGCTCATCTGGTGGAATTCATGGACAAGATGGTTGTTCTGTCCCCGTCCCACTCACGCACCCCCACAGACGGCCCGGAGTTAATAAGCCACGCGACAAAATCTTTGAAGATAAAGCTGGCAGCAACCCAGTGGCTAGCTGCCAATTCAGACTTTACCCACACAAAACAAAGATTAGACTGCAAGCATTCCGATAAAGCAGGCAAAGTTTCAGCAATACAAGGATTAGTCCAAATGCAGTCCGACAAGGCAGGCAGAAGTCCAGTAACGCAGAGATCATGGATTATTTCCAGTTTTTGCTCATCACAAACTGAACCGGCCACCACACCCACATTTATACCCTGTGGGGTGTGGTCCAGTGACTCAACTAATCTCTGGCACGCCTTCCCCTCTGCTGCGCACGCTTCTCCCTGCGCCTCTGCCGAGGATCCAGCCAGCACTTATCTCCTTCGTCGCTGTCCACCTGTGGCTGCGGGGACGTTCTTGGCTCTGGGCCTATCTCTTGGCCTTCGGTGTCCTCCGGAGGCATTGCCAGAGAGGAAGGTCCTGGAGAGGGAGGCCTTGCCAACTCCTCTCCCTCACTCTCAGAGTCTGCATCTGTCGATAGCCCAGGTTCAGGCAACGGAGCCACAACAATGGTCTAAAACAGACACGCCGAGCTTGCCCCAACCCTGAGAAAAGATGAATGCTGGTACCTGCCATTCTTCGGAGTGTTTGTTGTTGTTAGTTACAAAGTCGTGTCCGACCCTTCATGACCCCATGGACAACGGTGGTGAACTCTTCGGAGTGTACCATCCACAAAAAACATGTCAGATACGAGTAGTCTTCGATGCCAGCATGCAGTTCCAAAGTCCTCTCTCTGAACAAAGTCCTTCTCAGAGGGCCTGACCTCACCAACAGGCATGCTCATCCGCTTCAGAAAGGAAGTCACAGCTGTCGTGACCGACACCCAGCAGATGTTTTACTCGTTCCTCGTCCGGGGAGATCATCGCAACTACCTACGTTTCCTGTGGTTCAGTGACAAACAGCACAACCAACAGATCATAGAATACAGAATGCGAGTGCCCATCTTTTGGGAATAGTTCTTCCCTTGCAATCGCCGACTATAGCCTGCAACACACAGCTCATGTGGGTGAAGCCAAGTACGGTGCAGATGCCAGACGTTTCGCGGAACGGGACTTCGACATTGATGATGGCCTGAAATCTGTACCCACCCCAGCAGAACCCACAGACTTATTAAAAAGAACATGCCAGATGCTAGCGGGCGCCGACCTCAGGCTGCACGAGATCGCATCCAACAGTGAAGAAGTGCTAGAAGCCTTCAGTCCTGAAGACTACACCAAGGGACTACAGGACCTCAATTTTGGCACCAATACTCCTCTTATCCAACGCAGTCTCAGTCTATGTTGGGACTTGAAGGACATCTTTATCTTTAGAGCCCCAGCCCAGAAGACCATCTTCACAAGGAGAGGAGTTCTATCAACAGTGAACAGCCTGTTCGACCCTCTAGGGTTTGCTGTGCCCGTAACGATCCAAGGGAGGCTCCTTCTGCGTACGCTCAAAGCACTAAAGATTGGGACGAGCTGTTTCCGCCAGAACAGAAGCAAGACTGGGAGACATGGTTGCCTCCTTGCATTATCTCCAAAGTGTCCGTGTACAGCGCATGTATGTTCCCATCTCATCCACCACCGCACCGAAGAAAGAATTGCATGTCTTCTCAGATGTGTCAACGACAGCAATAGCAGCCGTGGGATACATCAGGGTCTATGGCAGGGAGAGTGACATTCACGTCGGCTTCGTCATGGGAAAGGCGAAACTAGCACCATAACAAGGTCACACCATACCGAGGTTGGAACTCTGTGGTGCCGTACTGGCTGTGGCACTCGCAGACCTAATAATGAAAACGATGGACCTTGAGCTACAACCCACCACCTTCTATATGGACAGCAAGGTGGTGTTGGGCTACATTCACAACAAAAGCGGACGCTTCTACGTCTATGTGAGCAATAGAGTAGAAAGGATCAGAAGATCTTCAAGTCCTGACCAGTGGCAGAATGTACCAACGGACCAGAACCCAGTGGACCATGCTACACCTGTCTATTCCTGCATTGACTTGGCTAAAAGGTCCTGAGTTCTTGGCTCGCCTGGACAGCCTGATGTCACTGAGACCAGAACAGTACAAGCTTCTGGACCCAGATCAAGACGACGACGTTCGACCTCAGGTACCCAGCAAATCGCTCAGACAGGACAAGAATACGACTGTCCAGGCCACCTGTTTGTTGACAAGGATCAAGGAGACAGAAAAACTGCCCCTTAACCATCCCCTAGAACCAGCTCGCTTCGTATGCTTCTCCAGATGGAGACCTCTCGTATTGGGCGTAGCAGTGATCGTCCGTTTCCTGCATCGCGAGACAAGTTCCCCAGATAGCTATCTCCAAGCACAGAGAGGAATACTACGAAGCGTGCAACAAGACGCACACCCAGTAGTGTTCGAGCGTTTAAAAGCTGGGAAGCCTATTCTGAAGTCTAGCCCACTTCTGAGGCTAAACCCGTTCCTTGATAGCCATGACTTACTTCGAGTGGGGGCGGGCGTCTAGACAAGGCTAAAATAGCCCCAAATATCAAGCATCCTGTCATCCTTTCCACTCGTCAACAGGTGACGAACCTACTGGTCCAACACCACCACGAAACCGTCCACCATCAAGGCCGGCACTTCACAGAAGGGGCCATCAGGGCTGCTGGACTCTGAATCGTGGGAGCCAAGAGACTCATCGCTACCATCTTGCACAGGTGCCTGCATTGTCGCAAACAACGGGGTGCGACAGAACACCAGCTGATGGCGCTGGTGCCACCCGAGCATCTCAGTCCTGGACCGCCATTCACCAATGTAAGTCTAGACGTCTTTGGCCCTTGCTTGGTCCATGACTGCCGGCCGGACCAGAGGCGATCCAGGTAACAGCAAACTTTGGGCCATTCTTTTCACATGTCTTAACATTCGAGCTGTTCACATTGAAGTCATCGAATCCATGGACACCTCCTGCTGTATCAATGCTCTAAGAAAGTTCAAGTCTACAGAGGCCCAGTCAAGTCCTGACCGCGGAACGAACTTTGTAGGCGCCTGCAAGGAACTACAGATCGATGAGGGCACTCACCTCGATCCAATAATTGACGACTACCTAAAGACCCATAACTGTGTATGGACATTTAATCCTCCCCATGCATCCCATATGGGAGGAGCATGGGAACGTATGATCGGCGTAACCCACAAAATCCTAGATTCCATGTTGACAAAGACACCCGTGGTGACGCACGAGATCCTCACCACCTGTTCTGTCCCCGTCCCACACGCAGACACACCAACAGACGTTCAAGAGTTAAAGACCAAACCAGCCGGCAAAATCCTTTTCCTTATGATAACGGAACTTGGCAACAACCTAGTGGCTGCCTGCCAAGAGTTTATTACTTACGAAGAGGAGAGATAACTTCTCCCCGCTTCTGGTACAACAAAAGAAACAGCTCAATAATTACAGAGTCAATCAAGTCCAAAGATAATCCAGCAAAATCTATAGTAAAAGTCCGGCAATGCAGAATGGCGTGGAAGCTTTTAGCTTTGTTCGTCACAAGGTTTGACTGGCCACCACGCTCCCTTTTATACCCTGTGGGGTGTGGTCCAGTGACTCAGCCTAATCTCGGGCACGCCTTTTCTTCTGTTGCGCGCGCTTATCTCTGCGACGCTGGCGTGGATCCAGCCAAGACTCATTACCCTCATCACTGTCCATCTGTGGCTGCATGGACGTGCTTGGCCCCGGCCCTATCTCTTGCCCTTTGGCGGACACCGAAGGCATTGCCAGAGAGGAGGGTCCTGGAGAGGGAGGCCTTGCCAACTCCTCTCCTTCACTCTCGGAGTCCTCTCCTGCCGATGACACAGGCTCAGGTAACGGAGCCACAACACCACCCTCATGGCAGTTATCATCAACGCTCAACCTTTGGTTCCAGTTTCCTCGGATCCTGAGAATCCGACTACCCTACAGGATCGCCGCAAATGGAAGATCAAAGACTCTAACCTAGAAGGAGGAGACCTTGTCTTGTTAAGACGCGCGTCGGAACTCATGGCCCTTGGGGCTTGTGCACCAAGTCTTACCCAGCTCCGATGGACTAGTTCGCCAAGTTGGAAGTTCAGATCGCGAAACCACAAGAGGCATGCCGTGACCCACAGATGTTCGCCAAGAAGCTCTACACCGGGCCAATCACCGACCTGGGTATTGCTGCTAAGGAAAACCGAACTCGAAGTTTGAACCTCAAGCTACGCACGTCGTTGTGTCTACCTCACTGTTGCATCGTTTGATGCTATGTCTCTGTTTACTTTAGTTAATAGTGGAAATTTATAATTCCAAGCGAGGAGTGTGCTGGTTAGAGGGTATATATAGTTTAGGAATGAAGAACCGTCCCTTTAAGGGACTGCCTTTTGAGAAATGTAGGATTGCTCTCTGGGAAATGTAGTTCTATGTCACATGGTCACTATCTGCGTTTCTGATTGGTCACTGGGGGCAAACTGCCTAACGGCAGGACAAAGCCCACCCATTACGAATTCCAACTGAGCAGGAGCAGCCATTCTTTTTCTCATCGTGGGAGTAAATCTACCTCTCTTTTTTTTTCCCCACAATGCAACTGGGACAGATTATGAGCCATCGGAAGAATCTCTTCATTGACTGGGAGTTATTGATTTGGGAATACCTGATAAATAAATGTAATCTGCATGAAATCCATTCGTGGAGTTTAGCCAACTGTGCCCGGCAAAGCTCAATGCTTGGAAACAGAACAGCCGTACCCATTCCCCATCCTGGCTGGGGGATTCTGGGAGTTGAAGTCCACCCATTTTAAGCATCTCAAGCTGGCTAGAGGATTCTGGGAGTTGAAGTCCACCAAACTTAAGCATCTCAAATAAAAATTAAATTAAAAAAAATAAAACAATCTCAAACTGGCTGGAGGATTCTGGGAGTTGAAGTCCACCCATTTTAAGCATCTCAAGCTGGCTGGAGGATTCTGGGAGTTGAAGTCCACCCATCTTAAGCATCTCATGCTGGCTGGGGGATTCTGGGAGTTGAAGTCCACCCATCTTAAGCATCTCATGCTGGCTGGAGGATTCTGGGAGTTGAAGTCCACCCATCTTAAGCATCTCATGCTGGCTGGGGGATTCTGGGAGTTGAAGTCCACCCATCTTAAGCATCTCAAGCTGGCTGGGGGATTCTGGGAGTTGAAGTCCACCCATCTCTCAAGCAGCTGAGGTTAAGAAGAGGCCATATCCTTTTGCAACTCATTATCGCTCCCCAAGCAACTACACAAGAGGTAGTCCTCGACTTATAACGGGCCCAGATTTCTCTCGCTAAGCGAGACGGCAATTAAGCGAGCTTTGCCCCATTCCTTGAACTTAGAATAACTTTAGTGTCGCTTTGAATGTACACCAATCGGCATACATTAAAACGAAATTTCGTTGCACGCAGCTCCCCCACGGTGGTTAAAGGAAAGAGTGCAGTCGTTAAGTGAGGAACGCAGTTGTTAAGTGAATCTTGGCTTCCTCGTTGACCCGGCTGGTCAGAGGGTCGCAAAAAAGGGGATTGCATGACCCCAGCGGGACACTACGACCGTCATGGATATGAGTCACCTGTCAAGCGTCTGGATTTTGATCCCGTGACCATGGGGGCTGCCGCAACGGTCATTAAGTGTGAAACATGGTTCTAAGTCACTTTTTTCAGCGCCGTCCTAACGTCAGTAAATGAAGCGTTGCAAGTCGAGGACTAAATGTGTGTCCCCTAAATTCTGTGGTTCTGTCTTGAATTCCTGAATCTACAAATTCAGCCCAATTTGGCCCCTGATTTTTGCATTAATGAGCAAACCGTAGATTCCCCCCAGCCAGGAAACTCCCATCTGCCACTTCCCAGAGGGAATTCTGGGAATCCTCATGCCTTCGGAGGGGGCGGGCTCCCTAAGGATTCTTCCTTCTTTTCCTCCCCCCCAGAAAAGTCAAAGCCTTGAAAAGCTTACTGGAGTTCCTCCAAGGAGAAGCAAAACCAAGGGAATTCTGGGAAATTCCATGGTCCTACTGCCCTTGGCCCCTAGTCCTTGACTTACGACTGCCATCTCATCTCTAAACAATGCAGCGAATGGTGCCTGTGATTTTTCTTTTTTTTTTTTTGGTCAGGGCCATTAAGCGAATCACTGCCCGTCACTAAACTAATCCGGCGGTCATTAAATGAATCTGGCTTCCCCCCATTGATTTTCCTGGTTGGAGGCCAGCTGGGAAGGTCGCAAAAGAGGAATCATGGGATCTTGGGGTGCTGCCAATGTCGTAGATACGTGACATTTGATCCAGCAACGGTCATAAGTGCGAGGACCAGTCACTTTTCTGAGAACCAGTTATAAATCATGTTTTTTCAGTCCTAACTTTAGATGTTAAATAAATGACAATAAGTGGAAGACTCCTCGTATTCTCTTAAACCGCAAAGATTTAACTTGTGGGGCTGGGAGAGTCAGGTAGTCCTCAAACTTACAACAGTTCATTTAGTGACGGTTCGAACGTACAATGACACTGAAAGAAGTGGTCCTAAATCATTTTTCACTCTTACGACCGTTGCAGCCTCCGCGTGGTCACTGGATCAAAATTCGAACCCTTGGCCACGCACTCACATTTACGACGGGGTCACATCGTCCCGTGTGTGTGTGTGTGCCGACCTTCTGACCGTCAAACGTCCACGGGGGAAGCCGGACTCGCTTAACGACCGTGTGACTGACTTAACGACGGGCAGGGATTCGCTTGACCACGGGGGCCAGAATGGTCGTAAAACGGGGCAAAAGCCCACGTCGCAACTGTCTTGCTTAGCGGCAGAACGCTTGGGCTCAATCGCTGTCGTAAGGCGAGGACTAGCTGCACCCAACCCCGCCGCAACAGGGAGACGAGCGAAATGAAACGGCTCCTGAATCAATTAACGTCTCCATTGCAGCTCCTTGTGCCAGACCTCTGCCTGCGCCTCTGGGGCTGTGTGAAGGAGCACACAGTACAACTTCACAGTTATGACACACACAAACACACACACACACACATTCTTTCTTTCTCTCTTTCTGTCTCACACACACACATACTCTCTCTCTCTTTTTCTTTCTTTCTTTCTCTTTCTTTTTCTTTCTTTTTCTTTCTTTCTTTCTCTTTCTTTTTCTTTCTTTTTCTTTCTTTCTTTCTCTTTCTGTCTCACACACACACACATACTCTTTCTTTCTTCCTTTCTCTTTCTCTCTTTCTCTTTCTTTCCCTCTTTTTCTCTTTCTTTCTCACACACACACATACTCTCTCCCTTTCTTTCTTCCTTTCTCTTTCTTTCTCTTTCTTTCCCTCTTTTTCTCTCTCTCTCTTTCTTTCTGTCTCACACACACACACATACTCTCTCTTTTTCTTTCTTTCTTTCTTCCTTTCTCTTTCTCTCTCCCTTTCCCTCTCTCTCTTTCTCTGTCTTTCTCTCTCTCCCTTTCTCTCTCTCTCTCTCTTTCTTCTCTCTTTCTCTCTCTCTCACACACATACTCTCTCTCTCTTTCTTCCTTTCTCTTTTTCTTTCTCCTTTTCTCTCTTCCTTTCTCTTTTTTTCTCTCTTTCTTTCTCTCTCACACACATATTTATTTTTATTTTATTTTTTATTTTTATTTATTAGATTTCTATACCGCCCTACTCCCGAAGGACTCAGGGCGGTGCACAGCCAAACAATAAAAACACATACAATACAAAATTTAAAAAATAGAATAAAATCAAATTAAATAATTTTGGCCCCGACAAATTTAAAACCCCAAACTTTTAAAACCAATTTAAAATTGAATATATAAATACTAAAAGATATTTAAAATTTTAAAAATCTTTTATAAAAGAGGGGGAAAATTAGGCCAGGCCGGCCTGGTGAAATAGTAAGGTCTTTAAGGCGCGGCGGAAGGTGCGCAGATCCGGGATCCTCCGTATCTCTGGGGGGAGCTCATATTCTCTTTTTCTCTCCCTTTCTCTCTCTTTCTCTCTCCCTTTCTCTCTCTCTCTTTCTCTGTCTTTCTCTCTCTCTCTTTCTCTCTTTCTCTTTTTATCTCTTTCTTTCTCTTTCTCTCTCTCTCACACACATACTCTCTTTCTTTCTTTCTTTCTCTTTTTCTTTCTCCCTTTCTCTTTCTTTCTCTCTTTTTCTCTCTCTTTCTTTCTCTCACACACACATATTCTCCTTTTCTCTCCCTTTCTCTCTCTCTCTCTTTCTGTCTCTCTCTCACACACACACTCTCTTTTTCTTTCTTCCTTTCTTTTTCTCTTTCTCTCTCTTTTTCTCTTTCTTTCTCTCTTACACACACATATTCTCTCTTTCTTTCTCTCTCTTTCTCACACACACATACTCTCTTTTTCTTTCTTCCTTTTTCTTTCTCTTTCTCCCTTTCTCTCTTTCTTTCTTTCTCTCTTTTTCTTTCTCTCTCTCACACACACATATTCTCTTTTTCTCTCCCTTTCTCTCCCTCTCTTTCTCTTTCTTTCTCTCTCACACACACATATTCTCTTTCTCTCCCTTTCTCTCTCTTTCTCTTTCTCTCTCTCTCTCACACATTCTTTTTCTCTCCCTTTCTCTCCCTTTCTCTCCCTTTCTCTTTCTCTCTCTCACACACATATTCTCTCTTTCTCTCCCTTTCTCTCTCTCTTTCTCTTTCTCTCTCTCTCTCCCTTTCTCCTGTTCTCTCTCTTTTTCTCTCTCTTTCTCTCTGTCTCTCTCTCTCTCACACACACACACACACACTTTGTAGGAAGAGGTTTATATAACCCAGTCAGCCCTCCTAGCTTAATCCTTCTCAGCCAGCATGTGTGTGGATGAGCTTAAACCAACATCGCACAAGCCATGTTGGCAACTTTTAAGATGGTGGACTTCAACTCCCAGAACTCCCCAGCCACTTCCCATCTCTCCCGGGTTTTCTAGCATGGCGCCTTAACCACTAGGCCGCTGTTCCACAACCTTAGTAACTACAACTACTTAGTGACCTTCGAAGTTACGACGGCCCTGAAAAAAAGTGACTTTGGATCCCTTTTTTCACACATTTGGACCATCGGAGCCATCCCCGTGATGGCCACGTGATCAAAATTCAAACACTCGGCAACTGACTTGTATTTATGACGGTCGCAATGCTCCCGGGGTCACACGATCCCCCTTTTGCGACCTTTTGACAAGCAAAGTTAGCGGGGAAGCCAGATTCACTTAACAAACAGGTTACTAACTGGACCGATTCATTTAACAACTGTGGCAAGGAAGGTCGTAGAAGAGGCAAAACTCACTTAGCAAATTTTTCACGGAGCCACAGAAATGTTGGGCTCGATTGTGGTCATAAGTCGAGGACTACCTGTATTAACCAGGGGAACTCCCTGCCACCAGAAGTTGTGGGTGCTCCAACACAAGAAGAGACTGGACGGCCATTTGTCGGGAATGGTATACGGTTTCCTGCCTGAACGGGGCTGGACTAGAAGACCTCCAAGGTCCCTTCCAACTTGGTTATTCCGTTAAATATCCAGGCTCTGAACTGTGAAGGATTTGTAGACGAGAATCAGCGTTTTAAATTGCTGGAAACTAACTAGTTCCTAGTCAGCCTCACGGGTTAAACCAGATTAGTTAGGGTCCACGTCTTACGACCACAACGGAGGGCCAACATTTCTGTTGTTAAGAGAGACATTTCAACGAGCTTCGCCCCGTTTTACGACCATTCTCGCCTCCGTTGTTTAAGTTAAATCCTTGCAATTGAGAAGTTAGTCGCACCGTCGTTAAGCGAATCTGGTTTTCCCCCCCGTTGACTTTGCTGGTCCGAAGGTCGCAAAAGGGGATCGCCTGATCCCGGGACACAGCGATGGTCATAAGTACGAGTCAAGTTGCCAAGGGTCTGAATTGTGATCACGGGGAGAGGGCAACGGTCGTAAGTGTGAGAACCGGTGCCTAAGTCGCTTTTTTTCCCCGTGACGTTGTAACTCTGAACGGTCACTAAATGAACTGTTGTAAGCCGAGGCCTACCAATGTTTCTACTTTATTGTAAAGCTTAGTGGATAGAATCCCGCAGGCCTGAAAATATGAATTTCCCGCCGACTCGTTGCCTGACCCATTATGCAGCTCGGGCTCTGCTCTTCTCTTCTCCTGGGGTCTCCGAATTTGGCTACCTTTAAGCATCGGTGGGTTGCACATTATGTCGCTGCCGGTTCACCTTGCACGCCCCCACCCAGTTCACGCACACGCCTGCCTTGCACACATGCTCCCGGCCTCAAAAACATGCTTAAATAGGACGACATAGAGCCGAAACGGGAGGGCAGGCAGGCAGGCCCACCCATGATTTCTGCAACCGGTTCTGCTGAACCGGTCCGAACCGGCTGAATACCTTAAATACTCTGCCTTTAAGGCTTGTGGACTTCAACTCCCAGAATTCCCCAGCCAGCTCCCAGGATTCTGGGAGTTTTAAGTCCACCCGTCTTAAAAGTTGCAAGGGTGGGAAACACTGCATTGAACCCCCCCCCTCCCCGGCAAAAAAAGGAGAAAAAGCTTGCTAGTAAGATTAGCTCCATGATGGCGAACATATGGCAAGCATGCCACAGGTGACACGCGGTGTCATATCGGTGGGCACGCGAGTGTTGCCAAACCACAGCTCCGGTGTGCATGCAGCTGATTTTCAGGCCTTCCGGGCCCACCAGAATTCGGGAAACAGGCTGTTTCCGGCACTCCGGAGGGCCTTCAGGGTAGTGGGGAAGCCTGTTTTTCATCCTCCCCAGGCGCCAAGAAAGCCCCTGGAGCCTGGGGAGGGTGAAAAAACGGGCCTACCAGGCCCACTGTGGCATCGCGTGCCAAAAGTCGCGGGGGTCGCGCATGCATTCACAGGGGGGGTGGCGCGCATTGAATTATGGGTCTGGACACGCGCGCATGCGCGCGAACCCCCCACCCCCACCCCCCGTGTTCCCCCTGCTTTTGGCGCACGACGGCAACAAGGTTAGCGATCACTGGACTATCTGAAGGCCCGTACAATCCAGAAAAATCAAGGTTGCGTCGATTGGGATCTTGA
Organism: Pantherophis vulpinus; assembly: GCA_037215915.1. Classification (NCBI taxonomy): domain Eukaryota; kingdom Metazoa; phylum Chordata; class Lepidosauria; order Squamata; family Colubridae; genus Pantherophis; species Pantherophis vulpinus. Next base: position 1,476,797 of record JAXLNS010000009.1, read on the forward strand.
GAGGTCTTCTAGTCCAACCCCCCGCTCAGGCAGGAGACACCCCCACCCCCCCGCCACCCCCTAAAAAACCCCATTTCAGAGAAAGGGTTGTGCAATCTCTTCTTTTCCAAACTTCCCAGGGTTGGAGCATTCGCAACTTCCGGAGGCGACTCGTTCTACGGATTAATTGTTGTAATTTCTCATTTCCAAGCAAACTTGGTCCGTTTCTGCCCTCCTATGCTAAGAGTCACTCATTTCCGTCAAATATTGATAATAATAATCCCCAGATTATAAAAGTAGAAGTGCAGCAGGTATCTCGGTCCCCCCACCCAGCATCCATCCAGAGGCGGAAATAAATAAATATATATATTTTTATATATATATATATATATATATATCTCCATTGAAGTCTAGTGACATATTTGCAGATGTCTGCAGCAATTTTTAAGACAGCCTCAGAAAAACCCGCACAGAGGCCGAAGAATCCCTCCTCCACCCCTCCGCATCAAACCACAAACCGACAACAGCCAAAGCACTAACCAACATCGAATAACCAGGGGATATTCTGGTTACTCTTGTCCTACAATTCGGGGACCCCACCGTTTGGAGAGAAATACAACTGGGGATTTCAAAGGAAGTGGGGAGCATTTGGGGGGGGGGGGAAGGAGGGAAGGAATAACCAGGATTAGTCACTGACCTCTTTCTTTGCAGAGGGGGGGGGGCTGGCTAGCATCTAGGGGGAAGGAAATGGGGGCAGTGGTGGTTTAGATTGCCAATTAACCAGGATTGAAGGGGGAAAGGAAGATAATTTCCTGAAATCTTGGGATTGCTGTTCCTACATTTGGGGGGGGGGGCAGACAGAGAGGGATATCCTTCAAGGAGTGGGTGGGCTGAGGGTCTCCAGGGGATGTGACCACAGAGAGCAAGAATTGGGGGGGGCAAGTGAAAATTTATGGAATGGGGGGGTGCTACACAGAAGGAATCTCCAAACGGAATATAAGGATGAAAAAACCCAGTGATGCTGATGGGGGAGATATGTGGCAGTATTTGGGGGTGCTGGAGACCCCCCCAAATGGCTGGGAATAAGAGAGGAATAAGAGAGGAGGAAGAGAGGGGGGGTGCCTCTCAGGGCACCCCAATATTATGCCTTTCCATTATTATTTCATTATTTGGAAGAATAAAACCAGGGGCCTCTGCAGATGGACTGAAAACTGTTGGTCAGGCTGCATGGGGGGATTTGGGGTGGGGGTCTCAATATTGGGGCCCGATTCTGTCTCCCCCACCCACCCCCTGCCAGATACGCAGACAGACATAGAGAGAGCTTTCTTGAGTTAGCTATTTTGCCCGGGGGGGGGGGGGTGGTGGTGGTCTCTGGGTATCCTTCCCTGGCGGAAGGGGGTTTTGTCGATTCAAAGGAGACCTATGCGACCCCTCCCCACTTTGCTTTCCTCCACCTGTGGCTGGGGGGGGAGGGAGGGGAGACGCAAGGGCAAAGGCAGCGGGGCTGGGGGATGGGGGTGGGTTGGGTTGGGGGGGGTCTGTGGATTGGAGGGGAGGGGTCCGAAAGATCGAAGAGGCGGACCTACCACGCACAGGCACATAGACGAGAGTCGCTCCTTCGTCTTCATTGGGGGTAGGGGGGACGGAGATGGGGGGGCGCTGGGAGGAAAGGAGGGGGGCTCGCGCCTCGGGTGGAAGGACGGAGCGCGAAAGGAGGGTGGCGGAGGAGGGAGGAGGAGGAGGAGGAGGAGAAGCGGGATGGCGGGGGCGGAGGAGGCGATCCCAAAAAATTGATGCGGCAAGAAGGGAGGGGGCGAGTGTGCGTGGAGGGAGGGAGGGAGGGGGCGGGCTGCGGCGGGGGGGGGGAATCCGTGGCAGGCGGGTGGGGGGCGTTGGAGGGTCTGCTTGGCCACTTGGGGGGGGTTCTTTGGACACTTGGGGGGGGTGCCTTGCCTTGCAAGGAGGACGGTGGTGGGGAGGGGGCTGCGTTGGTACCCCAGAGGGATGGTGAGCGGAGTGGGGGGGGGCAGCGAGAGAGGCCGAAATCCCCCCCCCTCCATCCCCATTGCAGCACGACCGGCCGGACAGCGCAGGAGGGATCGGCGTTGGCTGTGCTGGGGGCGGGGGGGGGTCCGCAAAGCGCCTGGACCCCCCCCATCTCGCCGGGAGGGTGTTTGAAGGGGGGGGGTCGTGGAGGGTGGGAGGCGAATCAGGACCGAACCCGGATTCCGAGGCTGCGGCAACCGAGGGGCCTTTTGTACACGTGTGCGGCCGTCCAGACGTGCGGGAGGGATGGGGGGTCGCGGAGAAAGAACAGAACTGGCACTTCTCAATGGGGGGGGGGGAGAAGGAAGAGAAAGTCCTCGTGTGAACGACCTTCTTTCAATGGGGGGTGTTTCTCCAGAAGGGTCCCTTTCCCCGTACACGTGTAGGAAGAAACGTCTGAACGAACCCCCGGTGGGGGGGGAGAAGGAATGCGACAGGGCTGGGGTCGCGTTGTTAGTGCAACGGCACACCGGGGTCGGGGGGGGGTCTCAGCCGGGTCAAGATCAGTTCCACAAAGACCCCCTTTGGGAGGGGGGGCCCTCCTGAGATCATGCAGGCGAGCCTCTCCGCCAGCCTTTCGAGGGCAGGCAGAGACGTCCCTCACCCCACCCTTTGCGCTATGGGCACAGCCGGGTACTGCCTTTTGAAAGGGCATCCCAGCCTTCCCCGGGCGGGAACGATGGGTATTGTAGTCCCACGCCAAGCTTTAAAGGAGTCCAGCCTCGGAGAGGAGGAGGAAGATGATGGGGAGGGGGGGCTGGGAAGGGGGAGGGGGGGCAGACGTCCTCACCCCACCCCTTCCCGTCCCCCCCTCCAACCCCCCCTCCCAACACGCAAACCTAAGAGGCGGAGCCACCTCTCTTTCTCTCCTCCCCCCCCTCCCCAAACGCCCCATCATCCGCAGTGATGCGTTTCCTACATTCATCCCAGCCTCTCCCGGTCGCTTAGCAACGGAGCCACCGGGGTTCTGGGGTTGCCATGGCGACGGGCTGCTGCTCCCGCATGGAACCGATCGGGTCCCCTCATGGGAATTGGGTCTGGGGGCTGCGGGGGTCAGCGAGCAAGCCGTGCAACAAGCTTGGAAAAATAGGGGGGAGGCAAACAGGGTCTCCTGGGGTCAGGGGGGGCCAATTTGGGGAGGGGGGGAAGGGGGCTGGAAGAGATCTCCCCCCCTCCCCCCTGCAGGGCTGAATTTTGAAAATCCATCCTGCCGACCCCCTCCCCATTTTAGCTGCATCTTCAGCAGCCTCCAAGAGACCCCTCAGCCCCCCCACTGCCCCACAGCCTCACCGGGGTCAGCAGAGGTCTTAGCAGGCAGTCCTCGAGTTACAACGGTTCGTTTCGGGACCAAAGTGACCACGGCCGTGAAAAAAAAAGTGACTCGGGGACCGCTTTTCACACTTATGACCGTTTGTAGCATTTCTCCGTGATTTACGTTCGGACGCTCGGCCACCGACTCACATTTATGACGGGCGCCGCGTCCCCGGGGGGGGAGGGTCACGCGACCCCCTTTTGCGACCTTCTGACCAGCAAAGTCCATGGGGGGGAAGCCGGGTTCACTTAACAAGCATGTCACTCGCTTAACGGCGACAGCGATTCACTTAACAACGGCGGCAAGAAAGACGGTAAAATTCACTGAACCAACATCTCGCTTACCGACAGAAAGTTTGGGCTGAGTTTGTGGTCGTAAGCCGAGGACTACCTGTAACAGGGTTTGGAGGGACCCTGGAGGTCTTCTAGACCAACCCCCCACTCAAGCCAGAGATCCTAAGCCAGGAATCTCCAAACTTGGCAACTTTTAAGACTTGTGGACTTCAAGTCTTAAAGTTTGCCAAAGCACCCACAAATCTTCTCCACACACCCCGGAGCAATCCCTACCAGGCCGGTCAGTTCCCGAGTGACCCCTGGTCATTAGCAATGACTTCCGCTGCCCCCCAAAAATTCCCCAAGACCCCCCTTTTTTCCCTAACCTCAAAACTGGTTCCTCTCTCCTCTTCCTTTTCTTTCTTCTCCTCCCCTCCTCCTCCTCTGCTTCTTCACAAACCCCATTTCCTTCAAGCACTGATGTCGTTACCTCAATGGGTCATGAAACGTCACCAAGCTCAGAGGCCATCAAGCACCCCATCATTCAACCCCTGAGCCCCACAGATTCTCCAACAGGGTTGGTCAATTTCCCCCCCCCCCGATCCAGAGCAAAGCCCTACATGAGCATGAGAAGATTGCTCCCACCTGCCCTGCAACATAGTCTTTGTAGTCTTCGGGACATTGCCAGCCCTTCTGTTCATGGTTGGACACGGTGCAAGCAAGGGAATTTCCCGAAATTCCAGGGTAGGACAGAGAAGGTCAGAAGCAAAGACCGGAGATCATTCTAGTCATAAGTGCAGAGCAGAGGTTCTCCTGCTTGAACAAAGGATTGGACTAGAAGACCTCTGGGGTTCCCTTTCAGCTCATTCCTTCTATTCTATTCAGATACGGACTGCCTCTCCCCACCCAGAAACAGCCGTTACAGCTTCTCCTCAACTTACAACCGTCCGTTTAGGGCCCGTTCAAAGTTAACAACGGCACTGGGAAAAGGGACTTAGGATAAGTGTTTCACACTTATGACCGTTTCGCGCTTAACTGTTGCCTCACTGAGCAACAGTTTGTTGAGGGGGGCTTAATTCGACTTGCAGGTGACCCCAAAGTTTAAAGGGGGACAGGAAGTTGTTCCCAGCTGAGAAAAGAGGATCTGGGTAGAACCTGAACCCAGGGCCCGATGCAGGAAGTCCTCGGCTTACGACCATCGAGTGACCGTTCGAAGTTACGACGACCCTGCAAAAAGTGACCTAGGACCGTTTTTCACACTTAACGTCCGTTGCGGCATCCCCCGTGGTCACAATTCAGATGCTCGGCAAATGATTCATATTTACGACGGTCGCAGTGTGTCGGGAGGGTCACGCGATCCTCTTTTGTGAACTTCCGACAAGCAAAGTCAATGGTGGGGGGGGGAAGCCGGATTCGCTTAACGGCCGTGTGACTAACTGCAGTGCGATTCACTTAACGGCGGCGGCAGGAAAGGTCGTAAAACGGGGCCGATTTGGAGCCAAGTCAAAGGGGGAAGCCGGATTCACTTAACGACGGTGGGAGGAAAAGTCGTAAAACGGAGCCAAACTCGCTTGGCAAATGTCTCGCTTCCCCACCGAAACGTTGGGCTCAGTTGCGGTCGTAAGTGTGGGACCGCCTGACCTAAGGAGGAATTTCCCGACCGGGAGAAGATTTCAGCAGGATGGAAGAGCTGAAAATGTGCCGTCGCTGGAGGGTTTTAAGCCAAGCCGGACAGCCAGAATGGTTCAGGGGCTTCCTGCCACCGTCATGGGGTGGACTAGAGGACCTCCAAGGTCCCTCCCAATTTGAGGATCATCTGACGGGCCAGCAGCAGCTCCGGCAGCTCCAAAAGAGATTGAAATGACTGGGGAGCAAAGCAAGGAGTTACAAGAGCGATGCTTCCAGCAGCAGGCGCAGTCTATCTTCCAGCCCCAGGTGCTGGAGAGAGCGTCTTGGCCTCGTCCCCAGCTTGAGGTCTTGGCAGGAGGGCCTTTGGTCTCCTCCCGCTTTTCATTATTTCGCTTGCGGGTTGGCACAAGGCAGCCGGAGGACTTCAAGAGGCCGCAGCAGAAGCTCTTGGGTTGAGGGTGGAGGAGACGGTGCCAGCTGGGCAGCTTCCCAGAAAGTTGAAACCCGAAGACGCTCGGGAGGGCAGAGGCCGGCCGGAGAGCAAGTGGCACCCGGGCACGATGCCAGCCGCCCGCAGGAGAGCAGCACCGGCCCTGCCGCTGGATGGGAAGGCCACAGGAGGACACTGGGAGGGTGTCTGGGAGTGTCTTTTGGGTCAGTGGGCTTCCCTGGGCCTTTGAGACCCTTGGCAGAGAGGCTGCAAGGAGGGGATTCCTAGCAGGTGGCCAGCAGTGGTGAGGGGGAGGAAGGAGGGAGGGAGGGAGGGATGAAGGAAGGAAGGAAGATGAGGATGAAAAGGGAGGGAGGGAGGGAGAGAGGAGGGAAGGAAGGAAGGAAAGAGGAGGTAAGGAGGGAGGGAGGAAGGTAAGGAAGGAGGGTGGGAGGAAGGAAGGAAGGAAGGAAGGAAGATGAGGATGAAAAGGGAGGGAGGGAGGGAGAGAGGAGGGAAGGAAGGAAGCAAAGAGGAGGGAAGGAGGGAGGGAGGAAGGTAAGGAAGGAGGGTGGAAGGAAGGAAGGAAGGAAGATGAGGATGAAAAGGGAGGGAGGGAGGGAGGGAGAGAGGAGGGAAGGAAGGAAGGAAAGAGGAGGGAAGGAGGGAGGAAGGTAAGGAAGGAAGGAAGGAAGGAAGGAAGGAAGGAAGGAAGGAAGGTGCTGTTAAGTAGCACCAGCTGCCTGCAATTACTGCAAGTTCGAATCTCACCAGGCTCAAGGTTGACTCAGCCTTCCATCCTTTCGAGGTAGGTAAAATGAGGACCCGGATTGTGGGGGCAATAAACTGACTTTGTATTTAAAAAAAAGAACACCGCTTAGGGGGTCCCCGAAAGCCCTACTAAGCAGGTATATACAAAAAGTATGAAGGCTATTGCTTAACGCACTGTAAGCCGCCCTGAGTCTCCGGAGAAGGGCGGCATATAAATCAAACCAATAAATAAATAAATAAATAAATAAATAAATAAATAAATAAATAAATAAATAAATAAATGGAGGAAGGAAAGAGGGATGAAGGAAGAAAGGAAGCAGACAGGGAGACAGGGAGGGATGCAGAAAGGAAGAAGATGAGAATGAGAAGGGAGGGAGGGAGGGAGGAAAGGAAGTAGGGAGAGTGGGAGGGAGGGAAGGGGGGAAGGAGGGAGGAAGAAAGGAAGGAAAGAGAGAGGAAGGGAGGAGGGATGAGGGAAGAAAGGAAGGTGAAAGGGAGGGATGAAGGAAGGAAGAAGATGAGAATCAGAAGGGAGGGAGGAAGGGAGGGAGGAAGAAAGAGGAGGGAGGGAAGGAGGAAGGTAAGGAAGGAGGGTGGGAGGGATTAAGGAGAAAAGGAGGAAGGAAGGAAAGAAGGAAGGAAGGAAGGAGACAGGGAGACAGAGAGGGATGCAGAAAGGAAGAAGATGAGAATGAGAAGGGAGGGAGGGAGGAAGGAAGGAAAGGAAGGAGGGAGAGTGGAAGGGAGGGAGGGAGGAAGGAAGAAGATGAGAATGAGAAGGGAGGGAGGGAGAGAGGAAGGTAAGGAAGGAGGAAGGAAGATGAGGAAGGATGGGGGAAGGAAAGAAAGAAAGAGAAAGAAAGAAAGAGACAAAAGGAAGGAAAGAGGGAGGGAGGGAAGGGAGGAAGGACAATAAGTCACTTTAAAAAGTGACTTATGATCAATTCTCACACTTAACACCACTGAAGCATCCCCACAAAATTAGGTTGGCAAAAACAATGGCAAAAGGATTGGACTTCAACTCCCAGAACCCCCACAAGTCAAAACAAGCACACACCCACACCAAGAAAATTGGGGTTAGAAAAAAAGAGAAAAAGAAGAAGAGGGTTCCAAAGTTGTAGAGTAGACAACCAGCCTGGTCTCTAAATATATTTGCACGCATGTCCAAATTTGGCCATTTTAAAAACTCGTGGACTTCAATTCCTTTGCCTGCTCACTCTCTTGTAATCCCTTCCTCTGCAATCTCTCCACTCTAGGAAGAAGGAGGGGGAAAAAAACAGGCAGGGTTGAATGGGGAATTCTGGGAGTTGAAGTCCGTAAGTCTTAAAGTTGTCAAGGTTGGAGACCCCCGCCCTAAAGGATGACCCCTCCCCTCCCACTCTTCTACTTTCTGGAATACCTTTCTCCCCAGGGTGTATTTAGCCTCAAACCTGACCCTCCTTTAGACCAGCTTAAAAATCTTGGTTTGTCTAGCAACCCACGAAGCTGGCGAGATTCGTATCCAGGCTCAGCTGATGACAGATGGCCAATGTTTGGTCTATTTACCCTGGTGCAGGGGGGAAAGAAATCTGAATTTTGTGGCATGTTCTTAGGAAGTGTTTAATTTTTCCATACGGCCCTGAGTCTCTCTCTCTCTCTCTTTTTAAAATTTGGCATTAATTATTTTGGTTCGTAGCCCGGACCACCAGATGTTCAGGCTGAATTTGGCCTTTTTAATCCACCTCTCTATGGTTCTTCCCGAACTGAGAACTGGGAAAGGCTGATGGGGATGTGGACGATGGGATTGAAGGTCTCCTGGTGGGATGGAAGCTGTTCGGATTTGAGCTATATTCACACATTTGGATCACCCGCATGGGTACATATTCCAGCGCAATTAAGGCGTAAGGGCCAGAGTAGGGCACAACAATTAATATTTGTTGATTATAATTCCAATCACAGATCCTACAGATTTTGGCAAAAAGGGACATCAAATATAGTTAGCAGTGCAAATGCCAAATTTATGGAACATATAGGGTGGAATAAATTAAATACTGAGAATGAGTTAGTTATTGAAACCCAGATTGAAGCTAACAATAAAATGATTTCGGAGGCTCGACCACTGGTTCCTATTTATGACGGTCGCAGCGTCCAAGGGGTCGCGTGATCCCCTCTTTTGCGGGGGAGGGAGGAAGCCGGATTCACATCCTCATTCAACGCTTAACGACCATGGTCAGAAAAGTCGTACAGTGGGACGAAACTCGTGTCAAGAAATTTCTCACTTAGCAACATAACTTTGGGGCTGAATTGTGGTCGTAAGTCGAGGACTACCTACCTGTACTGGCAAGCTCAAGTTATTCGTACTGGGACTGAACTGAATGATATTGTTTTGCCCCGTTTTGCGACCTTTCTGGCTGCCATCGTTAAGTGAATCACGGCAGTTGTTACGTGAGTCACATGGTCATTAAGTGAATCTGGCTGCCCCGTCAATGTTTGCTTGGGGGAATCACATGATCTCAGGGCACTGCGACCGTCATAAAGGTGAGCCAGATGCCAAGCATCCGAATGTAAATCACGGGGAGGCCACGGTCGTAAGTATGAGAAATGGTCCTGAGTCACTTTTTTCCTTGCCGTTGTAACTTACAAACTGTTGTAAGTCGAGGACTGTACACTTACAAATTTACAAACTGTTGTAAGTCGAGGACTACCAGAACTGTAGTCAGAATAGCTGGCCGAAGTGGTTTTGTTCACATTTATTATTTTTTATTTTTGAAATTCAGCAAATAATCAACAATCCTAATACTAAATGGTGTAGGTAGGGCCTCCTGCTTGGGCGGGGGGTTGGACTAGATGACCTACAAGGTCCCTTCCCTCTCTGTTAATCTGTAAGCTCTAACAGAAATCTTCAAAGGAACAGAATATTTCTGGGTGGGCCAGAAGCTGTGAGGCACTCAGATCGTTCCCCGCTACGTCAGAAAGTGAGACTGACCGCCATTAAGCCAGTCCTCGACTTACAACAGTCCATTTAGTGACCAAAGTTACAACAGCATTGAAAAAAGCGACTTTTGACCCTTTTTTTCCCCACACTTACGACCGTTGCAGCCTCTCCGTGGTCAAAATTCAGACACTTGGCCACAGACTCTAATTTATGACGGCCGCAGTTGTCCTGCGGTCCCTTTTTGCGACCTTCGGACAAGCCAAGTCAATGAGGGGGGAAATCAGATTCACTTAACAACCGTGTTACTCATTTAATGACCGCACTGAACAAATATGGCAAGAGATGTCATAAAACGGGGCGAAACTCACTTAGCAAAATGTCTCGCTTAGCAACAAAAATGTTGGGCTCAATTATTATTGATTTGATTTTGATTTGATTTGATTATATTTTTATACCGCCCTTCTCCCGAAGGACTCAGGGCGGTGAACAGCCATAATAAAACAATATACAAGACAAATTTAAAAACCATATTAAAATAATTCAATTTTTGGCCAAATGGAAAATTCCCATTCTACAACCCTTATAAAACCATGTTAAAAACCCATATTTGAACCCGGTTAAAATTATTGTCATTGTTAGGCTTAGAAAAACTTTACTGTCACTTTGAATTGTCCACGAATCGGCAGACATTCAAATGAGATTTCGTTTTGCATACAGCTCTCCAAGGGTCTTGTCTTCCAGTTATGGTCGTAAATCGAGGACTACCTGTATAAAGGACGAGTCAAAGAAACCAAGATGGCAGCCGCAGACATCCCAATGAAAACCTTCCCTTTTTGGGAGGGGGCATCCTAACTCTTTTGACACCCCCTCTCCACTCGTGGATACACCTGGTTTGCAGGCTGACCACAAAATGAAATTATTTGATTAATTAATTAATTAATTAATTAATTAAATGTTTATGTCTTCCTGGCTTACAAGTTCTACAATAAGTTTAAAAAAAGAATAAATTAAGATATTAAAGCATAATTACGGCATGGAAAGATTCACGGGTGATGATGTGAAAAGTAAAACAGGGACCGAGAGACGGACGAGGTGAGACGGGTAAACGAGAGGCGCAGAAGGAGCACTCTTAAATGATCTTACAGCCGTCACACAAACACACAAACAAGGACACACACACACAACATGGCAGGCTGCTCTGTCACCCTGCAGCGAGGGACTTCGGAAAGGGCTTCAGATAGTCCTCGAGTTGCGACCGCAACGGAGCCCAAAAATGTACGTCGCTGAGCGAAACACTCGTTCGGCGAACTTGGCTCCGTTTTACGTCCTTTCTTGCCGCGGTTGCTAAGTGAATCACTTGCAGGTGCTCCAACATTGGGGGTTTTGAAGAAGAAACTGGACATTCATTTGTCCGAAATGGGATGGAGTCTCCTGCTCGAACAGGGGGTTGGACTAGATGACCTCCGAGGTCCCTCCCAACACGGTTACCCTTTCACAGGTAGTCCTCGCCTTGCGGCCACCATTGGCAAGCCCAGAATTTACGTTGCTAAGTGAGACGTTTGTTAAGCGACGTTTGCCCCCTTTTTACAACTTTTCTTGCGACCGTGAATCACTGCCGTTGTTAAGTGAGGAACACGGTTGTTAAGTGGATGCGGCTCCCCCAACGACTTTGCTTGTCCGAAGGTCGCAAAAGACCTAGGGCCCTTGTGACCGTCGTAAAAATGAACTGGTTGCCAAGCATCCAAATATAAATCATGCGACCACAACGGTCATAAGTGTGAAACATGGTCCTAAGTCACCTATTTTCCAGACTGGTTGTAACTTCGAACGGTCACTGTTCCGGCACCACAAAGGATCTCTGCCCTCCATCCGGTAGGAATCCTGCCCGGCTAATTGTGATCTGGCATTGCCTTTTCGGCCAACCTCACCCCAACACCATCCACACAACGCCCGTCATTCGAGGCGAGGCGGGCAGCGAAGCCACACGCGCAAGGGAAAAAAAGCACACTGTGTATGCTCAGAGGCACTCTCGCCATCTCTTAAACCCCGCCTTAGGAGATAGACATCGATGAGGCTTGATTAAAACTCTCATGAAGAAACACCCATAAAAGTCAATCAAGAGGCAGAGATGAAGGATGGGGAGGGAATGAGAGGAGGGGTCCAGCGGGAGGGGGGAGAGGGGGGGTCCCGAGAGGAGACGGAGCCCCTTCCTTTGGGGAGGGGAGGGCGCCGGGAAGGAGTGGGTGCCGGGGGCTGCGGGAAAGGACGGGGAGAGCGGGGGGGCGTTGCTGTGCGCTGCCCAAAATAATCCCCCCTACGCATCCAAGATCCCGTTATCCCTGGTTGCCATGGCAGCCCGGAGGCAGCTGAGGCGGATGGGAAGCAGGGAGGGAAGTTGGGAGGGGGGGGCTTTCAAGGTTGGGAGGGGGCTGAGGAGGAAGCCTAGAAGAGGAAGGACTTGGGGGGGGCTGGAAAAGAAGGAGAAAGGGTTGGGGTCTCTCTCCCTTAGCCTGGGGGGGGGGTCTGAGGGGCTTTCCTAGGGTGGGGGGGCAGAAGTCACTTTTCACAGTTTTTCATCTCTAGGCGTTTCCCCCCCCCCTTTCCCTTCCTTATTGGGCTTTCTGGGATGGGCAGCAGCCCACCCTGGAGGGGGGGGGAGCGTGGGACTACAACTCCCATGGTCCCCATTGGACTACAACTCCCATGACTCTCCCTGGCGGCCCTGTTCATGCGGAGGTTTCATGCAACCTGGGAAGCTGTGTGGGGGAATAGATTTGGGGGGGGGGCTGCCGGTGGGGGTGGGGGGAGTGGGGAGGAGAAGGAGGGCTGGTCCCAGCCCAGAGTTTTTGGCTCCTTCAAGGGCTGTAAAGTCCCCCTCCCCATTTTGCAGGCCGACCCCCCACCCAAGAGTCCAGCTTGGCTCTTTTCTGCAGGGGCAGCGTCCCCCCCTCCACACGCAAAAAAAATGGGACGCCAGAGGGGCAAAAGACCAGTCTGGGGTCCCCAGTTTAGGGTCTGTGGGAATTTGGAGGGTTCCTGGGGGACCCTCCAAATTCTCTGTCCTTCCCAGTGTTTATGTTTTACAAAGGAAGGAAAGAAGGAAGGAAGGAAGGAAGGAAGGAAGGAAGGAAGGAAGGAAGGAAGGAAGGAAGGAAGGAAGGAAGGAAGGAAGGAGGGAGGGAGGGAGGAAGGGAAGGAAGGAAGGAAGGGGGGAAGGAAGGAGAACAAGGAAGGAGACGAAGGAAGGAAGCAAGACAGGAAGGAAGGAGATAGGAATGAGAAGAGGGAAGGGGAAGGGAGGAAGGAAGGAAGGAAGGAAGGAAGGAAGGAAGGAAGGAAGGAAGGAAGGAAGGAAGGAAAGAAGGAAGGAAAGAGGGAGGGAGGGAGGGAGGGAGGGAAGGAAGGAAGGAAGGAAGGAAGGAAGGAGAACAAGGAAGGAGACAAAGGAAGGAAGCAAGACAGGAAGGAAGGAGATAGGAATGAGAAGAGGGAAGGGGAAGGGAGGAAGGAAAGAAGGGATGCGAAGAGAGGAAAGGAGGGGGAAAAGAAGGAAGGAGAATAGGGAAGGAGACAAAGGAAGGAAGGAAGGAAAAGAGGGAGGGGGAAGGAAGGAAGGATTGAGAAGAGAGGAAGGGAGGGGGGAAGGAAGGAAGGAGAACAGGGAAGGAGATGAACAAAGGAAGGAAGGAAGACAGGAAGGAAGGAGATAGGAATGAGAAGAGGGAAGGGAGGAAGGAAGGAAAATGGGAATAAGGAAGAATAGAGAGAGGGAGAGAGGAACAGGAAGGACAAGAGGGGTTAAAAGAAATAGGATGGAAGGAAAGGAAGGAAGGAATGAGTAAGGGAGGGAGAGAAAGAAAGAAATAGGAAGGAAGGAAGGAAGGGAAAGATAGGAAGGAAAAAGGGAAGGAAGGAAGGAAGGAGGGAAGGAAGGAAGGAAGATTCCTTTGAAGGAAGACATTGGATGAAAAACTTCAGTTTTTTTGCAGGACAGGTGAAATGAAAGTTTGGAGATCTCACCTGAACGTCAATCAAAATGTTTTGTCACCTTCTCCATCAGCTGCTCTTGGACTGCCTGGACCTTTGGGGCAGCCCCCCCCCCACAAACCCTCCCGCCAATTCCCCCCACCCTCCCCCATCCAAGAAAGCCTTGGGAGACCTCAAAGGAACCTCATGCCACCTACGTAGACACCAACCGTTCTTTTTTTTAAACCACAACTCAAGATTCTAGTCCCTATGAGGATGCCACCCATCTTGAGGCCTGGCAAGTGCATTCACACCCCCCAGCAAAGACCTGGGACATCTCCCTTCCGTGTAAAGGCCTGTCAATCTAAGTCTCGGAGAAGGTTTCAAGGGAATTGGGTTTTTTTTATAATACAGGTAGTCCTCAAGTTATGACCGTTTGCTTAGCGACCAAAGTTACGGACGTGATCAGCGGGTTTTGGCTAAAGAAGGAAAAAAATTGGGGAAATTTAATTAAACGAGCTCAGCACCTGGAAAGAGCATTTCAGACCTTCCTCGATTTGCGGCCACCCATTCCAAGTTACGACGGCACCGAAAACAAAGGGACTTGCGACCAGTCCTCGAACATACGACGATCAGAGCATCGTCACACAATCACGTGAAAAAACAAACCGGCATGTACAGGGAGTCCTGGACGTACGACCGTTATTGAGCCCCAAATTTCCGTTGCTAGGCGAGACGTTTGCTAAGTGAGTTTTGCCCTGTTTCACGACCTTTCCTGCCACTGTTGTTAAGTGAATCCCTGCAGCTGTTAAATTAGCAAAACGGTTGTTAAGCGAATCCGCTTTCCCCGTTTGACTTTGCTTGTCAGAAGGACGCCAAAGGACGTGACCCCGGGACGCTGCGACCGTCATAAATACGAATCAGTTGCCCAGCGTCTTAATTTTTGATCATGTGACCGCGGAGAGGCAGCGACGGTCGCAAGTGTGAAAAACGGTCCCAAGTCCCTTTTTGCAGTGCCGTTGCAACTTTGAATGGTCACTAAGTGGAGGACTGACTCATATTGACGACGGTGGCAACATCCCGGGGTTTGCTCGAGTCCCTTTTTGCGACCTTCTGATAAGCAAAGCCAATGGGGGGGAAGCCAGACTCGCTTAAGGACCGTTCGATTCACATAACGACAGCAGCGTTTTGCTGAACGACCATAGTGAAAAAGGTCGTAGAATCAAACCTTGGTTCTCTTTAACGACCGCCTTTCTTAGCAACTGCTCTCAATGGTGGTCATAAGTCGAGGACTAACCGTGCCACATAACTGCGGCCTTACAAGACGGGACCCCCAACATGGGGGTCCTTACAGCTCTCCCCACCCCCCCCACCCCAAGAGCCAAGCAGATACACAAGTCTTTTACAGGCCCAAGCCATCATTCTTGCCATAAACCAGGTTTCCCTCCTGCAAGCCAGCTGTTCATTTTTTGCTGCTCACAGAGATGTCCAGTGCAGGTCACTAAAAGGGACTGGGGGAAGCGGACGCACGGACGTAAAGCAAAGCATTTCTTACTGGAAAGCGCGCAAATAATCGCCTTTTTCTTCGTTTCAACAATTTCTCTTTCAAACCGCCTTCTGACGCACTTTATATACGGGTGATCCTCGACTTACGACCGCAATTATGTCACTAAGTGAGACATTTGTCAAGTGAGGTTTGCCCCGGGTTGCGACCTTTCTTGCCACGGTTTCTAAATGAATCGTTACAATTTTTTGAGTTACTAGGACGGCGGACGTTAAGTGAATCTGACTTTCCCCTTGTCCGACGGTCGCAAAAGGGGGCTCGTGTGACATGATCGTCATAAATACGAGTCGCCAAGCCTCTGAATTTGGATCACGCGACCGCGGGGGATGCTGCAACGGTCGTAAGTGTGAAAAACCATCGTAAGTTTTTCACCATCGTTGTGACTTTGAATGGTTGCTAAGCAAACTGTTTCTAAGGCGAGGACGACTTGTAGTCATAAAGTAATAAAGGCATGATAAAAATCTAATAAATAAAATAATAATATAATAATATAAAATAGAAGAAAACAGTAAAGGAAAATGAAGGAAAACAAAACGAAACAAGATAGTAAAATAATAAAAGAAAATAAACAATAAAACTCAACTCAACTAAATTAGATTAAATTCAACTCCTTAAAAAATAACGTAAAATAAATAAATAACAAAATAAGTAATAAAAGTAAAACTCAATTCAATTCAATTCATTAAAATATAACGTAAAATAAATAAATAGTAAAATAAATAATAAAAGTAAACTCAATTCAATTCATTAAAAAATAACATAAAATAAATAAAGAATAAAATAAAGATAAAAGTAAACTCAGTTCAATTCAATTCATTAAAAAATAACGTAAAATAAATAAATAACAAAACAAATAATAAAAGTAAACTCAATTCAATTCAATTCATTAAAAGATAACGTAAAATAAATAAATAAAATAAATAATAAAAGTAAACTCAATTCAATTCATTAAAAAATAACGTAAAATAAATAAATAACAAAATAAGTAATAAAAGTAAAACTCAATTCAATTCAATTCATTAAAATATAACGTAAAATAAATAAATAGTAAAATAAATAATAAAAGTAAACTCAATTCAATTCATTAAAAAATAACATAAAATAAATAAAGAATAAAATAAAGATAAAAGTAAACTCAGTTCAATTCAATTCATTAAAAGATAACGTAAAATAAATAACAAAATAAATAATAAAAGTAAACTCAATTCAATTCATTAAAAGATAACGTAAAATAAATAAATAACAAAATAAATAAAAGTAAACTCAATTCAATTCATTAAAAAATAACGTAAAATAAATAAATAATAAAATAAATAATAAAAGTAAAACTCAATTCAATTCAATTCATTAAAAAATAACGTAAAATAAATAAATAACAAAATAAATAATAAAAGTAAAACTCAATTCAATTCAATTTATTAAAAGATAACGTAAAATAAATAAATAACAAAATAAATAATAAAAGTAAACTCAATTCAATTCAATTCATTAAAAGATAACGTAAAATAAATAAATAACAAAATAAATAATAAAAGTAAAACTCAATTCAATTCAATTCATTAAAAAATAACGTAAAATAAATAAATAATAAAATAAATAATAAAAGTAAACACACTTCAACTCAATTAATCAAAAAATAATATCAAATAAAAAAAATAATAAAACCAAATCAATCATAAAACTAAGCTGCATTCAATTCAATGCAATTCATTCAAAACATAATAAAAACTGCCTCAGTTTCCCCCTTTTACCTCCTGGATGTGAAGAGGGTCTATTCTAAACCTCGCCGGATCCCCAGAACCCTCCGTTGCAATCCTAAAAACGAAGCACCCGACCGACCCCAGGTGGACGCGGAAGTTAGAAGCACCAGGTTGAAACTTGGTGAGGCCCCGAGTTCGAGTCCTGCCCTAAGCACCGGAAAGGACTTAGGGCTCGTTCCTTTTATCTCAGCAGACCGAAAAGGCCGGAGCAAACCGAGAAACGTGGCCAACGAAACCACGCAAATTTATCCAAACCCACCCAACCCCCAGCACACCCAACAACAATCGCACAACTCCTACAACAACTAACAACATCTGACGGCAAAGCCATCAACCTCCTAACCAAGAAAGGCGGAGCACAGAAAGTAGATTCCGGGAGTCCTTGACTTATCACCGTTCATTTAGTGACCGTTCGAAGTTACGACGGCACTGACAAAAAGGGACTCACGACCGTTTTTCGGCCTTACGACCGTTGCGGCATCCCTGGGGCCACAGGAACAAAATTGGCAACTGATTCACATTTATGACAGTTGCATGTCCCGGGGTGTGTGTGTGTGTGTGTGTGTGTGTGTGTGTGTGTCACGCGATCCCGTTTTGCGACCTTCCGACCAGCAAAGTCGACGGGGTGGGTGGGTGGGTGCCGGATTCACTGAACGTCCGTGTTGCTCATTGGCGCTTCACTTAACGACGGTTGGGCAGGAAAGCTCATCGAACGGGGGCCAAAGGAAGTCCAATGGGGCAGGCAGATTCGCTTAACGCCCGCGCGACCAGCTTAACAACGGCGGCGGGGGTGGGGGGTGGGGAAAGGTCGCCGAAATCCTGGGCTCAGTTGTGGTCGTAAGTTGAGGATGTACCAGGAGGAGTACTGGGGGGGGTTTTGCACCCTAAAAATCCAGGGAGGGGGTGTATGTTATGCACTGTTGACCCTGCCCATATGCCAGGGCCCCCCGTCCACCTTCTCCCACCCCCCACCCATGCCTGGAAAAAGCCCCCTCCCCTTCCTCTCCCCAACTTCCCTCCGTGTCTCCCACCCACTCCATCAATTGCACTGCATTTTACCTGCTTTCCAGCCCACTCCAAGCTGCTACTCGGTGTAGCTAACTCTCTGCCCCCCAACCAGCCATGTGTGGGTCCCAACTGGTTCTCCGGCTGCTTGCCCACCTTCCGGGTGGGGGCGGTCAAAGGTCAACCCCGGTGATGTCACCGGCCCCTCCAAAGACCCCCCCTCCCCTCCCCTTCGCCCAGCCACCCCTGTTCTGCTCTTCCGTTCTTCTTGCAGGCACATAATCCTAGACACACACACACACCACCGGTGACTCACAGCCGGGACAGATTATCAATGGCAGGAGCCACGCGGTGTGTAACACAAACGCACACACCACACGGTGTCACCGGCAAATGTCCCTCCTCCTGTCTTTTTTTCCCTTTCTTTTCTTTCTTTTTTTGGATTTTTTTTTTTCCTTTCGGATGCTCTCGCTAAAGAACACGGCGTGTCTCACAAGATGTCTGTGAATATGGGGAAGGGGGTGGGTTGGGGGGGTGGAGAAAGAGGGAGGGGGAAAGGGGGGAAAAAAGAGAAAGCGGCAGGAAGACGGGTCTTATTTGCAGCCTTTTAATTCATTCATTCATTTTTTTTAAAAAAAATTAAGAGTTACGATAAGAGGCGTTCCTCCGGTTCTTTTGGAGGAGGGTTATTCTGTGTGGTCCCCTTTCCCTTAGTCGCGGAACTCGGGTGTCTTTAAACAAGGAGGCAGGCCACCAAATTAAATAACTCAAGATACGACTCCCTCGCTGGAGTCATGCTAGACACAAACCCCTAAATCAAGGTTTCCCCATCCTTAGCAACTGAAAGGTGGATGGACTACAACGCCCAGAATCCTCCAGCCAGGGGGTGCCCGATTGGGACACACGGTCCTTCAGAAGGAGGTCTATTATTCCTCCATCGAGAAATTGCCCCTCAAAGCTTGTGGGGGTCTTTGGCGCTCTCTGAGCTGGGTTATTTTCTTGCAAACATTTCGGGACCCAACTAGGGAACGTCATCAAGGTTAGAAGGGAGGGGAGGTTGCACTTCTAGCCTTGATTAGGTTACCTAGTTGGGTCACGAGACGTCGGCAAGAAAACAAGCAAGCTCAGAGAGCACCAAGGAGCCCACAGTCCTCCTTCTCCTCTTCCTCTTCCTCCTCCTCTTCTCCACAAACCACACTCCCTTCTAGCACTGATACGGTTACCTAGTTGGGTCACAAAACGTCTGCAAGAAACTAACCAAGCTCAGAGAGCACCAAGGACCCCTCGGTCCTCCTTCTCCTCTTCCTCTTCTTCTTCTTCTTCCTCTTCCTCTTCCTCCTCCTCCTTCTCCTCTCCACAAACCCCACTCCCTTCTAGCACTGATGCGGTTACCTAGTTGGGTCACAAAACGTCTGCAAGAAACTAACCAAGCTCAGAGAGCACCAAAGACCCCTCAGTCCTCCTTCTCCTCTTCGTCTTCTTCCTCCTCTTCCTCTTCCTCCTCCTCCTCTCCACAAACCCCATCCCCTTTTAGCACTGATGATGTTACTTAGTTGGGTCACAAAACGTCTTCCAGGAAACAACCCAGGTCAGAGAGCACCAAGGACCTCGCAGTCCTCCGTCTCCTCTTCCTCCTCCTCCCTTCTAGCACTGATAACGTTCCCTACTTGGGTCACAAAAGAAGCCCAAGTTCAGAGACACCCCCCCCCCCCCCGAGGATCCCCACCGCTCAACCCTGAGCTGCCAATATTCTCTTCCTTCTTCGGTACAAGTGAACGCCTGCTGGATTTGGAAATCTCCTTCTTCTTCTTCCACACTTTTTCCACATACGTGCTCGTCCGTCCGTCCGTCCATCCATCCGTCATGTCTGTCTATCTGCCTCCCATTCACAAGTCCTGCTTTGCACGTCAGGCCGGCCACATGAGCCTCCCTCCCCACAGAAGCTCACATGTTCAACTTTACAAGAAACTTTGCAAATGTGAGTTTTTTGGGTGGGGGTTTTTTCATTCCAAGACATTTCAGAAAGCCAGCTAAACTTATTCACACGTGTATCACACACACAAAAACACCGGCAGTCTATGGAAAAAAGACCAGAAGGAGCTGAAGGCTGAAAGGAAGCGGGACAACTTTTGGGGGGCGTGGAGAGACCCCCATCTGGGTCCCCTTCCTTTTGCAAAGATGACCCAAACTGACTTTTCCCCCCCTCCCGTCTCTCCGATATCCTAAAAATCTTATTATTCTTTTTTTTGCACCTCTCCCACTGAGCATTTATCTTTGTCTAGAAGCTTTCAAGCTGCTATTTTCACAGGCCAGAAGGCATCATAAAACGCCACCCCAATTGCTAAAAAAAAAATAAAATAAAAATATCAACATTTAAACGCCTCCAAAAAGCCCCAGATCAACCCGGGCAGGTAGTCAAGGGAAAGAAAAAAAAAAACAACACTCAAATTGTGCCGTTAACCATTTTTCAGCCCAAACCAAGTTGGGAATCTATTTGGTCCCAAAAAGAAAAGTTGCTTTTCTCAGCTTTTATTCTGGCTTAGAAAACCGCCTTCATTCATTTCGCTCGATCCGTTAAACAGCTGCATTGATATAAACGGCCTCGAAGCTCTGTTACTTTTCATCTTGGCTTAATCTCGGTTTTTTTTTTCCCCCTCGGGTGGCTTGAGCGTGTTTTGTGGTCCCGGAAAAGGGATGGATTTGTGAATTCAAGGGACTTAAAGGGGGAAGAATCTGGCCCGGGTGAACAGGGGAAGCCACCGTGGCTGCCCTTCCCTTGAGCCAACTTTCCATCCTCTCTTTAGCTGGACCCGGTCATGTCGGAAGGGATGTTTTGGCCAAGTTTAAGCCATGGCTTTAGGGACGCCGAAGTCTCGCCGGGGCCAGGAATGGACAGAATGACAGAGTCCATTGGTGTTCTCTGAGGTTGCTAGCACTGGTGATGGAACCTAGTTGGGTCTGTAAGGAAACCACCAAGCTTAGAAAGCACCAAGAGTTTTTTTCCTCCTCCTCCTCCTCTTCTTCTGCTCCGCAAACCCAACACCCTTCTAGCATTGATGATACTCCCTAGTTGGGGAATGAAATGTCTGCAAGAAAATCACCAAGCTCAGAGAGCATCAAGGACCCCAGAATCCCCCTTCTCCTTCTCCTTCTCTTTCTCCTCCTTCTCCTCCTCCTCCTCTTCTCCGCAAACCCAACACCCTTCTAGCATTGATGATATTCCCTAGTTGGGTAATGAAATGTCTGCAAGAAAATCACCAAACTCAGAGAGCATCAAGGACCCCAGAATCCTCCTCCTCCTCCTCCTTCTCCTTCTCCTCCTTTCTTCTCCTCCTCCTCCTCCTCCTCCTCCTCCTCTTCTCCGCAAACCCAACACCCTTCTAGCATTGATGATACTCCCTAGTTGGGTAATGAAATGTCTGCAAGAAAATCACCAAGCTCAGAGAGCATCAAGGACCCCAGAATCCTCCTCCTCCTCCTCCTCCTCCTCCTCCTCCTCCTCCTCCTCCTCCTCCTCCTCTTTTCCACAAACCCAACACCCTTGTAGCATTGAAGATATTCCCTAGTTGGGCCATGAAACGTCTGCAAGAAAATCACCAAACTCAAAGAGCATCAAGGACCCCAGAATCCTCCTCCTCCTCCTCCTCCTCCTCCTCCTCCTCCTCCTCCTCCTCCTCCTCCTCCTCCTCCTCCTCCTCCTCCTCTTCCTCCTCCTCCTCCTCCTCCTCCTCCTCCTCCTCTTTTCCACAAACCCAACACCCTTGTAGCATTGAAGATATTCCCTAGTTGGGCCATGAAACGTCTGCAAGAAAATCACCAAACTCAAAGAGCATCAAGGACCCCAGAATCATCCTCCTCCTCCTCCTCCTCCTCCTCCTCCTCCTCCTCCTCCTCCTCCTCCTCCTCCTCCTCCTCCTCCTCCTCCCCCTCTTTTCCACAAACCCAACACTCTTCTAGCATTGATGATATTCCCTAGTTGGGCCATGAAACGTCTGCCAGAAGCCACCAAGGACCCTTCGTTTCAACCCTGAACTACAAATATTCTCGTTTACGGACAGAATAATAGTCGGTTCCATGATCTGGCTGTAAGACAGGAAGGGAAGGATCTCTCACTTTGAAAGTACCCCCCAGGAGTCTCTTCCCCAGAATCCTTGACCAGCATAAAATGTAGGGGCTGTCAGGAGAAGATCCGGGAAGAGCCGATATGGATTAGCGTCAGGAAGGAAATAGCAAGCCATCCATCATTCTTTGCACATCCATTATTAATAGGAGGTGGGCACTTAATAGAAACCCACCCACCCCCCCTCTGAAATTGTCCTTCCAAAGGGCTTCCTGGCAAGCACAAGAGTGGCTCAAATTGTCCTCCAAAGCACCTGAGGTCAAGACAAGAAGCCGTGGGTGGAAGCTCATCAAAGAGAGAAGATTTCCCCCTGGAACGAAGGAGGGATTTCTGGGAGTGAGAACAAATAACCAGTGGAACAGCTTGCCACCAGAAGTTGTGGGTGCTCCATCACTGGAGGCTTTTAAGAAGAGACTGGACGGCCATTTGTCTAAAATGGTACCAGATCTCCTGTTTGAGCAGGAGGTTGGACTAGAAGACCTCCAAAGTCCCTTCCAATTTTTCCAATCTATTATCTATCTATCTATCTATCTATCTATCTATCTATCTATCTATCTATCTATCTTTCTTTCTTTCTTTCTTTCTTTCTTTCTTTCTTTCTTTCTATCATCTATCATCTACCATCTCTTTCTCTCTCATCCATCCATCCATTCATGATATCTGTCTGTCTGTCTGTCTCTGCCTATCTATCTGCCTATTTGTCCACCTACCTACCTACCTACCTACCTATCTTTCTTTTCTTTCTTCCTTCTTTCTTTCTCTTTCTATCATTTATAATCTACCATCTTTCTCTCTCATCCATCCATCCATTCATATCTGTCTATCATCCATCCATCCATCCGTCCATCATATCTGTCTGTCTGTCTCTGCCTATCTATCTGTCTATTTCTCCGTCTACCTCCCTCCCTCCCTCCCTCCCTACCCATCCATCTATCCATCTATCCATCCATCTATCCATCTATCCATCTATCCATCTACCTACCTACCTACCTACCTACCTACCTATCTCTATCTATACCTATCTCTCTCTCTCTCTCTCTCTCTCTCTCTCTCTCTCTCTCTCTCTCTCTCTCTCTCTATCTATCTATCTATCTATCTATCTATCTATCTATCATCTTTAGATTTTCAAGAAAAAAATGGACAACCATTTTGGGGGGCATGGTGTAAGGATGCATGCCTTGCCCTCCCCCCCGGCGGGGTTGGACTAGAAGACCTTCAGGGTCCCTTCCGGTCCTCCTTGGGTTCTATAAGTCCCCAAATCTTCTTCCTCTTCTTCTTCTTCCCTACTGCCCATGCTCTGCTCTTCCCAGCACAGGGTCTCCGAAGGCTGCCAACCAGCTGCTTCCCCCCCCTTAAAACGGTGGGCCCTTCCCAGGGACACCCCCCTCCCCCTTTGAGCAACACAGGCCCCTCTTCACTCAGCCCTTCTGTTTTTTTCCCTTCTGCCAGTTCCTGATTTCAGAGCTGACCTCCAGCAACCTCTCCCCCAAATTCAGATCCTTCGGTCCCGGTCCCTATAAGGTCCTTTCTGGCCTTTGTACCCACCCCGGATACCCCCAGCCCCTGCGTAAAATCCTCTCCTGCTGAGATTTGCACCCAGGCAGTTTCTTTTCCCAGCAAACCTCACTCCAAAGGAGAATCATCCCACCTTATTTTCTCCTCCTGGCCATTGGCCATCAGACCTTCCCAACCCCTCCCAGATCACCCCCCTCCCCCCCCCACTCAGCACACCCAGAGTCTTGGGGTGAGGGGAGGGGGGAAGGGAGAGAAAAGGACCAGCACTGCAGCTCCCGAGGTGGGAGAAGGATCCACCGACAGACACAGTAACCAAAAAGGTTGTATTTCACCCACACAGAAAAAAAAAAGGGGGGGGGAGAATAAGCATTCAGGCTCGGTCCTGAGCCGTGATATTTAGCGCAGGCACACACACCGCGAGTGTGTGTGTGAGTGTGTGTGTGTCGGGCAGAACGAATTGGCTCCTTCTGCTGCTATTTCTGGAACTCTTTCTCTCCTCCCCCCCCACCCCGATCTCCCCCCTCCTCTCTTCCTCCACCAACCCAGTCTCTATGATTTGCTCCTAAAAGTCCTTTACTTAAGGATGCCAGAAAAGCCAAGTTTTGATCGATGAAGTCGCTTTGCGGGCCCCCACCTGTTCAGGGACTCTTTCCCCCCCACCCTTCCCCTCCCCTCCCCTCAATCCCTGTCTCCCCCCACCCACCCACCTCCACCTCCGGCTCTTCTTTTATAATCAGGCATTCACCCCACCCTTGATTAATCAGGATTGAATCATGGTTTAGGGAAGGCTGCAGACTCGCTCTGCGCCGATCCCGGGCCTTGGGAGATGGATGGGAAAAGGGAGAGAGCAAAGCTCAGCATCCCAGGTTGCCCCCCTCCTCCTCCTCCTCCTCCTCCTCAATTCCTAGATTGCTGCATTGTTAAGCTACTCTTTGGAAAGCTGGTGAGGGGATCAACCGGAGCTAGGTGGGAGGAAGGAGGCCAGAGAACAGAGGATGTCTCCTGGCTGCTTCAGGCCTTCTAAGGATCGCCTTCTCTTCCTTTCCATCACTACCACCGTCTCTTCTTCCCCCCCCCCCCCGTACTTTTCTGGGCAAGCTCCCCCGCCCCTTCCTTCTCCCAGGCCCCCCCACCCCACCTCACGCCTCGACACACCTGTCACCTCCCTCAAGTCACACACCTGTAGAAGAGCTACTTTCTAAAGCACCAAGAAGAGGCAGCTGCCAATCAGCGTCCGGTCCAGTCCCTGCCGAAGCACCAGGCCCCGAGTGAGGCCTGGGCATTCCGCATCTCTGACCACCTCCCTCTCCCAGCTCTCCAGCCTCACCTGCCCACCCACTCCCGGCCCCCAGCAGCCCCGTGTAGATCAGGGGGAAGGAGAAGTGATGGGAGGGGGTCAGAGAAGGCTTCAGGCCTCTGGGGGCATCCAATGCCCGCCATTCAGACGACCCTCCTGGTCCCTCCTTCCCCCGTCGGATCTCTGGCAAGTTTCCCCCTAGACGGGCAGAATCCAGAAAACCCGACGGTCCCAAGGCTGCCCCCGAAAGACCGCCATCCAGGATTCCCCCCCCCCAATTACACACCACCGCAGCCAACACCCCCGAGTCCACTTCCTTGCTCAGCCACTCCGCGCTATGCAACAGGGGGAGGAAAAAAAAAACGCGTGTGTGGCGGGTGGGGGGGAAGGTGGTATTTGAAATAAATTTCAACCCCCTCACCTCCGCGCTGCAGGGGGGGAAAAAAAGAGCCCCCTCCCTCATTTGTAAGGAATGGCACGGAGTCGGTTAAGGATGCGGGATGGAGGGGGAGACCCTTTCCGGAGCGCTCTTAGGAGGCAGGCAAGGCGGGAGTGGGGGGGGGAGTAGGGGGGTTTCCCGAACCCTTCCCCAGCGGCTGGTCCACAGAGCTGCAGCCCCCCCCCACCACCACCACACTCAATTCCAGCCCCTCGCCCCCTCCCCTCCTTCCCCGCCCGCCTTTAGCGCTGTCATGGCCCCAGCCCAGCTGCGAGACCGCGGGGACAGCGGAGGGTTTCAGCACCAAGGCCAGCTCCGCGTTCCCACGCTGCCTCCCGGGCCCCCTCCCCATCTGAGCCCCCCTCCCCAGCCGTCTCAACACCCCCCCACCCCACCCCAAGTGCCTGATCCCACGCAGCCTCAGCTCCATGGAAACCGTGCCGTGAGAGCGAGCGAGCGAGCGAGAGAGAGCTGGCTTCCCACTCCGCATCTTCCACCGCCGCCCCCATCCTCGGCCGACCACCCAGGAGCCCCCCACCCCCTGGCCGGGCAGCCCGTCCCGTGCCCTCTTGCCCCTCTTCGGCCTCTGCCCCTTCTCCTCCGTTCCTCGCCCTCCCCATCCCCAAGTCACACACACACACACAGACCGGGAAACCCCCTCCTCCACCCAACGTGGGGAGGGGGTCTCTCCGAGGGTCCTTACCTTGGTGGTGACTATGCACAAGCAATCCATTTGATCCCGGACCCAAGCAGCAGTAGCTAGGCGGAGGAGATCTGTAGCACATCAGACACGCCGGGGCTCAGGGTTACCACTCGCCCCCCACCCCCCCTTGACAATGGTCCTTGGCTTCCTTGCGGTGAGGGGCACCCGGGGGGACAAGGGTGGGGGGGGGCTCCTGAAGGGCTCCAAGGCGGGCGGGTGCGTGCCGGTGGCGGGGAGGGGAGGAGAGGAGATTTGGGGGGGGGGAGGGCGTCGGGCGGGCGGGCTGGGTGTGTAAATGTGCGAGAAGCGAAAGGCAGCGCGTGTGTAGCGAAAGGGAAGAGACGAGAGGAAGAGGAAAGGCAGGCGGGCGGGCGGGCGGGGAGGGGAGGGGGAGCGAGCTGGCTTGCGGTGAGTGGGTTGGGGGGGAAGTGACAGAATGTGGAAAGGAAGGGGAGGGCGCGAGGGCCGGCTGGGGGGGGGGAGGAGGAGGAGGAGAAGGTGGTTGCTCCCCAAATTAAGCCCCCTCCCCCGAGGGCGGGCAGGAAAGGGAGGGAGATGGAGGGAGGGTAGGTACGGAGGAGGAGGAGGAGGAGGAGGAGGAGGAGGAAGAGAGGGAAGGACAAGGCAGACCCCCCTCCCCGGGCTCCAGCGCCCCTCCGGAGAAGGGCAGAGGGAAGAGGGGAAGGCAAGCGCGGGGGACCCACCAAGCACAGGAGGCAGAGAAAGGGGGGGGGGGTTTAACCTCTGGAGTGCCGGAAGGGAGGTGGGTGTTGGCAGAGGTGGTAGACGCGTCACCAGGAGTTAACTCTGCAGGTGCTGGAAGCATGCCGGGTGGATGGGGAGGGGGCAAGGCAGCAGGCGAGGGCAGAGTTTGGGCATCGAAGGAGACCAGACTGTCTGGCAGGGGATTAAGGGGGCCGGAATCCAAGATATGGGGTGGTGGGGTCCTG
Source organism: Pantherophis vulpinus (assembly GCA_037215915.1). Classification (NCBI taxonomy): domain Eukaryota; kingdom Metazoa; phylum Chordata; class Lepidosauria; order Squamata; family Colubridae; genus Pantherophis; species Pantherophis vulpinus. Next base: position 1,503,469 of record JAXLNS010000009.1, read on the forward strand.
AGTTCCCAGCCTCCTTCCCCCCCCCCCCCCCGCTCCCAAATGCAGCCACTGATTCTACCATAAATGCAGCCAAAACTACCCATGGGCAAGAAGGCAGAATGGGGCAGGGACCTTAGAGGCCATCTAGTCCAACCCCCTGCTCAAGGCAGGAGAAGACCTTCCAACTTCCTGGCCAAATGGTTGGAAAACCTCAACCCATAACTAGCAGGGAAGCCAGCCCAACCTGGTAGATTTCTCGTGGGTTGGGGTGGGGGAAGATGGAGGATTTGGGGTGGGGGTTCCCCCAGAACAGCCCCACCCGAGCGTCATCAAGGCCCCCTTAATCCAGCTCTCACCCTATTTCTCTCCCTGCCCCATGGAAATAAAGCACCTCTTTTATCGTGCACCCAGAAACCATCCTGCCACCCGACCCCCACCCCAAACAAAAACCCAGAAGAAGAAAAAAATTGGGGTGGGGGATTTCACAGCCAAGAGGATGGCAGGGAGGGCAAAGATTGGCCCCTTGTGGAAAAAGTCTTTGCAAAAATCCACCTTAGATTTCACACCCACCCACCCCCCAAACTTTTTCCCTGGCTGTCTGGGGCTGGGGGGGGGGGCAAGGATGGGGTTGGGGGAAAGGAAGGGCGGGCAGGAAAAGCTGCATGGGGGTGGAAATATATGGTAAGGGGGAAGAGGAGGTAGGAAGGGAAAGGATCTGATTTGCTAGAAGAAGCAGGAGGGGGGGAGAGAAATTTCCAAGGTGTTTTTTTGCAGGGTCAGACTACAACTCCCATCATGCACAGACAGAGTCACCAAAGGCCTGGTGAGCAGATTCGGCTCCAATTTTTTGTGGAAGAAATGAGAAAAAAAATTCTTAAAAACTAGCTGAGTTTTTCCCATCCGGCTTCAGAGCCAATCAGAAGAAAACTTTCAGCCCATCCTTCCTTGCAGGGAGGTTGTTTTCCTGTGCCTTCCCCGTTGCCCCCCCCCCCAAGGTAGACTGCCGCTGAAGCAGGAGGCTCACTGCACACCACTCCCAGGGCCTTGACCAAACCAGTTGGAGAACACCTCCCCGTAGTACAAAAAATTGTGAGATCGGTAGCTTTTGCCCTCTGTCTTCCCGTCCCTTTTCCGCTCGTCCCCAGAAGGGTTGGACTACAAAGCCCATGCTTCCGCAGCCGGTGCTAGGAGTCCACACCAAGGGACGGCAGCTACCTAACCGGGTGGCTGCCATCCATTTTCCAAGGGCTCCCAATATTCCGACAAGAATGATCTTTCCTGCAACACCCCCCCAGTTAATCTGCGGAACTCATGGCCACAGGATGTCATGGCAGCCCTTTGATCGGAGAAGGAGGCCATAGCCACCCTGATCTGCGTTTTGGGGTAGCGCAACCTCGGGGTGAGATTGATGGTGACTGAGCCAAATGTGAGCTTCCTTTCTGGTCATTATGCCACGATGGTGAAATCGGAACTCGGGACCCTCTTTCCTTGCCTTGGGTCAGGAACTTCCATGGATTCTAAACTCCCCAGCCAAGGATCTCCTGCCTCCCTCC
>JAXLNS010000009.1:1507500-1602500 GCA_037215915.1 Pantherophis vulpinus
CACTGGATGTGAGGTGGGCTGCAAATACATTTCATAAACAAACCACGATTAAACAAACCACGGTTTAACCCAATGGGTGAAGCCAACACTTTCAAATATACTTGTATTCGTGCCAAGCATTTCTCACCTCAAGCAGCGTCTTCCGTACACACACACGGGTCGGGAGGGGAAATAGATTGGCACGGGAGGGGGGGTCTCAGTCCGTAGCCCCTTAATATATTTATCCATTCCCCCACCCCCCAAATACAGGGGGCAGCATCACTGCAAAAAAATCAACCTTACTTTAATGCTTAATGTTTAGTCTCCAATGTTGAGAACAGGCTTTCCCTCCGTAGACCGAAGGAAGATTTTTTGGGGGGGGTTAAACCAGCCCCTTTGGGTGCTGAACCCCAAAGTGAACCAGGGAGAAGCTTGGGGTGGGGGAATTGGGGGGGCACCCCAAAGGTAAATGAAACCCATCCTTACCTTTGGCAGAGACCTCTCGGAGACAGTGACTTCATAAAACTCCTGGATATCTACATCAAAGAAACCCAAAGAAATCTTTTTAGAGAAATTTCGCCCAACCTGCCTTCTCAAAATGGATGAATCTCGGGGGAGCAAAAGGGGGAGAGTTGGCACGGCCTTGTGTGCTGCAGAGGCTTGAAGGCACCTCTGACGGGGCAGGGGAGGTCAAAAGAGTCAAGATGGCGGCCACAGAGGCACAAACCGACCTTTGACCCCCCTCACGCATGGCTTGTCTCAAACTTCACGATCTCCAAGTGGACAGAGGCCACACCTGGCATGGGTGCCAGCCTCCAGAGATGGCAGGGATAGCTCTGGCCTCTTCTGGCTTTCTCAGCCAGGATCTCTTGGTGGTCTCTCAACCATCACTATTCCAAGTTCTGCTGAGATCCGGCCACGTTTCCCCAGGTTTTTCTATTATTTTGTAACTGGGATCTCTTGGTGGTCTCTCAACCATCACTAGCTCAAGCTTCTTCAGGTTCTGGTCACATTTTCCCCAGTTATTCCGTAACTGAGATCTCCTGGTAGTCTCGCAGCCATTTCTACCCAAGTTCCTCTGAGATCTGGCCACGTTTTCCCAGGTCTTTTAGCTACACTGTGACTGAGATCTCCTAGTGGTCCCTCAACCATTTCTACCCTGAACTTCTCCGAGCCCAGCCAAACCTTTCCACTACATCTTTGCCCGTCTCCTCTGCATACATGAAACCTCTTAAGTTGGCCATCATAGTTACTCGTTTTCTAGGTTTACAGAATGCCTCAAACCCAAAACACTTCTTAATATCTTTATTTGGCTTGCTGAAATACAATGTATAGCAGTCTTTCTCAACCTTGGCAACTTAAAGATGGGTGGACTTCAACTCCCAGAATTCCCCAGCCAGCATGGCAGATGTTTAAATGGGTGGACTTCAACTCCCAGAATTCCCCAGCCAGCATGGCAACGTTCAAATGGGTGGACTTCAACTCCCAGAATTCCCCAGCTGGCATGGCAACATTAAATGGGTGGACTTCAACTCCCAGAATTCCCCAGCCGGCATGGCAACGTTTAAATGGGTGGACTTCAACTCCCAGAATTCCCCAGCCAGCATGGCAACGTTTAAATGGATGGACTTCAACTCCCAGAATTCCCCAGCCGGCATGGCAACGTTTAAATGGGTGGACTTCAACTCCCAGAATTCCCCAGCCGGCATGGCAACGTTTAAATGGGTGGACTTCAACTCCCAGAATTCCCCAGCCAGCATGGCAGACCTTCAGATGGATGGACTTCAACTCCCAGAATTCCCCAGCCGGCATGGCAACGTTTAAATGGGTGGACTTCAACTCCCAGAATTCCCCAACCAGCATGGCAACGTTTAAATGGGTGGACTTCAACTCCCAGAATTCCCCAGCCACCATGGCAGACCTTCAGATGGATGGACTTCAACTCCCAGAATTCCTCAGCCAGCATGGCAGATGTTTAAATGGATGGACTTCAACTCCCAGAATTCCCCAGCTGGCATGGCAGATGTTTAAATGGGTGGACTTCAACTCCCAGAATTCCTCAGCCAGCATGGCAGATATTTAAATGGGTGGACTTCAACTCCCAGAATTCCCCAGCCACCATGGCAACGTTTAAATGGGTGGACTTCAACTCCCAGAATTCCCCAGCCACCATGGCAACGTTTAAATGGGTGGACTTCAACTCCCAGAATTCCTCAGCCAGCATGGCAACATTTAAATGGGTGGACTTCAACTCCCAGAATTCCCCAGCCACCATGGCAACGTTTAAATGGGTGGACTTCAACTCCCAGAATTCCCCAGCCGGCATGGCAACGTTTAAATGGGTGGACTTCAACTCCCAGAATTCCTCAGCCGGCATGGCAACGTTTAAATGGGTGGACTTCAACTCCCAGAATTCCTCAGCCGGCATGGCAACGTTTAAATGGGTGGACTTCAACTCCCAGAATTCCCCAGCCGGCATGGCAACGTTTAAATGGGTGGACTTCAACTCCCAGAATTCCCCAGCTGGCATGGCAACGTTTAAATGGATGGACTTCAACTCCCAGAATTCCCCAGCCAGCATGGCAGATGTTTAAATGGGTGGACTTCAACTCCCAGAATTCCCCAGCCGGCATGGCAACGTTTAAATGGGTGGACTTCAACTCCCAGAATTCCCCAGCCGGCATGGCAACGTTTAAATGGGTGGACTTCAACTCCCAGAATTCCCCAGCCAGCATGGCAGATGTTTAAATGGGTGGACTTCAACTCCCAGAATTCCCCAGCTGGCATGGCAACATTAAATGGGTGGACTTCAACTCCCAGAATTCCCCAGCCGGCATGGCAGATGTTTAAATGGGTGGACTTCAACTCCCAGAATTCCCCAGCCGGCATGGCAATGTTTAAATGGGTGGACTTCAACTCCCAGAATTCCCCAGCCAGCATGGCAACGTTTAAATGGGTGGACTTCAACTCCCAGAATTCCCCAGCCAGCATGGCAGATGTTTAAATGGGTGGACTTCAACTCCCAGAATTCCCCAGCCAATATGGCAGACCTTTAAATGGGTGGACTTCAACTCCCAGAATTCCCCAGCCAGCATGGCAGATGTTTAAATGGGTGGACTTCAACTCCCAGAATTCCCCAGCCAGCATGGCAGATGTTTAAATGGGTGGACTTCAACTCCCAGAATTCCCCAGCCAGCATGGCAGATGTTTAAATGGGTGGACTTCAACTCCCAGAATTCCCCAGCCGGCATGGTAGACCTTCAGATGGATGGACTTCCACTCCCAGAATTCCTCAGCCAGCATGGCAATGTTTAAATGGATGGACTTCAACTCCCAGAATTCCCCAGCCGGCATGGCAACGTTTAAATGGGTGGACTTCAACTCCCAGAATTCCCCAGCCGGCATGGCAACGTTTAAATGGGTGGACTTCAACTCCCAGAATTCCCCAGCCGGCATGGTAGACCTTCAGATGGATGGACTTCCACTCCCAGAATTCCTCAGCCAGCATGGCAACGTTTAAATGGGTGGACTTCAACTCCCAGAATTCCCCAGCCGGCATGGCAACGTTTAAATGGGTGGACTTCAACTCCCAGAATTCCCCAGCCAGCATGGCAGATGTTTAAATGGGTGGACTTCAACTCCCAGAATTCCCCAGCTGGCATGGCAACATTAAATGGGTGGACTTCAACTCCCAGAATTCCCCAGCCGGCATGGCAGATGTTTAAATGGGTGGACTTCAACTCCCAGAATTCCCCAGCCAGCATGGCAACGTTCAAATGGGTGGACTTCAACTCCCAGAATTCCCCAGCCGGCATGGCAATGTTTAAATGGGTGGACTTCAACTCCCAGAATTCCCCAGCCAGCATGGCAACGTTTAAATGGGTGGACTTCAACTCCCAGAATTCCCCAGCCAGCATGGCAGATGTTTAAATGGGTGGACTTCAACTCCCAGAATTCCCCAGCCAATATGGCAGACCTTTAAATGGGTGGACTTCAACTCCCAGAATTCCCCAGCCAGCATGGCAGATGTTTAAATGGGTGGACTTCAACTCCCAGAATTCCCCAGCCAGCATGGCAGATGTTTAAATGGGTGGACTTCAACTCCCAGAATTCCCCAGCCAGCATGGCAGATGTTTAAATGGGTGGACTTCAACTCCCAGAATTCCCCAGCCGGCATGGTAGACCTTCAGATGGATGGACTTCCACTCCCAGAATTCCTCAGCCAGCATGGCAATGTTTAAATGGATGGACTTCAACTCCCAGAATTCCCCAGCCAATGTGGCAGACCTTTAAATGGGTGGACTTTAACTCCCAGAATTCCATGCTGCCTGGGGATTTCTGGGAGTTGAAGTCCACGTTATCTTAAAGCTGAAGAAACACCGCTGCACCGTATGTACCCAGCCAGCCAATCTTCCACGTTCCTGGTTCTTGTAGCCATTCCTTAACCGAGATTCCTGGCCAACCCTGAGGCTGCTGTCCAGCAAACCAGGATTACGTGGACATATTTGAGCTGCCGCTACTCCTCCGTCTGTAGAAGGCGTTCTCTAGCAACTCTGCTAAATATAAGCCAAATCTTTCGAAAGTCTGGAAAATTACAGACTTTGGCGAGCCTTAGCTCAAAATAAACAGAGATTGTTGGATCTAAAAATACATTCGAACAAGCCTTATTCTGCAAACCTGGTTTGTGGATGAGGTAGGGGGCTACGAAGACCCCGGACACATCCCCAGGACTAACATCCGGCTCCATTTGTCCCAAGGAAAAACCAGCCTGGGTGTGAAAATCACGTTTCCTATGACAAATAATGTTATTTATGAATTTATTTCTGTATATATGATGTATTTATGTAATTATGCAATTATGCATTTATGTATAGGAAATCCTCAGCTTATGACCGCAACTGAGCGCAAAATTCCTGTCGCTAAGCGAGACAGTCATTAAGTGAGATTTGCAGCTTTCCTGCCTGCCACGGTTGTTAAGTCAATCGCTGCCGTTGTTAAGCGAGTCACACGGTTGTTAAGTGAGCCCGGCTTCCCCGTGGACTTGGCTTGTGGCAGAACGTCGCAAAAGGGGATTGCGTGACCGCAACGGTCATAAGTGTGAAAAAGAGTCATAAATCACCTCTTTCTGTGCCGTTGTAACTCCGAACGGTCACTAAATGGACGGTCGTAAATCAAGGACGACCTGTCTTTATTATCTTACTTCCTTATGTTATTAGATTTATTTTCGTCCATTTCGCCCCCTCCCCAGTCTTGATCAACTCATGGGAACCAATGCTTGTTCGGACAAGCCAGGATTAAGGCAAGGGGGGGTTGGACTAGAAGACCTCTGAGGTCCCCTCTGCCTCTAGAATTCTAGGACTTTTGACCAAGGTCTTAAGAATGTGACCCATGCATTTCTCTCACCTGCCAGCAGGTGGCAGCATCTGACTAATCCCAGCTAAGGAAGAAAAACTGGAATGGGAGACTTTGGGAAGGTCTGGTGCCGAGTGCGAAAGACGGCATTGGAGGAAAAATATCCCAAGAGAACAGCAAACCACGGCCAAAAAAACCCACAAAATACAAAAAACCCTTGCAGGGAGCAGCCGCCTTTCCTGGCCCTTAAGAACAAGTGACAGTTTGCAGAAGCCAAAATGGCTCGTAGTGGATGGGAGACCAACAGGTGATCCTAAACATTCGTTTTTGTTTATTGTTTCCCCCGCCCTCCTTCGCATAGCTTTGGTTTGGTTCTTCGCCGGCGCCGTACCTACCCAAAAGGGCCTGGAAGAGTTCGCTCTGGAAGATCCCCAGCAGCCTCTCCATCTTGGGCTGGGAATCCGGGTTCAACGCTGGTTGCTTCAGGAGCTGCAAAATGGTCGTCGCGTCTGGATCGGAGAACGAAAAAGAGAAGGCCGCTACTACTTAGGGATGAAAGAGGGAAGCCTCTGCCCCTTGGAAAACAGACAGCCTTGAAGGGAGTCCTCGACGTACGGGCCGTTCGTTGAGGGACATGTGCAGCAGCATGGAAAATAGCGGCTTACCATTGGTCCTCGCACTTACGACGGTGTGCAGCATCCCTGTGGGTGGCAATTTGGATGCTTAAGCAACCGGGTAGGGTATTTATGACGATTGCAGCATCCTGTGGGGCCGAAGGGCGGGGGGGGGAGGTTTTCCCGTGATCGCCATTTGCAAATTTTTCCTGCTGGCTTCGATGGGAAAACGGGCAGGAGGTCGTAAGTCTGGATCACAGGATGTTCTATGATGTCCGGGGATGGTATAAGGCCTCCTGCCTTGGGTCAGGGAGGGTTGGACTAGAAGACCTCTAAGGTCCCTTCCTTCCAGCCTATGAATCTATGTCTCGTTTATCAACCTCGGCCACAACGGTCTTAACACTGGGTGTGGTTATGAGATGCCTCACTTAATGACCGCCCGGCTGAACCGTCGATCTTCCAGTGTCCATTGTGGCCGTACGTTGAGGACTACCTGCAATTGAAAGGCTGGCTTAGCACAGAAAGACGGAGCGGGTGAGGAAGAAACTCAAGATGGACTCGCCTTGATTCTCCTCAGTATCAGCGGACGGAGAAAAATCAACTGTCTTTGGTTCTGTTACTAAACCTTGTTAAAATACGGTTTTGATTGTTCTTAACAAGGTCTGTTTTTCTCCACGCTTGGCTGGACAACTGCTAAATGGTCAGCCCGAGGCTACCACTGATCGATCGATCGATCAATCAATCAATCAATCAAGAATAGAGCTGAAAGGGATCTTGGAGTCCATGATCAAGCAGGAGACTCTACACAATTTGAGACAAGTGGCTGTCCAATCTCTTCTTTAAAACCTCGAGTGTTGGAGCATTCACAAGTTCTGGTGGCAGGCTGTTCCACTGGTGAATTGTCCTCACTGTTAGGAAGTTTCTCCTTAATTCCAGGTTGCTTCTCTCCTTGATTAGTTTCCATCCATTTTTTTTTTTATCCTGCCCTCTAGTCCTTTGGAAAATAAGTTTTTTTTTTCTTTTTTTTTTTTATTTCTAGGCTCTGGTTTTTGAAAACAAGAAAATAAACAAGAACTCCAGATCGGCTTCTGGGTCAAATCAAGGGACGATTTCACCCTTTCAAAAGCCTTCTTGGGGTTGATTTGTCCATTAGGGGCCTTCTGGGAACAAATACTGGGGACCCCCACTCTTATAAACTGAGATTCGCAGCCCCGCCCCTCTGTTTTCCTCCCGGCCCTAACTGGATTTGCACCACATCGCTGGTCCCTTGGAAAGGGGGTTGAAACCCATAGGAAGAGCCCACCAAAACTGAGAAGATTTTATATTTCTGCTTTGGGGTGAGTTTTTTTCTGGTGATGCTGGAAGGCACAAATCAAAATATCAAAGTATCAATATCAAAATAATATCAAAATATCAAAATACCAAAATCAAAATATCATTAAAATATCAACAAATCATTGTACAAATCAGAGAATCAAAAAAAGTAAAAGAAAATCAAAATCTCCTTCAAATTCAAAATCAAAAATTAAACCAATCCAAAAAAGAAAAAAAATGAAAATGAAAATCCAGAATCAGAATTTTTTTCCCCCCCACACAGTGCTGGTCAAAGAGGGGAGTTTGCAGCTGGCGTTTCGTCTAGAATCGAATAACAGAGTTGGAAGGGACCTTGGAGGTCTTCTAGTCCAACCCCCTGCTGAATAGAATAGAATAGAATAGAATAGAATAGAATAGAATGGAATGGAATGGAATGGAATGGAATGGAATGGAATGGAATGGAATAGAATAGGAATGGAATGGAATGGAATAGAATAGAATAGAATAGAATAGAATAGAATAGAATAGAATAGAATAGAATAGAATAGAATAGAATAGAATAGAACAGAACAGAACAGAACAGAACAGAACAGAACAGAACAGAACAGAATAGAATAGAATAGAATAGAACAGAATAGAATAGAATAACAGAGTCAGAAGGGACCTTGGAGGTCTTCTAGTCCAACCCCCTGCTTAGGCAGGAAACCCTCCACCAGGGGTCTCCAACCTTGGCAGACTTGTGGACTTCAACTCCCAGAATTCCCCAGCAAGGAATTCTGGGAGTTGAAGTCCACAAGTCTTAAAGTTGCCAAGGTTGGAGACCCCTCCCCTACACCACTAAGATCTGGGGGATCACATCATGGGGGTCAGGAAGATCTGGTTCCCCATAGCTATGAATATGGGAGAGGGCACTGCCTCATACCCACCCACCCCAAGTCCCAGGCAGTGGGTCAGGCCACCCTTGCCTGCTGGGAAGAGGAAGGGTCTGGGGTCTTCACCAAGGCATGTGATGCCACCGGAGGAGGTCTGAAAAGTTATTACCTTCAGTTTCATTTTGTATTAACCTTCATTCATGGTTTAAAAAAACCCCTCAACATTGCACCTGCCGGCTATATGTTTTGACACACGCACATACACAAACACAACAGATGCCTCTCACCCACACACACTGACCCACAAACACAACAGATGCCTCTCACACACACGCCTGACCAGGTGGCTCAGTGGCTAAGACGCCGAGCTTGTCGCTCAGAAAGGTGGGCGGTTTGAATCCTTAGTTCAGGGGGTTGGACTAGATGACCTCTTCCAACTCTAGTTACTGTTACTGTTCCACTGGGCTGACTCGAGATCCTTCCAAGTGGTGCTAATCGGTCGAAAAAACCCAAGTTTGGAGTTATTTTTTTAAAAATAGAAATTAAAAATAGGCTTTAATATCAAAATAATAACAGACGCAGAAATTACATTTAGCTGTAAGCTTATAATGGGGATGGGGGCTCCCCTCTGCCCCCCCCCCACCAGCATGGGAAACGTGGCTGCCACCCTCCTCAACCACAATTCCTTGCCAGCCATCAAGATGATAAGAAGGCAACTGTGGCCAAAAAGGCAAGAGAAGCCCCCCACCCTTAAATGGGGAGCCCCCTGTTTCACCTTGCAGGGAGAAAGACCCCTATAAACCACCTCTGGAAGGGGGGCAGCCAGGTTCTGGACCCCTCCTGGAGTTGGGTGTCCCCAACACCTCAGGAGCTCTGGAGAGTTGGGGGCTTTCAGCTCCAGAAGGGAATGGTCTCCCCCAATCTTTAAGGGACCCCCCCCAAATCTCCCCAGCGGAGATAAAAAAAACACATCTAGCGCAGGAGGAAACGTCAAACCGACATACCTTGTCTTTTTACGGGCATCTTGCAAAGGCGGTTGGTACTACAGCGAGCATGTTAATCTCTTAATCTCCCCCCCACTCCCAACAGATTAAAAGATTTGTAGGGCAGAGGAGGTTTACGCCGCACCCCAAAAGCATTCTGGGGCTTGTAGGAAGGGAAGCTCCCTTCCCAGGCACCCCCATTTCCAAGGGCCGAGGATAAAGTTTCATCCAAGTTTTGGAAGTTTTATTTATTGATTTTTAAATGCTTTTAATAAAGGTCTCTTTGGAGGAGGCTGAATTGGGAAGGTTGTCCATCATCAGGAGCAAACTAATAATAATAATAATAATAATAATAATAATAATAATAATAATAATAATAATAATAATAATAATAATAAAAGTTCGACTAGTGATTTGTGATGCGAAATCCAGCATGGTTATCTCATTTGCTGTGTATATTGTCATTTTGGTATAAAATAATAATAATGATAATAATATTCAGGAATGGTTGGTTGGTTCGGGAAATCTCACTTTCTCCCTATTATTTAACAATTTCATTTATCATCTGTAAATTGTTTTTTTTTTTTTTTTTTAAGATTTCCGCTTTTGCAATTCAGGGGTTGAAAGGAGGTTTTGGTATGGTCTAGATTTGATACAGCTGCAAACTGAATTAATTTTTATACCAATACCTAGGAATATTATACAGTAGGTAGTCCTCAACTGACATTCGTTTAGTGACTGTTCAGAGTTACAATGGCACTGAAGAGTGAAACGATGAGTTTTTCACACTTATAACCATTTTTCACACTTATGACTGTTTTTCACACTTATGACCGTTGCGGCATCCCCATAGTCATGTGATCAAAATTCGGACGCTTCGCAAGGGACTCATATTTATGACGGTCGCAGTGTCCCCGGGGGGTGGGGTGTCACGTGATTCCCTTTTGTGACTTTCGGACAAAGTCAGATTCACTTAACAACCATGTTACTAACTCAGCAACTGCAGTGATTCACTTAACAACTGTGGCAAGAAAGGTCGTAAAACGGGGCAAAACTCACTTGTCTCGTTTAGCAACGGAAATGTCGGGGGGGGTCAATTGTGGTCATAAAGTCGAGGACTCTCTGTATATCCATTTCACCTTTTTTGTGAAAGGTATTTAAGATTTTAAATGAGCAATATTTCCCTTTTATTCATATTTAGTTTAGGGTTTTTTTTCCCCTTCAACCATTTGCCTTTTTTCCCCCCTGATGGCTGGGTAATTTTTTGCACTGGCTATTAAAAATGAACTTTTAAAAAGGAAAAGGAAAAATATGAACTAAGCGGATATCCGTTGTTGTTTTTTTCTTAAAAAAAGGTACGAACTAGTAATTGTTCTCTATCACATTTTTAAATTCAGTTCCTGCAGTAGACCATATTTCTAGCTGATCGAGAGGGTTGGAAGTAATAATAATGATTAACGAGAGGAATAGATGACTCGGGTGTATCTTCAAGATATTCGCAGCACCATTTGAACATAATCAAATGTTATTAATCAAATAATATTATTAGAGTAATATTAACAAATATTATCATCGGTCAATTGAAAAAGGCAGCCTGACTTGGAACAAGCATTGACAGAATCGCCGTCAATCGATCGCAAAAGTCAATTTCATTTGGAAAAATGTTGACAAAAATCACCATCAGTCGATTGCAAAAGGTAATTTGACTTGGAAAAACACTGACAAAAATTCCTGTCAGTCAATTGCAAAGACAGTTTTACTTGGAAAAACATTGACAAAAATCACTGCCAGTCAATTGCAAAGACAGTTTGACTTGGAAAGGACATTGATAAAAAATCACCATCAATCAATTGCAAATTGTTTTACTTGGAAAAACCACTGCCAGTCAATTGCAAAGACAGTTTGACTTGGAAAGGACATTGATAAAAAATCACCATCAATCAATTGCAAAGACAGTTTGACTTGGAAAGGACATGGATAAAAAATCACCATCAATCAATTGCAAAGACAGTTTGACTTGGAAAGGACATGGATAAAAAATCACCATCAATCAATTGCAAATTGTTTTACTTGGAAAAATCACTGCCAGTCAATTGCAAAGACAGTTTGACTTGGAAAGGACATTGATAAAAAATCACCATCAATCAATTGCAAATTGTTTTACTTGGAAAAACATTGACAAAAATCACTGCCAGTCAATTGCAAAAGTCAATTTTACTTGGGAAAACATTGACAAAAATCACTGCCAGTCAATTGCAAAAGACAGTTTGACTTGGAAAGGACATTGATAAAAAAATCACCATCAATCAATTGCAAATTGTTTTACTTGGAAAAACATTGACAAAAATCCGTCAATTGCGAAAGCCAGTTTGACTTGGAAAGGACATTGACAAAAATCTGTCAGTCAATTGCAAATTGTTTTCCTTGGAACTGCGTACATCCTGCACACATGATACCTTTACTATTATTAAATGATCCCGGGTCCTTGGAAGGCCTCCCCGGATGGACAAAAATGCAAAATCCAATCTCAGGCAGATTGTGCGACCGACCGACACAAATTAGTAACTTCGCCGCGACTTTCCAGAGAGTTCCATGTGTTTTTCGCCGCTGTCTACGGGCTGAGAATCCCCTTCTTCTTTCTCCCCCCCCCCTCCTTTAAAAATATTTTGCAACTCAAGACAGCTGCCTTCACCAGGTGCAGCTTTTACCTTTCCAATCTGCCGGATCATCTGGAAATAATGTGAAAATTCCCGCGTTACGCGGCATCCATTCCTGGCGCTTTCATCCTCCCGCCCACACCCATCAATAATACTCCGCGTTCTCTCCAGATTATTGGATTAAAAACATTTAATAGCAAATTCCCAGAAGGGAAGGCGCAACTACAGGAACGGGCAAAACGAAGAGGACGGCTGGATTTGCAAGTACAGGCAGTTCTCGACTTACAACCGCTTGTTTAGTGACCGTTCAAAGTTACAACATCACTGGAAAAAAAAAATGACTTAAAGCAGGTCTTATACTTATGGCATAAGTAGCCAACGTCCTCAAGTCACGTGATCATGAAATCCGGGCCCTTGGCAACGAGCTCGTATTTACGACGGTCGCAAGGATCCCGGGATCCCCACTGGCGGCCTTCCCAGCTGGATTCCGACAAGCCAATTCCGGTGGGGAAGGTGGATTCGCTTAACGACGGCGGTGGATCATAACCATGCCAAAAAAAAAAAAAAAAAAAAGCTTGCAAAATTGGGGGTGACTCAATTAACAACTGCCTTGCTTAGCCAAGGAAATTCCGGTTGCAATTGTGGTCGTAAATCGAGGACTACCTGCGGACGTTCGGAGTGCAGTTTCCAAAAAAAAAAATGACATCTGGTTTCCCAGTGGGGAGGGGATGTGACTCGAATGCCCCACCCTAAAAAGCTGCAGCCCCAGGAAGGAACGAAGCTGAGAGCTGAGGAGGAGAGGGAGGGTCTCAGAAACCCAGGGGGTAAGGAGAGACCACTCCTCCCTTCTCCACCATGGCTTTGGAGATGACCCGAAAATTCTTGAAGATTTGTTGGGTGGTGCTGGACGAAAGAGAGGTCAAGTTCTGAGTGACACGCTTGTAGGCCTGAGGAAAGAGAGAAAGGGCAGATGAGAAGCTGCCCCCCCTAGTCAAAACACACAAACACACACAAACACCAAGAACTTTGAGGTTAGGAGAAAAGAGAACGAGAAGAAGAGGGTTCCAAAGTCGTAGAGTTGACAAACACCATGGTCTATGCGCACGCATGTCCAAATCTTAAGACTCGTAGACTTCAAACTCTATGTCTGCTTACTCTCTTTTAATCCCTTTCTTGCAATGTCTCCCTTGGACGACGACTCTGACTCTTCCTCGGAGGCCGGGTCGAGGGAAGGATAAGCTCATTCTTAAGACTTGTGGCCTTCAAACTCTATGTCTGCTTACTCTCTTGTAATCCCTTCCTTGTGATGTCTCCCTCCTCCGATTCTTAGGCCGGCTCGAGGAAGGATGGTGAGCTCATTCCTGGCATATCATGAACTGGCTTAATTAATGACGCTGAACTGCCGACCGAACGAGATTTATGGGGGGGGAAGAGGGGACTTCGGCTGGGGACAGTTTGCAGGTCAGTGAAGAGGAGGAATTGCTTTCTGTATTGGATCCGAGAGCACACAGGGCAGAGAAAAGACAAGAGCAAAGGAGATCTGCCAGATTACTTTGGAAAGGGCCTCACCAGTCTTCGGAAAGCTATTTATCACGGCAGGCAGAGGGAGGCGCTGCCTGCCGTGATACACGGGAAACATGGGAACGTGTTCGGTGTACGGCTGTGTGTTTGTTTGTGCTTCCTGCTGGACGTCGTGCCTTGGGAAACTCTGAACTTCTCTTGCCAAGTGAGTTCTCGTGGATATACTTAATAAACTCTCTAAAACACGTGCATGTGTGAGCATATTCCTCTGCAAACTCTCTACTCTAGGGAGGAAGGAAAAAACCCACAGGCATGGGTGAACGGGGGGGGGGGGGGGGGCAGAATTCTGGGAGTTGAAGTCCACAAAAAGTTTGCCAACTTAGGAGAGCCCTGCGGCGTGGGAAACTCGCACAACTTCCGCGGGCACCGCCGCTAGCCTTCCGCTCGTAAATCAGAGGTGGGATTCAGCCCACCTTCGGGGCAAACCAGTAGTAGCGGCCTTCGGGTGGCCGCCCACCTGCCCCTAAAGGCTGTCCTATTTAGCTACGTTTTCTAATTACGTGAAGCTCCCCCTCCACTCGTAATTTATCGGTCTTGCAAAGGACCGATAAATTATTTCGTGCCAATTATTTATCTATTACTTTGCTTTTCCATTCGTTAAATTGAGAACTGGATGAGAAAGGCCTCCCCCCTCCCTCTCTGGCGGCGGGGCTAACCTGATTACCTGGGCTGCCTCCGTGGACGCCGTCGGAATTGAGCTCTGGGTAATACAGAGGATTTTAACAGCGCCCGGGAGAACTGGGACCGCCTCCTCCCTGGAGGACGTCCCTTTCAGGTAAGCGACACAAGGGGGGGTTCTCACCGTTTCTTTCGGGGTGGGGGGTGGGGGTGAGTTCCACTGGAAACCATCCCTGCTTTTCTTAATAATTAAAAAAAAAAACCCTGCCAAACTCCCTTCCTTGTTTCTTCCTTTCTTTCCTCCCTCTCCTCTCCTTTTTTTTCTTTCCATCCTCTTTTTTCTTCTTCCTTTAGCTATCTGTCTCTTTATCGACACCTCCACCTTTATTTCTCCTTCCTTCCCTTCTCTCTTTCCTTTCCTCCTTCTTCTGGCTTTCTCCCATCCTTAATTTTTTTTTCTTCCTTCCTTCCTTTTCCTCCCTCTCTTCCTTCCTTCCCTCTCTTTCCTCTTTCCCTCCCTTCATTACTTTCCTTCCCTTCTTTCTTCTCCTCCTTTTTCTTTCACTTTTTCTTCCTCCCTTCTTCCTTTCGTTTTTCTTTTTCTTCCTCCTCCCTTCATTACTTTCCTTTCCTCCTTTCTTTCCCTCCCTTTTTTTCTTTACTTCCTCCCTTTGTTCTTTTTCTTTTCTCTTTCCTTCCGTCTTTCTTTTTCTCTCTCCCTTTCTTGCTACTTATCTCTCCCTTCCTTTTTTTTTCTTTTCTTTTTCTGTCTCTCCCTTCCTTTCTTTCTCTCTCTCTCCCTTTCTATCTCTCCCTTCCTTTCTTTTTTCTTTTTCTCTGTCTCTCCCTTCCTTCCTTTCTTTCTCTGTCTCTCCCTTTCTTCCTTCCTCTTTGTTTCTTTATTTTTTCTTCCTCTCTCTCTCTCTCTCTCTCTCTCCTTTTTCCCATCTTCCCTCCCTTTTCGATCTCTCTCTCTTTCTCTCCTTCCTGCCTCCCTCCTTTATCTTAAGACTGCTGGACACTTGGGGTGAATCTGTGACTCACGTACCTTCCTGCCCACCTCCGCATCTCTCCCTCCCTCCTTCCCTCCACCCCCATCAGGCTAAGTCCTGGCCAGGGGCAGCCCTCCACAGATACTGATCCCCCCCTCCCCATCCACACCCACCCACCCAAAGAAGGCCTACCTCCATGCACCAGGTCTCGCAGAGCATCTTCTCGTGCTGGGCCGTGGCCTGTCCTTGCTCCAGCGCCCGCGATGCTCTTTTGACGTAAACCGAAGAGGAGAGTAAAATCAGAGAGAAGGTAAGACTCGCACCTGAATTACTAGGTGGGACATTTGGCAGGGCGCAACTTAATCGGTGCTGTTTTAAGTGGACTAGAAATCTCCTTTGTTCGCTCAGAATTTCTTAAAACCACCGACTGGGTCCTCAAGGCAGATCCTGGATCCCCGATCGATCCTTTCCTGCCTAAATTTTTTAGAATAACAGAATGACGAAGTTGGAAGGGACCTCGGAGGTCTTCTAGTCCAACCCCCTGCTCAAGCATTCCAGACAAATGGCTGCCCAATTTCTTCTTAAAAAACCTTCCAGTGATGGAGCAACCCACCACTTCTAGTGGCAAGTTGTTCCACTGATTAATTGTCCACACGGTCAGGAAGTTTCTCCTTAATTCCAGATTGCTTCTCCCCCTTGTTTAGTTTCCATCCGTTGCTTCTTGTCCTACCTTCAGGTGCTTTGGAGAAGAGGTTGCCCTCCCTCTCTTCTTTGGAGCAGCCCCTCAAATATGGGAAGATGCTATCATGCCACCCCTCGTTTAATGTCCTTCTTGTCATTAAACGAGACCGACCCAATTCCCACAACCATTCATCGTACGTTTTAGCCTCCAGTCCCCTCATCCTCTTTGTTGCTCTTCTCTGCACTCTTTCTTAAGAGTCTCCACATAATTTTTACATCTTGGCGACCAAAACTGGACGCAGGATTCCAAGAGTGGCCTTACCAAGGCCTTATAAATTGGTATTAACACTTCACATGGTAAGTATCCCCATTGTGGTTTGCTTATTCTCTTCTAATCCCTTCCTCTGCGATCTCTCTACTTTAGGGGGTAGGAGGAAAAAAAACCCCAGGCATGGCTGGCTGGGAAATGCTGGGGTCTTGCCAAGGCCTTATAAAGTGGTATTAACACTTCACATGGTAAGTATCCCCATTGTGGTTTGCTTACTCTCTTCTAATCCTTTCCTCTGCAATCTCTCCACTCTAGGAGGTAGGAGAAAAAAAGGAACAGGCGTGGGGGATTTTAAATTTATAAAGCGGTGCTAATACTTGATTCTACCCCTCTGTTAATGCAGCCTAGATCTGGGGGGGAAGGGGGGGCGGGCTCTTGGGGGGCAGCGAAGGCTCACCTGGACAGAACGACCACCATGGCATAGATATCAATTGCGCTATCTGCGATCTGTTTCAGCATAAACTGCTCCTCTGGAATTTTGGAGAGAAAGGGACAAAAGAAGAGTCACAGGAGCCGAGGCTGAAATCTCGCAAACGGCAGAGAGAAGCCGGAGCAATACAAGCAGTCCTCGACTTATAACCGCAAACGGCAATCAAACTGCCCGTTGCTAAGCCAGGCAGTTGCGGACTGACGCCCAATTTTTAACTTTTTTTTTTTTTGTCACAGCTGTGAAACCTTTTTTGTCACAGCTGCAGTCGTTAAGCGAGTTGGGCGGTCATTAAGCAAGTCTGGCTTCCCCCATTTTTTTGCTTGTCGGAAGCCAGCTGGGAAGGTCGCCAAAGGGTATCACGTGACCCTGCCGCCGTCATAAATACGAGTCAGCTGCCGGAGTGTTTGAATTTTGATCCCATGACCATGTGACAGTTGTTAACTGCGAGGACTGGTTCTAATTCCCTTTTTTTCAGTGCCGTTGCCACTTCTAACAGTCACTAAGCGAATGGTCGTAAGTCGAGGACCACCTGGGCTTTTACGGCAGCTTCTAACTCTGGTCTCCAGGATCCCTTTCGCAACGTTTTGGGCTGCAAATGAAGGAGGCGGCTCGCAAAATTGTTCACAACACCAGCTACCTTTCTACATACAGTCCTCGAGTTACAACAGTTCATTTAGTGACCGCTCCAATTTCAACGGCCCTGAAAAAAAAAAAAAGCAACTTAGGACCGTGTTTCACACTTACGACCATTTCGGGATCCCCTGTTGTCACATAACCAAAATCCAGGCATGTGTTTTATGACGGTCGTGTGATCCCCTTCTGATGAGCAAAGTCCACGGGGGAGAGCCAGGTTCACTTAACAACCAGGAGATTAATTTACTTACTTACTTATTTTATTTTATTTTATTTTATTTTATTTTATTTTATTTTATTTTATTTTATTTTATTATTTTATTTTATTTTATTTTATTATTTTATTTTATTTTATTTTATTATTTTATTTTATTATTTTATTTTATTTTTTTATTTTATTTATTTTATTTATTTTATTATTTTATTTATTTTATTTTATTTTATTTATTTTATTCATTTTATTTTATTTTATTTTATTTTATTATTTTATTTTATTATTTTATTTTATTTATTTTATTATTTTATTTATTTTATTTTATTTTATTTATTTTATTCATTTTATTTTATTTTATTTTATTTTATTTTATTATTTTATTTATTTTATTTTATTTTATTATTTTATTTGTATACCGCCCTTCTCCGGCAGGACTCAGGGCGGCGAACAGCCAAGGTAAAACATAGTATACAAAAATTCAAAACAATTTAAAAAGATATTAAATAATTTCGGCCCACAATTTAAAAACACCCCAATAAAATAAAATCAATTACACATTTAACAACCGCAGTGACTCGCTTAACGACGGTGGCAAGAAAGGTCGTAAAATGAGGCAAAACTCACTGTAACAAATGTTTTGTTTAGCAACAGAAATGTTGGGGGACTCCATTGCGGTTGTTAACTCGAGGACTACCTGTATTGGGAGGGGGGGGGCAAGCAGAGGTTTGTCCCTCCAGCCAGTCCCTCCTGGTAAGCAATCCATGGGGGTCCCCCCCACCTCAGCCCCCCCCCCCCCAAACTCACCGACAACTTTCTTTCCATGTTTGAGAAGCTGGTTCTCGATCACGCCTGCAAAGAGGTCAATGGCTTGGACGGCCTGGAAAAGGGGGAGAGAGGAGGGGTGGGGGGGGTGATCCAAAAAGTGCAAGGGGGGCAGGGGAAGGCAAGACCCCCAACCTCCCCCCCCCCGGGGGATGAAGCTGCCCTGAGCCCAGCTTTTCTGCACCTCCAGCCTTCGAGATGGGAGAACTACAATTCCCATGGTGGGAATTAAGCAGCCTGGGGCTTGTAGTCGAACCCGTCTGAAGCCCACCTGGCATGGGAGGGGGGGGGAGGAAAGCTCCCCGAGACCCCAATTCCATCCCCAACTGACTGTTTCTTAAAAACAGCCCACGTGACGGCCTTAAATAATACGATATATTTGTTTCTTTTTTTTATAGCCTGCTTTTATTGTTATTTTTATAAATAATTCAAGACGGGGAACATATCCAACACAATTTTTCCTCTCTTTATTTTCTCCACAACAACCCTGTGAGGTGGGCTGAGTTGAGAGGGAGGGACTGGATCAAAGTCACTCAGCCGGCTTCCATGCCTAAGGCGGGACTAGAACTCAGAGCCGTCTGGTGATTGGACTAAAGTCACCCAGTCGGCATTCATGCCTAAGGCGGGACTAGAACTCACCGTCTCCTGGTGATTGGCCCAAAGTCACCCAGTCGGCATTCATGCCTAAAGTGGGACTAGAACTCACCGTCTCCTGGTGATTGGCCCAAAGTCACCCAACTGGCTTTCATGCCTAAAGTGGGACTAGAACTCACTGTCTCCTGGTGATTGGCCCAAAGTCACCCAACTGGCTTTCATGCCTAAGGCGGGACTAGAACTCACTGTCTCCTGGTGATTGGCCCAAAGTCACCCAGTCGGCATTCATGCCTAAGGCGGGACTAGAACTCACCGTCTCCTGGTGATTGGCCCAAAGTCACCCAACTGGCTTTCATGCCTAAGGCGGGACTAGAACTCACCGTCTCCTGGTGATTGGCCCAAAGTCACCCAGCTGCCTTTCATGCCTAAGGTGGGACTAGAACTCACTGTCACCTGGTGATTGGCCCAAAGTCACCCAGTCGGCATTCATGCCTAAGGCGGGACTAGAACTCACCGTCTCCTGGTGATTGGCCCAAAGTCACCCAACTGGCTTTCATGCCTAAGGCGGGACTAGAACTCACTGTCTCCTGGTGATTGGCCCAAAGTCACCCAACTGGCTTTCATGCCTAAGGCGGGACTAGAACTCACTGTCTCCTGGTGATTGGCCCAAAGTCACCCAGTCGGCATTCATGCCTAAGGCGGGACTAGAACTCACCGTCTCCTGGTGATTGGCCCAAAGTCACCCAACTGGCTTTCATGCCTAAGGTGGGACTAGAACTCACCGTCTCCTGGTGATTGGCCCAAAGTCACCCAACTGGCTTTCATGCCTAAGGCGGGACTAGAACTCACTGTCTCCTGGTGATTGGCCCAAAGTCACCCAGTCGGCATTCATGCCTAAGGCGGGACTAGAACTCACCGTCTCCTGGTGATTGGCCCAAAGTCACCCAACTGGCTTTCATGCCTAAGGCGGGACTAGAACTCACCGTCTCCTGGTGATTGGCCCAAAGTCACCCAACTGGCTTTCATGCCTAAGGCGGGACTAGAACTCACCGTCTCCTGGTGATTGGCCCAAAGTCACCCAGTCGGCATTCATGCCTAAGGCGGGACTAGAACTCACCGTCTCCTGGTGATTGGCCCAAAGTCACCCAACTGGCTTTCATGCCTAAGGCGGGACTAGAACTCACCGTCTCCTGGTGATTGGCCCAAAGTCACCCAACTGGCTTTCATGCCTAAGGTGGGACTAGAACTCACTGTCTCCTGGTGATTGGCCCAAAGTCACCCAACTGGCTTTCATGCCTAAGGTGGGACTAGAACTCACTGTCTCCTGGTGATTGGCCCAAAGTCACCCAACTGGCTTTCATGCCTAAGGTGGGACTAGAACTCACTGTCTCCTGGTGATTGGCCCAAAGTCACCCAACTGGCTTTCATGCCTAAGGCGGGACTAGAACTCACCGTCTCCTGGTGATTGGCCCAAAGTCACCCAACTGGCTTTCATGCCTAAGGCGGGACTAGAACTCACCGTCTCCTGGTGATTGGCCCAAAGTCACCCAGTCGGCATTCATGCCTAAGGCGGGACTAGAACTCACCGTCTCCTGGTGATTGGCCCAAAGTCACCCAACTGGCTTTCATGCCTAAGGCGGGACTAGAACTCACCGTCTCCTGGTGATTGGCCCAAAGTCACCCAACTGGCTTTCATGCCTAAGGTGGGACTAGAACTCACTGTCTCCTGGTGATTGGCCCAAAGTCACCCAACTGGCTTTCATGCCTAAGGTGGGACTAGAACTCACTGTCTCCTGGTGATTGGCCCAAAGTCACCCAACTGGCTTTCATGCCTAAGGTGGGACTAGAACTCACTGTCTCCTGGTGATTGGCCCAAAGTCACCCAACTGGCTTTCATGCCTAAGGTGGGACTAGAACTCACTGTCTCCTGGTGATTGGCCCAAAGTCACCCAGCTGGCTTTTGTGCCCAAGGCAGGACTAGAACTCAGAGCTGCCTGGTCATTGTCCGAAAGACACCCAGCTGGTTTTCATGGCTAAAACAGGTTCAAGTCTTATATACAAGTAGTCCTCAACTTACAACAGTTCCTTTAGTGACCGCTCAAAGTTACAACAACACTGAAAAAAATGACTTATGAACATTTTTCACACTTACGACTGTCGCAGCAACCTCATTGGCCACGTGGTCAAAATTCAGACGTTTGGCAACTAACTCATATTTATGACATCCCGGGGTCGTGTCATCCCCTCTTGCAAGCCAAATCAATGGCGGAACTGGATTCACTTAACAACCATGTGACTCATTTAACAACCGCGATGATTCACTTCACAACTACGGCACCAAAGGTGGCGAAACGGGTACAGATCTCACCCTAACGACTGTCTCGCTTCGCAGCGGCCATTTGAGGTTTCACCTGCGGTTCCCTTAACCCCCTCAGCAAGGAAGGTCGTAAAACGGGGCAAAACTCACTTAACGACTGTCTCGCTTCGCAGTGGCCATTTGAGGCTGCGATTCCCTTAACCCCCTCGGCATGGAAGGTTGTAAAACGGGGCAAAACTCACTTAACGACTGTCTCGCTTCGCAGTGGCCATTTGAGGCTGCGATTCCCTTAACCCCCTCGGCATGGAAGGTTGTAAAACGGGGCAAAACTCACTTAACGACTGTCTCGCTTTGTAGCGGCCATTTGACGGTTCAGCTGCGATTCCCTTAACCCCCTCGGCAAGGAAGGTCGTAAAACGGGGCAAAACTCACTTAACGACTGTCTCGCTTCGCAGTGGCCATTTGGGGGTTCAGCTGCGATTCCCTTAACCCCCTCGGCAAGGAAGGTCATAAAACGGGGCAAAACTCACTTAACGACTGCCTCGCTTAGCATCGGAAATTTTGGGCTCTGTTGTGCGGTCGTTCAGTCGAGGACTAACTGTATGCGTTAAGTGCCACAGCTGGCTGTCTGGCTGTCGGAGGGTAATCGTATCCCGGAGCCGTTGGGTACAAACACACAAAAACACACAAAAGACTTACCTGCTCACTGCTGGAGTCCAAACTTGGATGTATCACACCTTTTAAGGTGATTCCTGTCCCCAAGCCTGCCCTCCTGGAGAGATTGGGGGGCGGGGGGGGGGGGTTGGGGGGAGAGATAAAGGGGGTGAGAAGCAGCTTCACAACTCTTTCCAACCCCCCCCCCTCCTTTCCACCAAGCCCACCCTAAAAACACAGCGCGGCCACAAACAGGTCACAAAGCGAGATTTAAAATGTGCAGAGCCACAGGGAGCAGGAGATGGACTCATTCACACAACCTTTCGGTCATAAAACGAAGCGGAAACAATGGTTTTGTATTTTGTTTTTGAAGTCGATGGGAGCTCAGGGTTCGATGGGAAAAATGACGGACGGATGGAGAACCAAAAAAAAAACAAAAAACCCCACCAAAACTCAAAAAGATTTTGACGGGCAACGTAGAAATAATAAAGAGAGAAACTCACTGCTGCAAAATGGAAACTGATCTTCTCGATAGCTTTAAAAATAATAATAATAATAATAATAAAAAAAGGAGACAGACTCGCTGGAAAAAGGCTGCGTTTGTTAGCCACAAATTACAGGTAGTCCTCACTTAACAACCGTTTAATGAGTCTTCGGAGAGGGGCGGCATATAAATTGAAATAAATAAATAAAATAAATAATGACCGAAGTTCCAACGGCACTGGGAAAAGTGACTTAAGGCCGTTTCTCACACTTATGACCGCTGGGTCACGTGATTGAATTTCGATCAGACGCTTGGCAATTGACTCGTACTTACGACCCAGATCTACTTTTGCAACCTTCTGATGAGGAAAAGTTCAATGGGGGAGAACCAGGTTCGCTTAACAGCCGTGTGACCCACTTAACGACGGCAGGGATTCCCTTAACAAGCGTGGCAAGGAAGCTCAAAATTCACTTAACCTATGTCTCGCTTAGCAACATAAATTCAGGGCTCAATCGTGGGTGTTAAGACGAGGACAAACCCGTAGATAGAGAGCCTCCAATGGCAGGAGCAGTTCACCTCTGAGAACGGAGGCATTTATTACCTCTGGGACATTAAGAGAGAAATTTCTGGAGAATAAAAGTTTGTCTAACATAGCGAGAGGCCAGATTCGCTGACAGCCCCACGTCCTGCGATCTTTTTAGGGCGATAGGGAAGCCATGTTGCCTTGTTGAACATCCTGGCTTAGTTGTAGCCACGAATCCACCGTCTTCCGGTGACGCCACGGCCGGCAGGATTCCTCCCACGTCCTCTCGTCTCTCCTCCCACCGTATTTTCCCGGCTTTGGGAAGCGGAATCCGCCCACACCTGATCGGGGAGGAAAGAGGCGTACCTGCGGACTCGTTTCCCCGCCTCGCTGACCAACAAGCCAGCATTGCCAAAGGGGTTCTTGATGGCTTGTTGCAAACCACGAAGCTGGTTCCCGGCGTTCTGGACCAGAAGGAAAATCGGACAGACAGCGGAGAAGATCAAAGCTGGATTTCCTTACTCCGTACCTCTCTGGATCCGCTGCCCCGCTGCTCCACTGGCTAACGGGTCAGGACTACCCGTCCCCATTTGTGTCCCCCGTCCCCCCCCCCGCAGCTTAGTGCGGGTCCCCCAAATCTCGCCCGTCGCTAAAAGTCACGCACCTGGAACCCGTAGAGGGCAATGAAAAGCCGCAAGATATCGTTGGTGCCTTCGAAGATCCGGAAGATGCGCAGATCCCGCATCACTTGTTCCACGCCGCTTTCCTGCAGCCGGGGAAATCAGATGGCAGGAAGAGGAAGAGGAGAAAGAGAAGAAGGAAGAGAAAAGAGAAAGGAGAAAGGGAAGGAGAGGGAGAAAGAGGAAGGAGGAGGAGAAAGAGAAACAGAAAGGAGAAAGAGAAAGAAAAAGAGAAGGAGAAAGGGGAAACAGAAAGGAGGAGAAAGTGAAAAAAAAGAGGAGAAAGAGAAGGAGAAAGGGAAAGGGAAGGAGAAAGAAAAAGAAAAGAGAAGGAGAAAGGGAAGGAGAGGGAGCAAGAGGAAGGAGGAGGAGAAAGAAAAAGAAAAAGAGGAGAAAAGAAGGAGAAAGAGAAGGAGAAAGGGAAGGGGAAGGAGAGCGAGAGGCAGAAACAGAAAGAGAAAGGAGGAGGAGAAACAGAAAGGAGGAGGAGAAAGAAAAAGAAAAAGAGGAGAAAAGAAGGAGAAAGGAGAAACAGAAAGGAGGAGAAAGTGAAAGAAAAAGAGGAGAAAGAGAAGGAGAAAGGGAAAGGGAAAGAGAAGGAGAAAGAAAAAGAAAAGAGAAGGAGAAAGGGAAAAAAAGAGGAGGAAAAGAGAAAAAGAAGAGAAAGGAGATGAAAAAGGAGAAGGACAAAGAGGAGGAGAAAAAGGAGGAGGAGAAAGAGAAACAGAAAGAGGAAAAAAAGAGAAAGGAGAAAGGGAAAGAGGGAGAAAGGAGGAGAAACAGAAAGGAGGAGAAAGAAAGAAAAAGAGAAGGAGAAAAGTGAAGAAGGAAAAAGAGGAGAAAGAGAAGGAGAAAGAAAGACGGAGAAAGAAAGAAAGGAAAAGAAGAAGAGAAAGAGGAGATGAAGTAGGACAAAGAGGATGAGAGAGAGAGAGAGAGAGAGAGAGAAGTGAAACTGATTGATGCCAAATGGTTTGATGACATTAATGGTGCTCATTGCTCAGATCTATGCTTGATCCGAGACCGGTGCGTGGATTAAACCATCATTGAACATCGGCACGTAAACCGTACAAGCTAAGGCAATCTTTGGTTCTCAGATAAAGCCGATAAAAGTTTCAGGAAACCAGATAGGGGTTCCCAACTTTAAACTGGGGGGACTTCAGTTCCCAGAATTCCCTAGCCTAGCACGAATGCATTCCTTTTGAGGCGTGCTCTCTTAGAATCCCTTCCTCTGCAATCTCTCCGTTCGAAGAGGCAGGAGAATTAAAAAACAGGCCTGGCTGGGGAATTCTGGGAGTTGGAAGTCCGCCCAGCTTAAAGCCACCAAGGTTGAGAAGCGCCGACGGAAACAGACATTGACAAATGATAATTTCCTCGTTATCAGCGAAGAGACCAGCCTCCTCACCGTTTCCGCGGGAAACCATTTTGAAAGAAATAAAAAAAAAACAGGAGATTGAATAGGTTCTAAAGGGCCCGTTAAAAAAAAAAAAGCTTCTTGGAGATGCTTGTTAAGCTCCCATTTTCCAGAGTCGCCTAAATAAACGAAGCTAACTTGAACCCTGGATATTAGCCCCCCCCATCTCCCCCCCCCCAAATAAACTGACCTTCATGAAGCCCATGCCCCCCATGGTCTGGATGCATTCGTCTGACACGCTCCAGGCAGCTTCCTGCAGGTGGAGGAAAAAAAGACAGATCAAAGCAACACGGAAGGAAGGATCCTGTCTGGATATGACAGGCACGGCTCCTTCCTTCCTTCCTTCCCTCTTTCATTTTTTTCTCTTTCATTTTCCTTCCTCATTTCTGCTCTTTCATTTTCCTTCCTTCTTTTTCTCCCTCCCTCCTTCCTTCATTTCTTTCATTTTCCTTCCTTCCACAATTTTTCTTTCATTTTCCTTCCTTCCCTTTTTTCTTTCATTTTCCTTTTTTCTCTCCTCCTTCCTTCCTTCCTTCCCTTTTTTCTTCCATTTTCTTTTCTTTCTCTCCTTCCTTCCTTTTTCTTTCATTTTCCTTCCTTCTTTTTCTCTCTCCTACTTTCCTTTCTCATTTTTCTCTTTATTTTCCTTCTTTTTCTCTCTCCTACTTTCCTTTCTCATTTTTCTCTTTTATTTTCCTTTCTTCCTTTCTTTCCTTCCTTCCTCTTTCATTTTCCTTCCTTCCCTTTTTTCTTCCATTTTCTTTCCTTCTTTCTCTCCTTCCTTCCTTTTTTTCTTTCATTTTTCTTCCTTCTTTTCTCTCCTCCTCCCTCATTTTTTCTTTCATCTTCCTTCCTTTTCTCTCTACCTTTCTTTCTCATTTTTCTTTCATTTTCATTTCTTCTTTCTTTCTCTCCTTCCTTTCTTTCTCTTTCATTTTCCTTCCTTCCCTTTTTTCTTCCATTTTCTTTCCTTCTTTCTCTTCCTTCCTTCCTTTTTTTCTTTCATTTTCATTCCTTCTTTCTCTCTCCTCCCTCCCTTCCCCAATTTTCTTTCATCTTCCTTCCTTCTTTTTCTCTGTCCTACCTTCCTTTCTCATTTTTCTCTTTCATTTTCCTTCCTTCCTTTCTCTCCTTCCTTCCTTTTTTCTTTCATTTTCCTTCTTTCCTTCTCTCTCATCTCTCCATTTTTTCATTTTCCTTCCTTCCTTTTCTCTCTCCTTCCTTCCTTTCTCATTTTTCTCTTTCATTTTCCTTCCTTCCCTCTTTTCTTTCAACTTCCTTCCTTTCTTCCTTCCCTTTCTTTCCCTCCATCCCTTCATCCCACCCACAACTGGTGAGGGGACAACATTTGTGACTGATGCAAACTGCATCCTGTGGATCAGCCCCAGGGTAAAATCTTCCCACTTCCTGGCCTGCAGAGACCCCCCCCCAAGCAGGCCAAAGGGCCACAGGGGCTGTGAGGGGGGGGGGCAGAAACCATAACCAGATTGGCACCCTGGTACCCTTGCCAGCACTCACTGAGCCGAAGACTTTGCTGATGGCCGCCTCGATCTGGAAGTCAGAAGCCCCCCGGTCCATGTTGGCGCTGATCATGTACGCCATTGACTATAATTTTAAAATATTGTTTAATAACAGTAATTTTTTTTAGCATTATATTGTAGAGTGTCTAGAAAATTGGGTTGAATTTACGTCCGTTTGTAGCATCCTGCAGTCATGTGAGCAGAATTTATGGGGTTTTAAATTGTGTTTATTTATTCATTTTAATTAAATTTATTGGTTGTCCATCTTGCCACAGGGCAAATCTGGGTGTCTGGCTGTATTAAAAGGACACAATGATTCAATATTAATTAACATTAATTATATGAATGATTAAATATTAACTATTAATTATTACTGCATTAAAAGGATACAACGCAAAACCTTTGATTGTACACAATCAAATATCATTTAATAAAAATATAAATACTCAAAAAGATTTTGCCACAAATCTGTCTAATTCCCGTTTCTGGCAAAAAAAAACCCCAAAACCCATTGAGACAATGAATTCACTTAAAGAGGTCATTAAAAATGGATGCCATTCCGTAGTGACCCGCTTAACGCCCGGCACGACTTACGACTGGAATTCAGGGCTCAATTCCGGTCGTTATGGCGAGGACGACAAGTCTCACAGAAAGGGTTTTTATGTTATTATACGCTAATTTTTTTTCTTTCAAGGTGTGGTTTCCGGATCGGTGTCAGAGATTTGATTTCGGAAGAACTAAGTTTCTAGTCCTCAAGGTGGCCAAGTTAGCCGGGAACCACACAGACCTGAGAAATGACACTTGGGGCACCCGTTTTGCATGCCCGTACCTCCGTCACGTAGTGGAGCAATGCCATGCTGGCGAGTTTTTCCTGGATGGCTCCGAAAGTGTGGATTTTTTCCCCAAACTGAGTTCGGTTGGCGGCAAAGTCCACCTTTGGGAGAGAAAGGGAAAAAAAGAGAGTAAGGTTTAGAAGGGGAAACAGCTAGTCCTCGACTTACAACCGTTCATTCAGCAACCTTTTAAAGGTACATGGGCACTGAAGTAAGTGACTAAAGACCATTTTTCATACTTACGACCATTGCAGTCACATGATCAAAAACCAGACGCTTGGCAACTGACTCACATTTATGACGTCCCTGGTGGTGTGTCACCTGATCACCTTCCCTCAAGCAAAGTCAATGAGGATGCCGGATTCGTTTAATGACATGGGAGTCACTGAACAGCCACAGTGATTCACTGAACAACCTTGGCAAACAAGGTCGTAAAACGGGGCAAAACTCACTTGACAAATGTCTCGCTTACCAACAGAAATTATGGGCTCAATTGCGGTCGTAAGTCGAGCATTAGAGTTACCACACAACTGCAGTGATTCGCTTAACAACCTTGGCACGAAAGGTCGTAAAACAGGGCAAAGCTCACTGAACAAATGTCTCGCTCAGCCACAAAAAAATTGGGACTCAATCACAGTCGTAATTTGGATAACTTCAGTGGGGGTGCCTGAGAAGGAAGTGGGGGCCCCAAAGTCACTCACCGCCTTGTGAATGAGCGCCCGCATGGTGCCCGCCATGGCGGCTGCCATCCCGAAGCGCCCGTTGTTCAGGATATTCATGGCCACCTTGAACCCGGCGCCTGGCGTGCCTAGAACGTTCTCCACCGGCACTCGGACGTTATCAAAGTGGACTTCAGCTGTGTTGGACGCCTTGATGCCCATCTTCTTCTCGGGGGGGCCGCTAGGGGGGGGGGGCAGGAGGGGAAATTAAGACATCCCAGAACAGGGATCTCCAACCTTGGCAACTTTTAAGACTTGTGGACTTCAACTCCCAGAATTCCCCATTCAATCATGCGGAGGAATTGCAGAGGAAGGGATTACAAAAGAGTAAGCAGGCATAGAGCTGAAGTCTAGTGAAGCTGGTGGAGGAATTCTGGGAGTTGAAGTCCAGAAGTCTTAAAGTTGCCAAGGCTGGAGACCCCTGCCCCAGGAGACCCCGGGTGGGGTGTGGGGGCTCCCCTTCTCTGCCCTGCCCCAAACTTCGCCCCACCGGTTCAAGGGAGGTGGGAGCCTGTCTCCGTACCCCAAAAGGAACTGAAAATTCCAATGCTTGGATATTGGGGGGACGGGGTGTCCTTCGACAGCTCACCTGGTGACCCCCGCAAAAGCCCGCTCCACGATGAAGGCCGTGACCTTGTCCTTCATCTTTCCCGTCTCGTCTTGCTGCGGCGTTTTGGCAAAAACGGTGAATATTTCGGCGATGCCGCCATTGCTGGGTGAAAAAAGGCGCAGGTTTAGGACCCTCACCCTTGTGTGTCCCCCCCCCCCGTAAAAGACCTCCGCGAATTGAATTCTTGATTATTTATTTCCCTCTTTTGCCTTCTGGTTTGTCTTTTTGCAGAAAGTGGCAGACTCGTTTAGCGACCGTTTGAAGTTACCACAGCAAGGAAAAACAAGAGTCTTGGGCTCTGTCCTCGCACTTACGACTGTCGTGGCATCCTCGGTATTGTAAAAATTCAGACTCTTGGTAATCGGCACGTATTTACGACCATTGTGGTGTCCAGGAGATCACCTGACCGGTCTTTCGGAGGAGCAAAAGTCAACGGGGAAGCCCGATTCGCTTAACAACCACTGGATTCACTTAACGACCACAATTCTTTTAACAACCGTGGAAAAGAAGGTGAAAAAAATCCGGCACGATTCCCCGGACAACTGTCTCGCTAAGTGACGGAAATTCTGCTTCCCGTTCTGGTCGTAATACCTGCGTTTTATTCTTTATCTGCAATATTGGTATGCAAAAAAATTTAAACTTAAGCCTTGTCTCCAGAACCGGAATCAATCCTGATCAATCAAAATCTGAATTATTATTATTTATTTATTTATTTATTTTTATATGCCGCCCTTCTCTGGAGACTCAGGGCGGCATACAATGCGTTAAGCAATAGCCTCCATACTTTTCTATATTTTATACAAAGTCAGAATTATTTAATTCTGAATTAATCAATCACATCGGAATTAAATGCAGCATCGGAGCAGCAGGAGCTGATCAAAATCGGGGGGGGGGGGGAAACTGAGGCACGGAGGGGTCCCTCTCACATCGAGCAGAAAACCGGGCGGCTTCGCTTTCCAGACCTCTTGGCCTTTTAAATTACAGGTGGTCTTGACTTACGATGACAAGGGAGCCCGTCAAGTTGTTAAGCGAATCCCGGCAGCGCTTGAATGAATCGCATTGTCGTTAAGTGAATCTGGCTATCCCCCCTCGCCCAATTGACTCTGCTTGGTAGAAGGTCACAAAATGTGACAACCGCTCCCACCCACCCCCGGACGCTACAACTGTCATAAATACAAGACAGTTGTCCAGAGTCTTGATTTTTGACCACGTGATCATGGGGATGCGGCAACGGTCGTAAGTGCGAAACACGGTCCTAAATCCCTTGTTCCGGTGCCGCTGTAACTTTGAGCGGTCGCTAAACGAACGGTCGTTAAGGGGAGGACGGCCTTTATTTCAAGGCCGCTTAAAAGTCATTCTCTGAATAATGTGGGGGGGGGGCACGTCACCTGTGTGTGGTCCGTCCGTCCCCCCACCTGGAAGGCCTCCTCACCTGATCCAGAGTTTGCTCCCGTTGAGTGTGTAGTAGGTACCGCAAGGGCTGAGTTCGGCTCTGGACCGGATCGAGGCCGCGTCGGAGCCGCTGGTGTTCTCGGTCAGGCAGAAGGCGGCGATGTGCTCACCTGGGCGGGGGGGGGGGGGGGGAGGAAAGTGACACAAAAGGCATTCCTTTTATATTATTTATTTGATTTTATTTTTATTTTACTTCAAATTTATATACCGCCCTTCTTCCTGGGAACTCAGGGCGGTGTACAGCCAGTTAAAAACACATAATATAAACATTAAGAACAGATTAAAAGGAAATATCTCAATTTGGCCAAAAAATTTAAAAAACATACCAATTTAAAAACATTTGAAAGGATTTGTTAGGCCAGCCCGGCTTGTTGGAAAAGGAAAGTTTTAAGGGCACGGCCCTTATATAAATGTATAATACAAACATCGATAAATAAATAAAAAATAAGCAAAACACAAAATAAGCAAAACGTGAAGTACATAAAATAAACATCATAAACTAAATAAAGCATCAATAAAATAAAACATTAAGCCGCCCCGAGTCCTTCGGGAGAAGGGCGGTATATAAATTTGATTAAATGAATGAACGAACGAACAAACAAACGAACAAATAAGAAGAAAGAAAGAAAGAAAGAAAGAAAGAAAGAAAGAAAGAAAGAAAGAAAGAAAGAAAGAAAGAAAACAAAATAATCATAATAAACCATAAATAAAACAAATAAAAAGAGAAATAAAATCTGGCACCGGATGAACTTCCTTCCATGCAACGCAGCCAGGAACAAAGATTCAATTTGGGGTGGGTGGGATTCCCATCCTGGGTTTGGGGGAGGGGGTCCCTTGCCCCACCCTGGCAGTGCCACCCTCTCTCCCTCCCCCACCCCGTGCCCGGCCTTACCGGTTGCCAGCTTGGGCAGGTATTTCTTCTTCTGCTCCTGGGAGCCGAAGAGCAGGATGCCCTTGAAGCCGATGGACTGATGGGCACCCAGGGCGATGCCCACCCCCAGGTCGTGCATCCCCACGATTTCCACCAGGCGGGCATACTGGGGGGGGGGAAAGGAGGGGGGGCAGAGAGGAGAGAGAGAGGCTGTGTGCAAAGGACCGGTATCGGACGCTTCAAAGCATGCGCCGCCGAAGATCTGAGCCCCACCCGCAGGGGAGGAAAGGGGGTGCCCCCTCCCTCGGAGGGGGGGGGCAGGACTGACCTGGGTGTTGGTGAGCCCCAGTCCCCCAAATACGGTGGGGATCTGAAGCCCGAAGGCCCCCAACTCCTTCAGCCCCTGCATCGTCTTCTCCTGGACCTGGGCCAGCTCGTCATTCCGCGACGGATTGTTCACCTCCTGCGGAAACCGGGGGGGGGGGGGGGGTGGCGGGACACCGACAGACAGCATTGCTGGAGGGGGGGGGCCCACCTCCCACCTGCCCTCAAACCCAACGCCCCCCCCAATCTTCACCCCCTCACCTCAAAGAAGCGGCTGACGGGACCCACCAGCTCCTGCAAAGTTTGCGTCTGTTCCTCGTTGAGGACTGGGACAAAACCAGGAGGAGGCATTATTTGGGGCGGGACAGTCCTCGGACTTATGTCCGTTCCTTTAGCCACCAGAGTTTTAAAAAGTGGCTTACTAGTCCTCGACCTACGTCCGTTTGTTTTCCGCAACCGTTCAACGTTACGATGACACTGGAAAAGGTCACTTACATCCAGGCCTCGATTTACGTTCGTTCGTTTAGTGACCATTCAAACTTGAAAAAAAAAAGGACTAAGGACCAGTCCTCGACTTATGTCCATTTGTTTAGCGACCATTCGAACTTAAAAAAAGACTTAGGACCAGTCCTCGACTTATGTCCATTCGTTTAGCGACCATGCAAAGCTATAACGGCACTGAAAAACGGGACTCATGACCACTCCTCGACATACGACCGTTGCGGCGTTGCAAAAACCCAAAGACGGCGCAACGAGGAACCCGTTTCAAAAATCAAAAATTAAAATACAGGTAGTTCCTGACTGACAACAATTCGCTTAAGGACCATTCGAAGTTACAAGGAACGGAAAAAAGCGACTTGTGCCCAGTCCTCAGAGTTACGACCGTTGCAGCATTTCCCACGGTCACATGATGAAAATTGGGGCATGTTTTTTATGTTAGTTGCAGTCTCTTGGGGGGGGGGTCAGGGGAATCCCCCTTTGCGACCTTCCCTGCTGGCTTCCAACCAGCATAGTCAATAGGGGATTCACTTAACGGCCATGTGATTCACTTAACAACCTTAGCAATTCAATGAATGACCAGGGGAAAATAGGTTGTAAAATCGAGCGCGATTCGCTCAAACCTTCGACGGAAATGCCGGTGGCAATTGCAGTCGTAGGTCGAGGACTATTGTCGTGCCAGCACCCTTCTGGGGAAGCCCCCCCCTCCCCATCAGGCGTGGGGGAGGACCGCCTGTGCCTCTCGGAGCCCCCCAGTCCTCTGCAAACAGGCCTCAGATGCCAGCCAGCAAACAAAGAAGGGGTCGTTTCAGACATACGTCCACGCGCTGAACCAGCCAATCCCCACATGCACAAAACCCGCAGACCCACAAACACACCTCCCATCCTGCTCCCCCCCCACTCATTTTTACCTGAGGGATAAGGGAAGACTTGCTCCGTGATGATCTGGCCTTTGAAAATCCCCACCGCGAAAGATTTGGTTTCCTGGTGGTGGGAGAGAAAAAAGAAAAATTGATTAAAGGGTCACTCAGTCACTGCCTGCTCCGGAGTCCTGGGTTCGAGTCCTGTGACATGTCCCTGTTTCCGGGCAAAGAAAAGGCACCGTCCCTCGGGGAAGGATCCAGAATCTCTATTCCTGAGGTTGTCAAAATCTCAGATTGTGACGCCAGGACAACTTCCCCTTCTGGCAGATGTCACCTCCCCCCCCAATCCAATCTCTCTGCAGCCCCCACCCCATTTTGAAAAGTTCCCCTAATCTGCCTTAGTCTCCCCTGCTGTGTTTGTTATCCGGAGCAGACTTTCCTGGAGTATTTATATATATATATATATATGCACACTATATATATATATATATATCTCAGGTGTTTTCCCGCGTAATTATAAATAAGTTGGTTAAAATATTTAAAATCCTGGTTAAAATCCCAGCTTAAAATCTTCTAAAATTCCTTACAGAGTGCTCCTTGCAGAGTGCTCTGTAAGGAATTTTAGAAGATGTTAAGCTGGGATTTTAACCAGGATTTTAAATATTTTAACCAACTTATTTATAATGACGCGGGAAAACACCCGAGATTTTAATTTTTTGCATATATATATATATATGTTTATATATATATATATAAATATATACACACACACACACACACACACACACACAAAAGGCTAGTCCTCGATTTACGACCACAAGGGAGCCCAACATTTCTGTGGCTAAGTGAGACAGTTAAGTGAGTTTTGACTCATTTTTACGGCCTTTCTACTCACAGTTATTAAGCGAATCCCCCGCAGCTATAAAGCAAGTCACATGGTCGTTAAACAAATCCGGCTTCCCCGTTGACTCGGAAGGTCACAAAAAGGGGATCACGTGACCCCGGGACCTTGCCGCCATCATAAATACGAGTCAGTGGCCAAGCGTCAAGTCAAGAACTACCTGCGTCTACTTTCTATGGTCGGTCGTTAAGTGTGAAAAACGGTTATGAGTCCCTTTTTTTTTTTAGTGCCGTAACTTTGAACGGTCACTAAATGAACTACAGGACTACAACAACTTGCCAAGCCAGAAAGGAGTTTCGGGGTGACTATTTCCTTGACCTCAGAAATGGGCGACATCCAAAAGGGAGGAGGCGTGAAATTAATAATAATAATAAACTTGAGGGTGGAAGATGGGAGGCTGGGGGGTCCATTAAACGGTTGATGGGAGTTGTGGTTTGTCTATTCGAGTAGTTTCACAACTATTACGACTTCTGGACTTCGACTCCCAGAATTCCCAGAGGTTTCCCAGAATTCAGCATGGATAGAAGAAAAAGAAAATGCAATAATTTTTGGAAAAGTCTATATAATGTGGCTATAGACTTTTCCAAAAATTATTGCATTTTTTTTTTTTTTTCTAAATCGGGTAACTTTCTTAATAGATGGTGGGAATGCAGCAGATGTAATATATCTTGAATTTAGCAAAGTGGGGGAAAACAAATAACACAAATAGGTTAAAAATGAGTTAGAAGGGATGGGAAAGTGACATGCTGGCTAGGGAATTCTGGGAGTTGAAGTCCACCCATCTTCAAGTTGCCAAGATTGAGAAACATGGGACCTGTAGTCCTTTTCCCCCCTCCTCAATTGGCCTCCACGAGCCCTTTTGGGCCTTCTATGACATCACATAGAGGCAGCCAATAGGAAAAGAGCAGCTGAAATACCTAATAGGAAATTTACTTCCTTTTCCTGCCTTTCCTTACCCCATGTGCTGCATCAAAATTAGTCCCCCAAATATTGTTCCAGAGACCCCCCCCCCCAAAAGGGAGAGGGGGAGAGAAGACCACGTACCGTAGGTAGATGCTTTTTCCCCGATTCTTCTTGGGTCAACGACTCTGCCTTTAATCTCTGCTTTTCCGGGGCGGCCTGCAAAAGAGGGGGACAGATAGCGTGACGTTCGTTGGAATTTATGGGGTGCTACCTTCATCCCAGGGATTTGGCCGGAACGATGCATAAAAGCGGAAATTGGGCGCAACGTTTAATAAGAGTGGAATTTGGATGCAAAGCTACTGAAAAGAGGAATTTAAATGCAACACTGCAGAAAAATGGGATTTAAAATGAGATTTAATAAAAGTGGAATTTAAATGCAATGCTGCAGAAAAGTGGAATTTAAATGCAATGCTACAGAAGTGGGATTTAAATGCAACGCTGCAGAAAAGCAGGATTTAAATGCAACATTTAAAAAAAGGTGGAATTTAAATGCAACGCTGCAGAAAAGCAGGATTTAAATGCAGTACTGCAGAAGTGGAATTTAAATGCAACGTTGCATAAAAGTGGAATTCAAATGCAATG
Organism: Pantherophis vulpinus; assembly: GCA_037215915.1. NCBI lineage: Eukaryota > Metazoa > Chordata > Lepidosauria > Squamata > Colubridae > Pantherophis > Pantherophis vulpinus. The sequence goes on from JAXLNS010000009.1 coordinate 1,542,373, forward strand.
CTGCATAAAAGTGGAATTTAAATGCAACCCTGCATTAAAATGGAATTTAAATGCAACCCTGCATAAAAATGGGATTTAAATGCAACGCTGCAGAAAAGCAGGATTTAAATGCAGTACTGCAGAAAAAGTAGAATTTAAATGCAACATCGCATAAAAGTGGGTTTTAAATGCAATGCTGCAGAAGTGGAATTTAAATGCAACGTTGCATAAAAGTGGAATTCAAATGCAATGCTGCATAAAAGTGGAATTTAAATACGTGGCAGAAAAATGGAATTCAAATGCACCACTGCAAAAAAGTGGAATTTAAATGCAACCCTGCATAAAAGTGGAATTTAAATGCAACCCTGCATAAAAATGGGATTTAAATGCAACGCTGCAAAAAAGTGGAATTTAAATGCAACCCTGCATAAAAGTGGAATTTAAATGCAACGCTGCATAAAAGTGGAATTTAAATGCAACCCTGCATAAAAGTGGAATTTAAATGCAACCCTGCATAAAAGTGGAATTTAAATGCAACGCTGCAGGAACGTGGAATTTAGTTTCTTTTTTTCCTTTTAAAGAGCTGGAGAAGGTAGGGATGGAGGCAGGTCACCGCCGGGACAGGGGGTAAAGGCTGGCCGGCTGTAGCATGTGGTGTGGCATGATCCGCTTTTAATCCCGGTGAAATCCGGTCCAGCCACGCTCAGGTTGACAGATTCCAGGGCCCCATAAATAGGCTGTAAAACCGTCCACTTATTTCAATTATTTCACCCTCAGAGGCAGTCCTCGACTTGCAGCCGTCAACGGAGCCTGCCCACTGCAGCCGCAGGTCTTCACCGCCATAAAACGTGTAGCTCTTATACGCCCCTTTTTTCTGATGGTCGTTAAACAAACCTTCCGTCGTTAAGCGGATCCTTGGCTGCCTCCTTCTCAAGTCCTACGGGCAACTGGCACGTTTTTACCTCTTGTGGTTCTCGCTGGGCGTTGGGCCAGCCGGTTGTTTGTGAGGTTGCCTTACACTGTTTGTAAACTGCCCAGAGTCCCTTGTGGGAGCAGGGAAGGGCAGGGACACCTCGCCAAGGGGCAAAACAGAACACAGGATGGCAATCTGCCATCGGTCGGGGTCCTGAGTCTGGGAGGCACCCAGGGTTGGTTGGGGAAGGAAGGAAGGAAGGAAGGAAGGAAGGGCGATAGGAATAAGAAGAGAGGAAGGGAAGGGAGAAAGGAAGGGAGGGAGGGAGGGAGGGAGGAAGGGGAACAGGGAAGGAGACGAAGGAAGGAAGAAGGGATGGAAGGAAGGAAGGAAGGAAAAGAGGGAGAGAGGAAGCGAAGGAAGAGAGGAAGCGAAGGAAGGAAGGAAGGAAGGGCGATAGGAATAAGAAGATAGGAAGGGAAGGGGGAAGCAGACGAAGGAAGGAAGAAGGGAGGGAAGGAAGGAAGGAAAAAAGGGAGAGAGGAAGCAAAGGAAGAGAGAGGAAGTGAAGGAAGGAAGGACGATAGGAATAAGAAGAGAGGAAGGGAAGGGGGAAGGAAGGGAGGGAAGGGAGAAAGGCAGGGAGGAAGGGAGGGAGGAAGGGGAACAGGGAAGGAGACAAAGGAAGGAAGAAGGGATGGAAGGAAGGAAGGAAGGAAAAGAGGGAGAGAGGAAGAGAGAGGAAGCGAAGGAAGGAAGGAAGGACGATAGGAATAAGAAGAGAGGAAGGGAAGGGGGAAGGAAGGGAGAAAGGCAGGGAGGGAGGGGAACAGGGAAGGAGACGAAGGAAGGAAGAAGGGAGGGAAGGAAGGAAGGAAAAGAGGGAGAGAGGAAGCGAAGGAAGAGAGGAAGTGAAGGAAGGAAGGACAATAGGAATAAGAAGAGAGGAAGGGAAGGGGGAAGGAAAGGAAGGAAAGGAGGAAGGCAGGGAGGGAGGGAGGAAGGGGAACAGGGAAGGAGACGAAGGAAGGAAGAAGGGAGGGAGGGAAGGAAGGAAAAGAGAGGGAGGGAGGGAGGGAGGAAGGATAGGGAGAGAGGAAGGAAAGGAAGACAGAAGGAAGGAAAAGAGAGAGAGGGAGGAAAAGAGGGAGAGAGGAAGCGATGGAAGACAGAGGAAGGAAGGAAGGAAGGAAAAGAGAGGGAAGGAGGAAGGGAAGGGAGGAAAGGAGTTAGGAATAAGAAGAGAGGAAGGGAAGGAGGAAGGGAAGAAAGGAAGGAAGGAAAAGAGAGGGAGGGGGAAGAAAAAGAGGGAGAGAAGAAGTGAAGGAAGAGAAAGGAAGGAAGGAAGGAAAAGAGAGCGGGAGGGAGGAAAGGAAGACAGAAAAAAGCAAGAAAGAAAAAGGAAAGGAGAGAGAGGGAAGGTAGGTAGGTAGGAAAAGAGAAGGAGGGAGGAAGGAAAGGAAGGGTAATAGGAATAAGAAGAGAGGAAGGGAAGGGGGAAGGAAGGGAGAAGGGAGGAAGGAGAACAGGAAAGGAGACGAAGGAAGGAAGGAAAAGAGGGAGGAAGGAAAAGATAGAGGAAGCGAAGGAAGACAGAGGAAAGAAAGGAAGACAGGAAGGAGGGAAAAGAGAGGGAGGGAGGAAGGGAAGGAAGACAGAAAAAGGCAGGCAGGCAGGCAGGAGAGAGAGAAAAAGAAGGAAGGAAAATGAGAGAGAGAAAAAGGAAGATAAAAAGAAAGGAGGGAAGGGAAGGGGGGCAGTCCGGGGTCCTTTCCTTCCTTGCCCACCCACCCCCACCGCCCCGGGACGGGCTCCTCCGGCGGGCCATTGTCATCCCGCTCACCTTTCCCCCAGATCCAGCGCCTAAATATTCCCGGGATGACGCGGCTGCCCTTCCAAGGGCTCCGTCCGGACGCCCATCGGGGTCAACCCGGGTCGGTCGTGGGGATCCAGCCAGATCAGCCGTGTCTCTGTGTCTCTCTGTCTTTGTGTGTGTTGCAAGGAGGACCCCAGACCCAGAATTAAAAGCCCAGATGGGGGTGGGGAAAGGGGAAAGGGGTCTTCGGGGGTGCAAGCAAGACGTTCCAGGATCTCGAAGGCTCAAGCTTCTAGTCCTCACCGAGGCACCTCTTCCAACCCAGCCGTAGAGCCTAGCAGGAGGAAGCCCCTTCCCCACAATTACCTGGACGGCGGCTTGGGCGGCGTAGAGTCTCCCAGGGCGGCCGGGGGGCGTCAGAACCAGGGGACAGCCGGGCCTGCAAAAGTGGGGAAGGGGTTGCAATGAAATAGGTGGTGGGGGGCGTCTCAAGAAAGATCCCCCTCCCCCCAGCCCCTACTCACCCCCGCAGGGCGCCCAGCCCCAGGAAGAGGCGTGGGGAGAGGCGGAGGGCTGCCATGCCTGGGGAGGGGGCTCCAAATGGGGAGGGGGCTCAGAAAATCTGGTCCTAGCTTTTCTTTTTTCGTGCACGGTGGCGCGGCTGCTCTCGCTTCTGCTGGTGCTGCCTTCGTTCCGCTCTTTGCTCGCTCCGCCCCCTCCCAAGTCAAAGTGGGGGGGGGGAAAGGAGGAGGAGGGGGGAGGGGGAGGAGCAAGGGCGGAGCATGCTGGGAGTTGGAGTTTGCTCGGGCTGCGGACGTGGCTGCTGCTCCTGTGCAGGGGGTCGGGCCTCCCCCTCCCCTTTGCCAGTGGGGCTTGCAAAAGAGGGAGAGAGCATGTACAGAGCGCTCCCCTTCAGGAGAACGATCCCTTTTTTCCCCCACCTTGGGGCTTGCAAAGTGGGACCTCTGAGCATGTACAGAGCGCCCTCTAAAACACACACACACACACACACACACCTTCCGGGCAGCGATCCTCTTCCTATTAGAGCTTGCAAGGAAGAGCGGCTTGCAAAGAGGAAGGCAAGTGCTCCTGAGCGTGTGCAGAGCGCTCCCCCTTGAGAACGATGCCTTTCCCCTTGGGGTTTGCAAGGTGGTGGCACCCCTGAGCATGTGCAGAGCGCTCCCCTTGAGAACGATGCCTTTCCCCTTGGGGTTTGCAAGGTGGGTGGCACCCTTGAGCATGTGCAGAGCGCTCCCCTTGAGAACGATGCCTTTCCCCTTGGGGTTTGCAAGGTGGTGGCACCCCTGAGCATGTGCAGAGCTCCCCGTCCCCACCTTCTTGGCTGCGATCCCCTTCCTACGGTATCGGCGCTTGCAAGGAAAGGCGGCTTGCAAAAGAGGAAGGGCGGTGTCCCTGAGCATGTACAGAGCGCCCCGCTTTCCGGAGAACGATGCCTTTCCCCTTGGGGTTTGCAAAGTAGTGGCACCCCTGAGCATGTACAGAGCGCGCGGCCCGCCCTCCACCTTTCGGGCAGCGATCCCCTTATTATTAGAGCTTGCAAGGAGGGAGGTGGTGTGTCCCTTAACCCCATCTTCCAGAGAACGATCCTTTTCCCGTTAGGATGTATGCCCTTGAGCATGTACAGAGTGCCCCCGTTCCGGGCAGTGATCCCCTTCCTATTAAAGCTTGCAAGGAGGGGCGGCTTGCAAAGAGGAAGGCAAGTGCCCCAGAGCATGTACAGAGCGCCCCACTTTCCGGAGAACGATGCCTTTCCCCTTGGGGCTTGTGCTCCTGAGCATGCACAGAGCGCCCCCTCCTCCCAGTTCCCAGATCGAGGAAGAGGAGTGGGCAGGCAGAGTCCACTTCAACCGGATTCTTGGGGCGGGGACAAGGGGGATAAACCGGCTATTTTTAAACCTTGTTTTCCTTCTAACTCAGATTCCTGGGGGGGGGGGGAGGGCGCACCCCCCCCCCACAGGTGGTCCTTTTGTCCTTGACTTTGCAACCTCTTTTGGACCTCCCTAGCAAAACTGGGAGGGGCCCCCACCCCCCTTGTTTGGATTTTAAAAAAGTTAAAAAGTTTTGAGGACTTAACAACACAAACTACACAATTTCTCACCAGTTAATTCTGCAATTGTTGATTGCATGTTGTTTTTTTCCAACCTTGGTCCTTTGAAGATGGGTGGACTTCAACTCCCAGAATTCAACTTGAAGATGGGCGGACTTCAACTCCCAGAATTCAACTTGGCTGGCTGGGGAATTCTGGGAGTTGAAGTCCACCCATCTTCAAAGGACCAAGATTGAAAAAAATGCTGGTTTACATAAACAAGACCTTCCCTCAGTATCTTAATTTATAGGTAGTTCTCAACTTACAACCATTCGTTTAGTGTCCAAAGTTACAACGGCGCTGAAAAAAGTGACTTATGACCATTCTTCACACTTACGACCGTTGTCGTAGTTGTGATCAGAATTTAGACAACTTTGGCAACTGGCGGGTACTTATGTCTGTTGCAGTGCCCCGGGGTTACGTGATCCCTTTCCGACGAGCAAAGTCAATGGGGAAGCCAGATTCGCTTAACGACGGTGTCACTAAAACTGTGATTCACTTAAGAACCGTGGCCAGGAAGGTCATAAAACGGGGCAAAACGGAACTGTCTTGATTAGCAATTCAACTGTGATCATAAGTCAAGGACCACCTGTATATAAAACCCTTTTTTTAAAAAAATCAAATAAAAAAAAAATTAAATCTACTTTTTAAATTTAAATTAAAAGAAATAAACGAACTCGAAAACTATATCCCCACACATATTTTACACAATCTTACACTCACGCACCCACATGCCTTTTTACAAAACACAACGCCGTGCAGACTTCGGGTTTTCTTTTTTAAGTTTTTATTTTTTAATGGAAGGTTTTTTGTACACAAAAGAGCTAAAAAATAAATATGTCATTACAAAAGAGTGTTCTCACGCAAAACACGCCCTGCCACACGTGTGCACAGACCCCCGAGTGATACAGGAGGGCTAAATAGTCGGGGTCCGATGCCGAGGACGGCCGTTCTCCAACCTGAGACTTCCCAGACTCATCAGGACTGTGACACCCGCCCCCCTGAGCGAGGGGGACGATGGAGCTTGTAGTCCTCCGTATCTGGGGAGGGGGTCCCAGATGGGCGGCCGCCTCAATGGGATGCCTCAAAAAACTGCGTTTCTCAATTTTTGGCACTTGAAGGTGGGTGAATTTCAACTCCTTCGTAACTTTCTTAACAGAGAAGCGAGTTTCTTAACAGACGGTGGGAAGGCGGTAGACGTAATATATCTTTGATTTTGGGCAAAGCGAAAAAAATAACCCACGACCAGCTAAATGAATAACCAGTTAAAATGTGGGCTAGATGGCAGGAGAATTCAACGGAAGATTGATATACCGGCTGGAGGATTCTGGGAGCTGAAGCCCACCCACCATCCAGCAGACAAGGTTGAGAAATATTGGGTTTTGAGCAAGGGGTCTCCGAACCTTTAAGGCTTAAAAGTGGCCACATTGGGGGGTTTCCCTTGCTCTAATATCAATATATTTTAATTTAATTTAATTAATTCAATTTATATATAATAGGTTTTTTAAATGATTGGGGTTTTAATCTGTTTGGGCCAAATTGTTTAATTCGATTTTACTTTGTTTTAAAATTTTGTATCTATGTATTTTTACTGTTTGGCTGTTCACCGACCTGTGTCCTTCGGGAGTAGGGCGGTATATAAATTAAATAAATAAAATAAAATAAAAATATATCAATCTTCCTTTGAATTGTCCTGCCATCAAGCCCACATTTAACCCGTCTTATTCGTTTAGCTCGTCGTGGGTTATTTTTTCCCACTTTGCCGAAGTGAAGATAGTATATTACGTCTACAGCCTTTCCACCGTCTGTTAAGAAACTCACTTCTCTTATTAAGAAAAGTTACCAAAACAAAAATGGCGCTGAAGGAATTCTACCCGCACCTCTTCTATCCGCGGTGAATGCTGGGAAACCTTCGCTGGCTGGGGAATTCTGGGAGTTGAAGTCCACCCACCCGTCTTCCAAGCTGGAGAGGAAACACCGATCGAAAACATCCCGGTGGGCTCAGGGCAGAGTAGCACCATGGTAGACAGAGTCTGTACCCTGTTTTTTTTTCCGGGGGGGGGGGGGGGGAAGGAATTGAGGCAGATATTTTTGGGGGGGGGGAAGGAAGGGACAGGCACAAAATCAGCCCCACTTCCTGCCATTTGCATTGCCCCCCAATTTTGTCCTATCAAGCCATAAGCTTGGACTGGGAAGAGTTTGGTCTGTTCTTTGGGGTGAAGGACCCCCCTCCCCAAATTTTGGAGAAGGAAGTGGGGCAGGAAGGGAGTGTCCAGAGGCCTCTGCGGGGCTCAAAACCCCAATATCCCTCCCCCTTTACATGGAGAAAGTCACCTGAAAGTTTGCAGCTTTTTTTGCAAGGAGGGGAATTATACTGGTGTGCAGACCCTCTGGAAGAAAGGGGGGGGCTTTACTGTCTACCCCCCAGTTCATTTATCTGTAACTTCTGGGGTTCTTTCTTCACCCAGGAGAGAAGGCAAAGAGGGACATCGATGGCAAAGGAACCTAGAAAATAAGGCTTCCACAGGTGGCATTTGGGGTGCAACCCCCCCCCCAAGATACAAAGAGGGGATCAAAATGAAGTTAGGAAAGAAATAACGCCCCCCCCCTCCCCTTTTTCAAAAACAGGCCGGGCTGTAGTGTTAAAATACAACTGGGGACAAGAGACCCTATACAAGTTTAAAGGAAGAGGAATTAACTCCCCCCAAAAAATGTGAATTAAAAACAATCTATAAAAAAACATTTTCTTAATAAAAAACAAACAAACACAGAACAAAAAAAAATAAAAAAATAAAAATAAAAAGACCCCTTCATTGTTACCGGCTCGGAGACCCTCTCGAGAAGAAGGTCTGGAAAGTACCGTCGAGATGAGGCGGCTGTGGCCGCCACCGTTGCAGGGCCGAGGTTCGGAATTGGGAGCGTACCTTTGCTTCGGCCATTTTGACTTTTTTGACCAGGCCCCGCAGAGAAGCAGGAAGACATCCTCCTCCCCCTGCGAACCACCCAAAGAAAGGGAAGGAAAAAGGAAGTCGCCGCTCACCCCGGTCGCCAAATCTTGGGAAGAGGAGGGGAAAAAAAAAGAAAAGATAACTCGGACGACGGAGAGAGGTGGATTCGGCACCATCACCTCAGGAAGACGAGGTGATTTTTTTTTTCCAAGGCTGGTCGGAGAACGCTGAGCCTCCCTGTCTCAGCATAGCAAGGCACGAACATCGGAGGAAAACCTGAGACACGGCCAGTCCTGAAAAGCAGCTTGGCCTGCGAGCCCCGGAGCGGAAGGCGAGATTGATGGGTAGAAATGTGAAGTGGCGGCCCCGGAGGGATCGACTCGTGGCCGTGGGTGGCTCGTTTGGGACGAAGGGTCGGCGGGTGAATCTGGGATTGGGAGGGCTTGGTCCATCCTTTGGGGCGAGGGAGCCCCCCCAAAAGAAGAGGCTGGACCTCTCAAGATGGCTGGCTTTGGGTGGGAATGGCTGAATGGGGAGGGGGCAGCGGAGCCCGCGACCGCCATCACATCACATCCACAAAGAACTCGCTGGGGTTCCCCATGGCCATGTGGAAGGACTGGCGGCTGGCGGTCAGCTCGGGGGGCACCGAGCCCAGGTCACGCACCGGAGGGGCGCCCGGAGGCTGTATGGCGGGAGGAGGAAGAGGAGGGGGAGGAGGAGGCACCATCATCACCATCATCGGTTTGTACGCCAAGGGCACCCCCCCGGGGGCCGCGTAGGCCCCATGGAGGGAAGGGTGGGAGCGCACGCTGACGCCCCCCAGGCTGTGTTGGCTGCGCTGCGAGGAGCCCTCCCCGCCCGGCACCAACGCCGGCCCCCCGCGCTGGCTGCCGCTGCGGATGGAATATTCCGACTCGCTGCCGCTGCCAGATTTCGAATCCGCCCCCGGCTTCTCCTCCTTAGGTCGCCCGGCCCCCCGGCCGCCGCCCCCGTCGCTGCGGTTCGAGCCGCTGCTGCGGCTGCCTGCAAGACAAGAAAACCAGAATGGACTTGTGAGTTAAGGTTTATACAGCGAGTCCTCGACTTAACAGCCGCAACTGAGCCCAAAATTTATGTTGATAATTAAAAGAGTCGTTCGGTTATTTTTGCCCTGTTTTATCGCCTTTCTTGCCACGGCCGTTAAGCGAAGTCAGTAACCCGGTTGTTAAGTGAATCTGGCTTCCCCGTTGATTTTGCTCGTCAGAAGGCCGCAAAAGGGGATCACGTGGTCATAAATATGAGTCAGTGGCCAAGCATACAAATTTTAAAAATCTCCCCCTGGCCACCAATGAGGGGGCTTAATAACCGCAGATCCACTTAACAACCTTAGCGACCGCTGTAAAGAAAAAAAGTCGTAAAATTAGGGCGGTCATGGGATGACTTCCTTTACAACTGTCCTGACTTTGGGCAGGCGCCCTTACAGTCGTAGAATGAGGACTAGCTTTAGGCCACCCATCTCCCCGAGGCTCACAAAAGAGGAAAAACACAAATATAACATTTTAAAAAGGATATTAAAAATTGGCACCAGGGAAGGAAGGCATTCCCAGAAACCCCTCCCCAATTCCAAAACAGGCACGGACCCGGTCCTAAGCTGACCCCCCCCCCCCACCTCCCAGCCTCCCTTGTCCACCGGATCCCAGAGCCCATTCTCCCCAGCCGGCTGAGTTCTCTCCCCCACTTACCTTCACTCTGCTGGCTGCCAGCACTTCCCACCCCGTAGCTGTAGGAGGAGAGCTCGTGGTAGGGGGGAGGCTGGGGGCTGTATGGGTGGGGGGCCGGATACTGGTAGGGAAAAGTTGGCATTAGCGGCCAAGGAGTGGCCCCCGGCAGAGGGAGAGGGGCCAGCGTGTCCTGGTCGGAGGCCCCGCTGGATCCGTCGTTGTCGTTCAGCGAGAGGTTGGCCATATCTAGAGAACGAAGGAGAGAACGGGGAGCACACCCCACGTCAGCTGTCAATCAACAGGGGTTTTCCTCATTCAGGACGTGACCCCTCCCCTCCGCAATTTCAGCTAGTCCTCACTGAGCGACCACAAAGCACTTTACAGGCAGTCCTCGACTTATGACCGCAACAGAGCCCCAAAACCTGGCTTGTCAGGTCACCAAAAGGGAATCACGAGGCCCCGGGACACTACGACCGTCATAAATGTGAATCAGTTGCCAAACATCCAAAGTTTGATCGCGTAACCGCGGGGATGCTACAACGGTCACTAAGTGCGAAACACGGTCCTAAGTTTTCAGTGCCGTTGTTAACTTTGAATGGTCACTAAATGGACTGTTGTAAGTTGAGGACCAGCTTTATTAAGCGCCCACGAAGCGAAACTGTAACCGTGCTTACAATCTGACTTCCAACTTTCCTTTGATTTGACAACGGGGATGAAAGCAAGATTTGGTTCCGAAGTCACGTTTTTATCCCCGCTACAACGGCAAATGGCCGCTCAACGAGGCAGTCGCTCAACGAGGACTACCTGCCCGCTCTTCGAGCAAAGGGGAGACCCTCAGAAAAAATGGTGGAAAAAATTCAGGGTGTGTGCGAAAAGACACCAGAACAATCCAGGTCCAGGTGGGCAGGAGGCACCTGGCTCTCCAGAATTAAATATAATTAAAATATTAGAGAAAAACCAAACGAGCATTTAAAAAAAACAAAAAATGTAGAACTCTTTCTTTCCTTCTTTTTCTTTCTCTTTCTCTCTCTCTTTTTCTTTTTCTTTCTTTCTTAGAAATCAGCCTGCACTCGGACCGGCAGAGAATCCAAAATAAACTAAGACTACCTTAAATTGGGCTCGGATCATAGGCACAGCCAGGCGCCTTGGTGGTTGCCATTTCGCAACCATTACGAAACGCGACACCCATTCATACAATTCCAGTTGGGTGTCGTCGTCGTTTATCTCTTTGTTCTGTTCATTCATTCATTCATCTCTTGTCTTGTTTGCAAGGCCGATCGCAAACGAGGCTTTTACAAAGTTCCTGGGCGTGAGATAGGGGCCCCGCCCGGGAGGAGAGAAAACGGGAACACGGGAAGGAGGAGGAGGAGGAGGAGGAGGAAGGGGCCCTGGGAGGCTGGTAACGGCCCAGCCCTCCCACAAATGTTTAACGTTGGAAAACTGGAAATATTTATCGGCTGCGTAATAAACAAAACAAATAAATAAATTGGGAGACAATGGATTCACAGCCAGGAAAATCAACGAGCAGCGACAGGGATTGATTTTTATAAGGATGTCAATGGGTCCTCCAGGACAAACATCTCCTCCTGGAATTAAGGAGAAACTTCCTGACAGTGAGCGACAATGAAGCAGTGGAACTGCTTGCCACCAGAAGTCATAAACGCTCCATCACTGCAGGTTTTTAAGAAGAGCCTGGCAGTCACTTGTCTGAGATGTTATAGGTTCTCCTGCTTGAGAAGGGGGCTGGACTAGAAGACCTCCAAGGTCCCTTCCCGCTCATTTCTATTTCTATTATTTCTATTTCTAGTCCCATTTGACTCTTATTTCTATTTTATTCTAATTCTAATCTATGTCTATTCCCATTTCTATTCCTATTCCGTTCCTGTGGTACACAAAATAATGCTGTAAAGCAAGGGGGGGGGGGGTGTCTCCAAACGTGGCAACTTTTAAGACCGGTGGACTTCAACTCCCAGAATTCCCCAGCCAAGCTTCTTTTTTTCCACTTTGCTCAAATCAAGATATATTACGTCTCCTTCATTCCCGCCTTCTATTAAGGAAATTGGTCCTAATCAAGAAAATAAAAGTAGCGGGGGTCACATTTTTTCTTGTCCTATCCAGACAAGACACTTACAGTTCTCGCAGCTGCTGAAGTCGCCAAAGATGTAGTAGCACTGCTCCGAGAAGGTGATCTTGTTCACAGTGTGGCGGATGAAGCCAGCTTTCAGGAGGTTGCTGGCGTACTTGCGGGCTTCGCGACGGTCCTGGAAACCTTCTACGTGGTGATAGAGCCAATCCACCACGTCCGAACCTGGCGGGATAACGAGAAGACAATCGGGTGACGGGGGTTAGTGAGGAGGGGATGCCTTGCAGGAAGCGGCAACTCAGCTTGGATATAGAGGTAGTCCTCAACTTACAACAGTTTGTACCGTAACCGTTCGAAGTTAAAACGGCACTGAAAAAAGTGTCTTGGAACCGTCTTTCACACTTAATGACTGTTACAGCGTCCCTGTGGTTGCGTGATCAAAATTCAGACGCTTGGCAACGGACTCGTATTTATGACCGTCGCAGCGTCCCGGGGGCCACACGATCCCCCTTTCCAACCTTATGACAAGCAAAGTCAATACAGAAGCCAGATTCACTTAACAACCGTGGAAAGAAAGGTGGTAAAATGGCGAAGAGCGCACTTCACAAGGGTCTTTCTGAGCGAGAGAAATTTTGGGCTCAATTGTGGTCCTAAGTCGAGGACGACCAAGTGAAGTGTGAGAGAAAGAGGGTGAACGCAGTCTCTCCTTAATAGTTCCCAGAGTGTATTGTAGATCAGGAAAGTCCAACTTTGCAGCTTTGAGACTTGTGGACTTCAAACTCCCAGAATTCCCCAGCCAGCTGGCTGGGGGAATTCTGGGAGTTGAAGTCCAAAAGTCAAAAAGTTACCAAGGATGGATACCGCTGTTGGGGATGCCGATACAGTCCTCAGTGGGGCAACATTATGCCTGCAAGATAGTCCTGGACTTACAACCATCCTTTTGGCAACTGTTCAAAGTTACAAAAGAACTCACAAAACGCCTGCAGCAAGTTGCTTAAAAAACCTAGCCAAATCGGTCCTGAAATTAAATCGTGTGCAATTAATTGAACGACCGCCTTGGCTTGGCAATGGTCCCGACATTGGTCTTAAAGCGAGGATTACCTACATAGGTGTGAAAGCCTAAATTGTTAAGCTTGGAAGGATCTCCCGGTGTCGTTCTTAGTTTTGGGGCTCTACATTAGGGGGCTACTTTTGGGGATGTGGGTCACTGCTGCTGGCTGCTCAGTTTGGGGGATCAGCTCCCCACTACCGTGGGCTTCCCCGATACCTAGAAAAGCATCCGGGATGGTGATCTTCAGCCACATGCGGTCACGGACTTCTAGGCCGGACTCGGGGGACGCCATGGCCTTGGTGACCGAAGCCATGTCCGTGTGGATCGAGAGGTTGAAGTCGTCAAAGCCTAACGAGAAACGGAACGGAATTGGTAATTGTCCCCGGCAGTCCCCGAGTGGGTTCATCGCGTTTCCCACCGGAAGTCCTTCTCTCCTACCGGGTGTACAATCCGCTTCCCCACCTTCCGGGAGGCGGCTGGTGAGGAGGGGTTTGGGGGTGCGTGTCAGACTCACGTTCGGTCTCCGTGACGGACGTCCCCGAGGTGATGGTGCTCATGGAGCTGCTGCCCGGGTAGGGGACAAAGGCCCCCGTAAGAGCGGCCGAGTGGGACACCCAAGCTGCCGGATCGATGGGTTGGATGGGCTCGTCTGGACGGGACCAGGAAGGGATACAGTGAATCCTCTGGGAGACCCCCCCATCATCTCGTCCCATTCCCCTCCCCCCTTCCCTGGGTCTGCGGATTCCCACCGATTTCTTAGTGGTGAGAAAACCCCAACAGATTTGCCCCACAAGGACCAATCTCCCCTTTGCGACCAAGGATCGGCACGGACGACTTACTTCTGGGCAGAGTGAAATACCCTTGTGGGGAAGGGTCCCAGCACTTGGCCACCGTCAGCACGATGGGGCTGCAAAGGAAGGAAAGGGAGGGATCGTTTTTGGGAACAGCGGGAAGCCCCCTCCCCAGACGCGAGAAAGGGCTTTGAGAGGGATTCAGCAGAACTCACCCTGGCTTGTGGACAATCTCCCTCAGGACTCGCACAGCGTCGTCGTTGCTCATGTTCTCGAAGTTGATGTCATTCACCTGGGATTAAAAAGGGAGGGGGGGATGCTTTCAGCCACCGGCAGTTCTCGCTCACCTTCCTCCAACAGATGGGGAAAGAGTCTGAAATTCAGCTCTGGCACGAATCCGACAGTGAGGAGGCTGGGGAGGACCATGGGCCAGTCCTGGAGTCTGGGGAGGGCTCGGACGAGGCTCTGCATCGGAGGCAGAGATGGGGTCAGGGCCATCTGGGAGCGATGCGCAGACTCCGGAGCCTTCGGAGTTGGACAGCAGAGAGGCAGAGGAACAGGAGGAGCCTGTTCCTAGTGCACGCATGCGCAGAGCTGCCAGAAGGCAAGAGCAGCTAAAGCAAAAAGGACTCTGGAGTAAGGCCAGGAGATGATTGGCCCCTCCCGTAAGGCTTAAAAGAGTAGCAAAGGCTCTTGGGCTCTTTGTAGGAAAGCAACGTTGCTAACTCTGTTTCCAGTCAGCGTCTCTTGTTTCTGAACTTCGTGGGGCTTTGCCAAGAAAGGCCTTTGGCAGGGTGGCAAAGATAAAGGTTTCTGATAAGACCGAAGGGCTTTTTTTTTGAAGGAGTTTGTTTTGGAATTAATTCGGACTAAGCTGGGAATGAAGTAACTCTCAGCTGTTATAATAAAATAGGTTTCTTTGAGACTAATTGTGTCTTGTAAACCACGAGATATTCTATCGGTTTTACGTTGCGTTGTGCAAAGGATACGTCGCGCACACGCGTGTCTCACCTGAAGCAGCATGTCTCCGGGTTCAATCCGACCGTCGGCGGCCACGGCCCCCCCTTTCATGATGGAGCCGATGTAGATCCCCCCGTCTCCCCGCTCGTTGCTTTGCCCCACGATGGAGATGCCCAGGAAGTTGTATTTTTCTATCAAAACAAAACCAGGAACAAAATAAGGCCGTCTCACCACCTTCTGATGGAGCTAAGGGTCTCCAAATTTCTTCCCTCTGAAATGGGTGGAGGAGAGCGGATAGGGGCAGTTTACCCTCATTCCCAAAAGGGGATTTACTATTATTATTATTATTATTATTATTATTATTATTATTATTATTATTATTATTATTATTATTAAAAAAATGATCTTGGTGGGTTTTTTAGTTGTTTAGCTTTTAATCTGTCAATGGGTTTTAATTCGAATTGTTTTATAATTGGGCCAAAGTATATAATTCTTTTAATAATTTTAAATTTTTGTATTGTTATGTATTTGTTTTGGCTGTGCACCGCCCTGAGTCCACTAGGAGAAGGGCGGTATATAAATTGAATTAATTAAATAATTAAATAATTAAATAATTAAATAATTAAATAATTAAATAATTAAATAAATAAATAAAGCAGATGCCTTAAATCTCTGCTGTCTTAAAAACGGGTGTCCTTGCCCACACGGAGTGGCAACCTGAGAGTTCCGAGGGGGAAGAGGGAATGGAACTGGGGGGGGGGGGGGGGGAGAGAGAGAGAGAGAGGGAGAGAGAGAGGGAGAGAGGCAGAGGCAGAGCCGTCCGTCAGCCCTCAGATGGAGAGTCAACAGCCCCCAGGTCTGGAGGGGGCTGATGAGGAAGAGGAGGAGCAGCTGGGTCCAGTGCCTGACGCGCAGCTGCACAGAAGGCAGAGGAGAGGAGAACAGTGGAAATCTATGGGCCGGTCCTCGGGACGAAAGAGCCACCGCTGCTAGCGAAGCCCCACCCTAGCTCTGGGGATTAAAGATAGGGGGTGGAGATGAATAGGTGTGGCAGAGAACTCCTGGCCGGACAGATTTGTTAGCCTGCGGCGAGAGATAAACTTTTCACTGGGGCTAATAAAAGAAACATTTAGTTAACTACAGAGAGGTTTGTCATGTTTCGGGAGCCGGATCAGAATAGTCTTTTTTTTTTTTTTTTTTGCAACTTTGCAACGTTTAGGATCAGTTTTCACCCCTCTCTCTTTATGGCCCACGCAGGGGTCTTTACCCATGTTGAGGGTGACGGTGATGATGTTGAGCGACATGGTGGAATCGGTGACACTGCTGAAGGACGATGTCTGGAAGACAGGAGAAGACGGGGGTAGATGCAGGACAAGATCCTCTGCGTCCCCCCCCACCACCTCCCAACTACGATCCTGGTGCCCGGTGAGAAGAGACCCTCTGGGCCCCAGATGCTGAGACCTGGCCCCCATGGGACCTACCCGTTCGAGACGCGGCGGGCGCTGCTTCCTCCTCCGACGGTGGCGCTTGAGAAGGCGGGAGGCGCTGCTCTGCTCCGTGGAACTGCTAAACCTGCCAAGGAAACGGGAGAGCGGCGGTAACAGGAAGCGAAGGCCCAACGGAAGCACCGCCTGGAAAGGGCACCACCCGGCGATGCTCTCCGCCACCCACAGGTGGTCCTCGGCCCACGACCGCAACTGAGCCCCACGTTTCTGTCGCTGAGCGAGACACAGGTTAAGCGGGTTTTGCCCCGTTTGAACGACCTTTCTGGCCACGGGGGTTAAGTGAATTTGGCTCCCCCCATGGATTTTGCTTGTCAGGAGATGCAAAAGGGGATCACGTCACAGACACACGCGTGTGGGATGCTGCCATAGTCATAAATAAGAGTCAGTTGCCAAGTGTCTGAATTTGGATCATGAGATGCTGCGACCATCCTAAGTGCGTTACTGTTTTGAGGGCCATCGTAACTTCAAACTGCCACTAAACAAATGGTTCTAAACTAAGGGCCACTTGTAAAGAAAAGCTATAAACAAAATACTATAAAGATATGTACAATTCAGCCCGAAGTAAAAGTTGGGGAGGGAGGGAGCAGGATGAGCAGGGGGGGGGGGGGCGGGGAGGTGGGCTCTGTTATTCATCTATCAACCTGTCCAGAAGGACCGGGGGGGGGGGAATGGGGGATAGCAGGATTCCAGTATTCAAGGGGCTGCCCCAAAGAAGAGGGGGGGGGTCAAATTAATTCTCCAAAGCACCTGAAGGCAGGAGAAGAAGCAACGGGTGGAAAGTAATCAAGGAGAGAAGCAACCTGGAACTAAGGAGAAACTTCCTGACAATCAACCAGTGGAACTGCCTGCCACCAGAAATTTTGGGTGCTCCAACAGTGGAGATTTTTAAAGAAGAGATTCGACAGCCGTTTGCCTGGGATGATATAGAGTTCCCCTGCTTGAGGAGGGGTTGGACTGGAAGACCTCCAAGGTCCCTTCAGACTCTGATGTTCTATAGTCTAACCACCCCTTAAGGTGAAATCCTTCCACTTGGAAGGCACAAGCCAGGTTTTTTAGGTTCTCGCGGAAGGTGGGCAGGGCTGGGACCCACCTCACATGGGGGTGGGGGAGGGGACGTTCCAAAGGGCAGGAACAACAGCAGGGTAGGTCCTCCTCCTGCATCTCGCCAGCTGGAATACCCTGCTCGATGGGGCCCGGGGTTATGACCCTTAGGTTGGGTGGGCCAATGGGAAGACAAAAGAGCCAAGGCAGGGACTCTCAAGACGAGTCCCAGAGAGCAGCCCCGCTTCCGTGCATGTCTCCACCGCAGAGGAAGGAGGGTTGGCGGGACGGGAAGTTTTCTGCCATCCCGCCTGCTTCCCGGCTCTCACCGGCTCATGGCGTCGTCGTCATCTGAGTCGCAGAGGCTGGTGGTCTCCAGCTCGCTGGTGAGCAGCGTGGAGGAGCTCTCGTACCCGGCCAAGTGGCGCTCCAGACGGGATTGTCCGTTTATCCGGTGCCCGCCTGAGTCGGAAAGGGGGAGAGGGCGTCAAGAGCGATCCACCCGCCAGGATTGAGGTCGCCCGCCTTCCCTCCCCTCCCCGCCGGGAAAGGCCCACGAAGCTTTCGGAGGGGAGGGAGGGGTGGTCACCTCCGTGCTCTGTGCTCTCCCTGCGACGTGGCCGGTCTCTCCGCAACGACACGACGGACTCGGTCTCGGTTTCGTGGTCCAAGTTCTCGCAGCTGCCCGAGAGGTTTGGGCTGCGAAGAAAACCAGGTGGGTATAGGGGTGAAGGTGCTGGTGCGGAAACCGGGAGACCGTGAGTTCTAGTCCCGCTATAGGCAGCTGGGTTATTTTGGGACAACCACCAGATGCCAGTGAGTTCTAGTCCTTCCTTAGGCATGAAAGGCAGCTGGGTGACTTTGAACCAGTCACCAGGAGACGGTGAGTTCTAGTCCCGCTTTAGGCATGAAAGCAGAAGGGGCATATTTAAACCAATCACCAGGAGACGGTGAGTTCTAGTCCTGCCTTAGGCATGAAAGCTAGCTGGGTGACTTTGGGCCTATCACTGGGAGTTGGTGAGTTCTAGTCCCGCCTTAGGCATAAAAGCAGAAGGGGCATATTTAAACCAATCACCAGGAGAGGGTGAGTTCTAGTCCCAATTGAAGCATGAAAGCCATCTGGGTGTCTTTGGGCCAATCACCGGGAGACGGTGAGTTCTAGTCCCGCCTTAGGCATGAAAGCCGGCTGGGATTTTTTGGGGGGAGAAAATGAAAGGAAGGAGCCTTAAATACGATTGCCACACGTGGAGTTCCTTATAAAGTAATACATGCAGGATAAAAAACCTAATTAGTAAATAAATACCATAAAGCCAAAAGCTGCTTCTGAAAAAAGTTAGCCCGAGCTTTCCTTCCGTTACCCTAAGAGGAACACCCCCCCCCCCAAATTACTACCGAACTTCTCCCCAGTCCTAGGCTGGGTCCGTCCCTCTTTTTAATCCCACAATGTAGAGAGAAACAAACACGCACAGTCACGCCTACTCACTGGAAGGAAGGAGGACGAGAGTCACCGATGCCGCTGGTCCTCTCCACGGGCAACGGAGGAAGAGGAGGAGGTGGGGGGGAAGGCTCCGGACGGACCTCGACAGGAGCTGGGGGAGGGGGTGGCGGCTCGGGTGGGGGGACCTCTGAAGACACCAGCTGGGGGGGGGGAAGGGGGGGAGAGAGAGGGGGGTGAAGGTTCCATCTGGCTCTTCCCCTCCCTCCCTCCCTCCCTCCCTCCCTCCCTCCCTCTGAGCTGAGAGGCTGAGCCCCTCCCCATCCATTCTTCTTCCCGGAATAGACAGTCCCACCCCCTAATAAGCCCCTAAGACCGTAATCCCAGACTCCAACTCCCAGAAGGCTCTCTGCTGCAGAGTCCCAGAGGCCATCGTCCCCGGCGGAAGGGCAGAGGGGCTTGCGTACCCAGGAGACCACTCTTCCGTTGAAGCAGGGCAGGGGGGCGTTGTCGTCCGTTATCTCCTCCTTCACCACCCTGCAAAGGGAGGGAGGGGGTCAGTGGGAGAGTGGGGGTGGAAAAGCCCTTCCCTCCCTGTCCAGACAAGGAAAAGGACGCTGGGGCACCTCAAGGTCCAGAAGTCGGGCCCACGGGGGCTCTTGCCCACCCAATGCTTTCTTTCCAGGGGTCCCCATAGATACTCAGGGACGCCCATCAATTCCTCCCTCCCTTGAGAGGCAGAAAAGAGGGTCTCATCTCCGCCCCTTTGAGGTCCAGAAGACAGGCCCATGGGGGGGGGGCTTTAACCTCTCCATGCTCTCCTTGGGGAGGGATCCATGGGCCCCAACCACTCAGGAGCCCATGACCCCCCTCCTCCTGAGAGGCAGAAAAGGGGGTCTCATAACCCCCCATGGGGTCCCCTTGAGGTCCAGAAGACCGGCCCATAGGGGAGGGGCTTTCACCCTCAAATGTGTGTGTGTCGGAGGGTAAATAGGTGGCTATGATTCCCCCCCTCCACTTTGTAAAGCAGGGCCTCATCCTGCCACCTCATTCTGGACCTCGAGAGAGTCCTCTCGAGGTCCAGGAGACGGGCCTGGGGGAGGGGGGGCTCTTAATCTCTCCTTGATCTCTCTGGGGGAGGGGTCCATGGCTCCCCATAACCTCTCAAGAGCCCACGACCCCCAAGCTCCCCCCCCACTCTCCAGAGAAAGGGGGCCCCTGAGGTCTCATGCCCCCCCACTTCTCTCCTTGGGGGGAGAGATTCACAGCCTCCCACAGCTACTCAAGAGGCTCCCAGGAAATGCCCCCTCCTTGAGAGAGAGAGAGAGAGGCAGAAAGCAGGGCCGTCCTCCCCCCCCCCCCGAGGTCCAGTAAACGGGCCCATGGGTCTCTTTGCCCCCCTTGGGGGGAGGAGGGAGCAGGGGCCCCTCCCTCCTCCAGAGAGAGAAAGTCTCCTTCCCCCTCCCCCACAAGAGGGACCCCTCGAGGTCCAGCAGACGGGCCCATGGCTCTCGGGTCTCTTGGGGGGAGGGCAAAGAGGGGGCACGGGGCCCTCCCTCCTCGAGAGAGAGGCAGGAAAGGGAGTCTCCTTCCCCCTCCCCCCACACGAGGGGTCCCCTCGAGGTCCAGCAGACGGGCCCCCGCGTGGGGGGAGGGGTTTGGGGGTGGAGGGCGCCTACGAACCCCTCCCCTCCCCGCTCGGGAAAGCCGGGCCTCCTCCTCCTCCTCCCTCCCCCACACAAGAGGGGGCCCCCTCGAGGTCCAGGAGACGGTCCCCCCGTGGGAAAAGGGGGCGGGGGGCGGAGGAGGGCCGCACCCGAAGTCCTGGTCCATGCTCTTGAAGAAGTACTTGGCGCCGGGCCTGGCCAGGGCGGCCTTGACGTGGCCGAGGGTGAGGCGTTCGGCCGGCACGGCGATCTTGACCAGGTAGGGCGTCTCCTCCTCGTCCAGGTGGTAGATCACCTTCGTCTCGCCCGACGGGGGGGGGCCGCCCGCCGTCGCCATGGCGACCCTGGGGGGGAGGGGGGAGGCCCGCGGGGGGAGGGGCGGGGGGGGCCTCACGGGTCGCGCGGCGGCGGCGGCGGCGGCGGAGAAACAGCGGCAGCCCGCCTCCCTCCCTCCTTCCTTCCCTCCCTCCCTCCCGTGCGTCACGACGTCATCACGCACGGCCACGCCTCCCTCCCGAACGGCGCACGAGTGACTGGCCAAATCGTCTCGCGCGACTCCGCCCAAACAGCGCATGCGTGGTGAAGACGGCTTTTCCCTCCCTTTAGCGCGCACGCGTCACATTGGGAACTCCGCCCCCGAGAATCCTCCCCCCCCCCGCCGCCCAATAGCGCGCATGCCTCATAGGCGTCACTTTCGCCTTCCCTCCTTCCCGCGCGCATGCGTCACTAACAACACTCCGCTCCTGAGGGTCGTCCTACAACCACCACGCTGCGCGCATGCGTCAGTTACATGGCTCCGCCCTCGAGAGGCATCTCTTCACCCGCCCTCCTACCCACCCACCGGCGCGCATGCGTTCAGGCAGCAGACCGCCCCGGAGAGTCGCCCTACACCCATCTCTCGGCGCGCATGCGTCAAATACACGGCTCCGCCCTCCTCCACAGGAATCCCTTTGCCCTCCCTTCGGCACGCATGAGTCACATCGACTCCGCCCTCGAGAGCATCCTTTCCCTCTAGCGCGCATGCGCCATCCTCCTGCGTCATCACGCAGGGGCACGCCCACAATGGACGTCCAACCGCCCTCTCGCTCGAGGAGCATCACGTGGCCGAGCCACTGCCGGAAGTGGGCGCCGGATTCGGCGTCACGTGGACGGAATTCCATGTGTAGCGCTGCTCCGAGGGCGCTTGCGCGGGCGGAAGTGAGCCTCCCTCGTTGGGGCAGTCTACCTGCTTCTCCCCCCCTACCCAAAAAAAATAAAATAAAAATAAAAGTATGAATGAAGAGCCGAGGCTGCTGTAGAAACTGCCAAAGGGTCTACGTCTCTTTATTTACAGTCGAAAACTCTGCCATGTACACCTCTGCAAATATTAAAACAAAAGGGAGGGGGGGGAAGAGATGGGCCTGTCCCAGCCTCTCTCTCTCCCCCCCCCACAACTGGTCAGGCATCTCTCGTCCCTGCCCGGCCTCAGAAGGTCCAAAGGGGGTCAACATGGGGTGTGGCGGGGGGGACACCAAAGAAACCCCCCTCCTCTCCTCTCCATTGGTTTAAACCAGGGGGGGTGAGGTCTCCAAATGGGGCCCCTTTGAAGACTTGCGGACTCCAACTCCCAGAATTCCCCAGCTGGGGAATTCTGGGAGTTGGAGTCCGCAAGTCTTCAAAGGGGCCCCATGTGGAGACTCCCAGTTCAAAAGTCTCAATACGAATGGGGACAAAGTCAAACTGCGCCCCTCTTCGAAGCACAACCAAAGAAATTGGTGTGTGTGTGTCCCTCTTTTGCCTCTCAGACCCCTGGGCCAAAATCAACCGAGGTTCGGATGTGTCCAAAAAAATCAGAAAAACCTTCCCAACCGAGAAACACCGACCGTGCCGGGGAAACGAAACCAGGAAAAGAAAGGGGGCGGGGGGGGGGGGGGAACGGACAAAAAACAACAAAACCTTTTTGTCTTCTATTTACAGAGGAGGAGGAGAAGAAGAAAAAGATGGAGCAGGACCAAAAAGGAGAGGAAGAGGAAGAGTCCAAAAGGAAACCATCCATCGTCATTGTCCCCCGTCCCCCCCCCCGGCTGTCCTTACAGCCGGCGGCCCAAGAGTGGACAACGGGACTATCCCGATCGCCTGAACGCCCGATCGAGCCCACGGGCAGGAGAGAGGGGGGGATTGAGGCCAATAGGGCCGGCTGCAGCCTGGCCAGGATCGGCCAATTTTTTTAATAAACGCCGGAGTCGTCGTCGCCACTTCCGCTGGCCTGGCGCCTCGTCTTCGGGCCCCGACGTTCAAAGGGGACCCCAATCCAGAGCAGGCCCCCCTCTCTCCCCTCTCTCTCTCTCTCTCTCTCTCCGCTCCGTCCACGGTCTTGGGTTGTTGTTGTTGTTTTTTTGTTTCCTCTGCGGGATGAAAGCCCGACCGAGAGCCACGGCCCCCTCCTGTGCTAGGGCTCCCCCCCGCCTGCCCGCGACGCCGGGGGGACCGTTGCGCTGAGTGCCGTGGGGGGCTGAGGGGCCAGCAGCGCCTGCTTCCGCGAGCTTTCTTTGCATTTCTGACAAAAGAAAATGTCGGGAACGTTGGTCTTCTTGATCTTGGCGCAGGAGAGGTGGATCCAGGTGCCGCACTGGTTGCACTCGATCATGGGCCGCCCCGCGAATGGCTTCTGGCAGTAGCAGGTGATGAGGTCCCACGAGTCGTCGCCTGGAAAAGCAAAGCGGGGGGGGGGGGGCATTGAGAAAGGGACCACCCGTAAAGGAGCACAGAGACATTCAAGAAAATGTGTTATTTGCCCGGCCAACTCGCTCTCAAGTGACTGGACAACCGTTTTGTGTGAAATGGTATAAACTTTCCTGCTTGAGGCAAAGGGTTGGACTAGAAGACCTCCAAGGTCCCTTATTGGCAGTTTACAATGTCAATGTCGACTGGCGGCCCCCAGGGGGAGGGCCTTCTCTGTGGGGGCACCCACTATCTGGAACGAGCTCCCCCCAGAGATACGGAGGATCCCGGATCTCCACACTTTCCACCGTGCTCTTAAGACTCTCCTATTCCAGCAAGCCGGCCTGGCCTAATTTTCTCCCCCGTTTTAAAATTCTTTTAAATCGAAATTTTAATCTGTTTTAAATTATTGGGATTTTTAATTGTCTCGGGCTAAATTATTTAATCTGGTTTTAATTATGTTTCTAACTTTTGTATCTATGTATTTTATTTTGTGCCTGTTCACCGCCCTGAGTCCTTCGGGAGTAGGGCGGTATATAAATTTAATAAAAACAAACAAAAACAAACAAAAAAACAGGAATACAAACCCAATATAGAAACAATAACACGGAATAGCCCCCCTCCTCCTTCCATGCTTCAATAGTACGGTCCTTGACTTACAACATTTCGTTGAGTGTCAAAATTACAACGGCACTGGAAAAAGGGACTTACGGCCGTTTTTTTCACCCTTACAACTCTTACATACCATCCCCGGGGTCAGGTAATTAAAATTCAGAGGCTTGGCAACTGGCAGGTACTTATGACTGTTGGCAGTGTCAATCGATCCCGTTTTGCAAACTGCTGACAAGCAAAGTCCACGGGGAAGCCAGATTCCCTTAACAACCGTGTTGGTCATTTAACAACTGTAGTGATTCGTTTAATGACGGTTGCAGGAAAGGTGGTAAAATGGGGCAAAATTCACTTAACAACAGTCTTGCTGGCCAACAGAAATTTGGGGCTATTCTTGTGGTATAAATGATCCACTTTCGCTTTTGGTTCTTAAGTTTTAAGACTCTCAACGTTTCAAAACAATAACAATAACACTGGAGATGCCAAAGAACAGGTGTAGGGAGATTTTTCCAGCCATGTTTTAACACCTTATTCCTTTCTGAGCATTCAAAAAAAAACCTACACAACTCAATCTACCTGCCCAATTTGGAAGGATGATACGTGGGTGCTAAGGAACTGACTTGGAATTGGCCCATAATTGATTCAAAAATCTCCCACAAATCTGACAATAGTAAGGAAAATTGCTCTGTCAACCGTCCCAGAGTCGCTTGATGCCCTGAAGGAGTATATAAATTTAACCAATAGCTAAATAAAAGTCGTACCGATCTTGGAAAGGGTTAGAAGGGAAGAACCCTTTGTGACTTGTTGACTTCCACTCCCAGAATTCCTGAACCAGCATGGGAGTTGGAAGTCCGCAAAGGCATAAATGGGCCGTAATTTCCCACAACTTTGGGATAAGGGCGCCAATTTTTTTTTTTTTTTAAAAATGTCAAATATCGCGGGATTTAGGCAACTGGATCCTGAATGAACGGGCCTCCAAGCGGGAAACGGACTTGGCTGCTACATAATGGGGGGCTGTTCAACGTGGGGTCCCATCTCGTGTCCGCATGAGGCTGGGACGCTAACCCAGTTTACACAAAGCTCGATTTGAAGCAGTTTAGGATTTTTCGTCTGTCATTCGGCACGATATGAATCTAAAACACACCGAAACTCACACGGCCGAGGGTAGAGTTCAGCCTTTTGTAATTGCGCCCATAACTATTTATTGAATTAGAATTTTGTCCTGCCTTTATTACTTTATAAATAATTTAAGGTGGCAAATAAACCTAATCCTTCCTCCTCCTCCTCCTATTCTCTCCACAAGAACAATCTTGTAAGGTAGGTTGGGCTGAGAGAGAGTGATTGGTTTTTAAGGTGGGACTAGAACTCCCAGTCTCCTGGCGATTGGCCCAAAGTCACTCAGCCGGCTGTCATGCCCAAGGTGGAACTAGAACTTCCAGTCTCCTGGCGATTGGCCCAAAGTCACTCACCTGGTTTTCATGCCTAAAGTAGGACTAGAACTCCCAGTCTCCTAGTGATTGGCCCAAAGTCACTCAGCCGGCTGTCATGCCTAAAGTGGGACTAGAACTCCCAGTCTCCTGGCGATTGGCCCAAAGTCACTCACCTGGTTTTCATGCCTAAAGTGGGACTAGAACTCCCAATCTCCTAGTGACTTGCCCAAAGTTACCCAGCCGGCTTTTGTGGCTAAGGCAGCACTAGAACTCCCGGTCTCTCAGTTTTTAACTTGGTCCCTAAACCACTAAACTCAAAAATGATCGTTCGGCCAATGTTGAGAGATCGGGACACGGGCAATCGCCCTTGACGAGTCCCGAACGGGAAAGGCAATCGCCCTTGACGAGTCCCGACAGGTGAATCCTAACCCTCGAGGAAGGCGGGGGGGGGTGTCTCTCGTCTCACCTGATTCCACCATGATGTCCTCGTCCATGACCCTCATTTCGCCTTCGCTGGAGCTCCCTTCCCCGTCCTGGCTGGTCTCCGTGCTAATTCCCTCCTTCCCTTCCGTGTCCTCCAGCTTAATGGGGAAAGTGGTGGCCAGCAGCTCTGGCGGCGCCTGGACCGAGACCCGTGCCGTGGCCGCCCCCGCCCCCTCCTCCCCGCCCGGCCGCAGAGGACCCGCCCCGTCCTCCTCCTCTTCTTCCTCCTCCTCCTCCTCCTCCTCTTCCGAGTCCGTCTCGCTCACGGAGGCTTTGTGCTTCTGCTTTTCGCCGCGTTCCGACCGTTTCAACTTCCGCTTCTTGCTCTTTTTGATGCGCGAGCGTTTCTCGCCCACTGAGTCGCTCCGGTTCCGCTTGGCGGCCCCGGCTTCCAAGGCGGCTTTCCGGTTCCGCTTGTCCTTCTTCTTGTCGGTGGCGACTTTGGGCCCGGCTAACGGGGGCGGCTGCTTCCCCACTGGGTCTAAGTCGAAAAGGGAGTCCTTGAGCTTCATCTTCTCCAGCAAGGAGCTGTCAGATTTCAGGCGCCGGAATGCCGCTTTCTTCTTCGACGATTTGGCCTTCTTGACGAAGGTCTCGATGGTGTGCAGGTCCGACTGCGTGGATTCCCAGCCGTCGCTGTCCACCACGCTCTCCGGACGCAGCGGGGAGTTGGAGCCGGACGGCATCCAGTCATTCTCCTGCCGGGAAGACAAGACAGATTAGCCCTAATCCACCCAGATTAACGGACATCCAGATTCCGGGAAAGAAAATATTAGCAAGTTTCAATGCCAGGACAGGCAGTCCTTGACTTACAACGATTCGTTTAGCAACTGTTTGAAGTTACAACACATTGAGAAAAAAAAAGACTTAGGACGTTTTTCATACTTATGACTGCTAGAGTTCAATTCAAGTATTTGGCAACCAACTCCTATTTATGACAGTTGCAGTGTCCCTAGATCAAAATTCAGATGCTTGGCTGATGATTCGTATTTATGACGGTCGCAGCATCCCGGGGGCCACGCAATCCCCTTTTACGACCTTCTGACGAGCAAAGTCAATGGAGAAGTCGGATTCTCTTTACAGCCGTGTTACTAACTGAAGAATTGCTGTGATTCGCTTAACAACTAGGTCATAAAAGTGGGGGCAACGCTCCGTGAACAAGCGTCTCCCTCAGCAGCAGAAATTTTGGGCTCAAGTTTGGGTCGTAAATTGAGGACAACCGGGAGAAAAAGCAGATTTTTCTCCAACTAACGAACGCTGCCCTTAATTGTCCCTTGGGAGTTGGGCGGCATAGAAATGCGATAAATTAAATTAAATTGGATAAATGGCCTAGCTATTAAAAATAAGACCAGAGTGGTGCGGTGGCCTAGAGGTGGAGCTCTCGCCCCAAAATCAGGAGGCTGGGAGTTCGATCCTAGGTAGAGGCAGATGTTTCTCTCTCTGGCCACGATGAGAATATATCTGCTGAACAAAACTCCGCATTGGTGACAGGAAGGGCATCTGGCCAGTAAATACCCAGCTCTGTTCAGTTGCCCAAGCTCCACCCCACAAGGGATTACGAGGTTGTTAAAAGATATTAATACATAGGACCCTGATTTAAATCTCGAGAAGCAACGTCATTTCAAAACGCAACCTGCAACTCACACATAACGTCTTGAGTTCCTCACCCCTTGGAAAACTGATCGCATCTTTCCATCCTACGCAGGCCATAAACATTATATGCTCCTTGTAGCCGTGTGCCCTATGCCGTAGGCTTTATAGTTATATAATTAAAAGCCCTAATCGCCATCTTGGAGAAGGTTTTGAGCTCGTTTGTTCTCTGAAGCTCCTGAATCCAGATTTTATGCCCCCCACCCCTATATTCAGCCCCTTTTAGCTGTCCCTGTCTGGCCTTCATGGGTTTTTATTTTTTTCCAATTTATTATTCAATTGGTTTGGCCCTTTCTCCATATCTCCCATGGCCCCTTCCGGTGTAATGTCTCTGGGGACAGTGAAGGCGATCCAACATCATTCCCCCGTGTCCTGTAACTCGTTGGCATTCCTTTTCACATTCCCTTTCAAGATCCTTATATGGTTTCATTACGAACGATGGCAGAGAAAAACAAGACCACCACCACCAAACAAAAACAGCTGGCTGGGTCCAGTTGTGAGTTATCATACGGCAGGGCTTTCCAAGCGTGGCCCCTTTAAGGCGGGCGGACTTCAGCTCCCAGAATTCTCCAAGCCTGGGGAATTCTGGGACCTGAAGTCCGCCCGTCTTAAAGGGGCCACGTTTGGTAAACCCCTGAAATAAACCCAAGTCACTTTTGACGATCACATCTGGATGACCAATGATGTCGAAAGCAGCAGCCCACAAACCACGGCTTAAAAAAAAACGTCCGATGTATCTAGGGTTTATGGGCAGCCCGGATTTGCCAGTATTTAAACTACAATACATAACTGAGATTAAAACAACCAGTAGGAGTAACCAAGGAGTTGTAAGCCGGGTTGCTCGCCATCTGGCTTCCCCGGGAGACGCCGAAGGTTAAGCCACGTTCCGGGAAACTTAGCAAGATCCGAGGTTGAGCGGGCGGAGAGGGTTAGGAAACAAGCCGCTAATCCCAATCCAGGGTCAGTTTGAATTGAGATCCCAATTCCAGGGTCAGCTGTAATGCCTACCCCCCAAAAAAACTACCCTTCCCAAGATGCACCGCGCTGCAAAGCCCTGCCCGCCTGAACCAAGCCGAGAGGCGCGTGCCCAGGCTTGGCTTGGGCAAAGAAGGGAGCTGCCTACATTTCCCAGCATGCAACCGCCCTGCGCCGCGTCGCTCCCGAAATGGCCTCCGAGGAGGCTGGGAGTTGCAGTTCCTCTTGGCTGGAGCTTTGCAAAAGGCTGCAAAAAGCAGCATGGGAAGAAGGGGAAGAAGAGGAGCCGGGGGAAAAAAAGGGGACAGGGGGGCAGAAGAGGGGCTTCCAATGCAAAAGGAGGAGGGGGGGCTCAAGACTAAGAAGACCCCCCCATTTTATCCTCCCCCCCTCCCCATAGAAAGTTGCCATGCGGGATTTTTTTTTTTTTGGGTGGTGGTGGAAATAAGTCCCTCTATTTAAGCATTGCTTCCACTTCGAGGGGGGAAAGAGGCGATTTAGGGGAAGGGGCGATCTCTTTCTTTCCCCCCCCCAAAAAAAGAAGCCCACCCTCCCAATCACTCACCTCTTTGGAGGAGGGGATGTAGCCGGCGTAAGCCAGGACGAAGCTGCAGAATTTGTTGAAGTCCTCGATGGTACGTTGCCGCTTCTCCGGAGGCTGGTAAGAGTAATTTTGGGGTGGGGGTGGGTGGGAGGGAGAGAGGGCGTTGGGGGGGGGGAGAAGGAGAAACGGACGTTAAACGGGGACTCGCGTGCAGGAAAAAAAGGCCTCCGCTTTCCCCCCCTTCCTTTCAGGGGGTCTCGGATGGAGAGGGGGGGGGGAAAAGAGGGGGGGGGAAATGCATTGCAAATGCACACCCCCTTCCCCATTTTGCACCCCAGCCCCAAATAGGCGGGTGGGTGGGGGCCACGCTTCCCATCCGGAGCACATGGGGCGATGTTGCAAGCAGCGCCTGGGTGAGGAGGGGGGGACAGAAGGAGGAGGGAGCCCACCCCCCCTTTTCCCCTCCCTCCTTCTCCCTCCACACCACCACCCCCCCCGCGCGGAAGGGAGCCCCCTCCCCTCTTTTTTCCCCAGCCCAGAAACTTTTCTTCCTCCCCCTCCTCCCCTCCCTCTCAACTCTCCCCCCCCCCCACCCCGTTTCTTCTTCTTCTTCTTCTCTTACCTGCGTCTCGGCTTTGAGGCTCGGAGGGGGATCTGGAAAAAAGGGGAGGGGGGGAGAAGAGACAAAAAAAAAAAAGAGAGGAGGGGGCTTGTGGTGAGTGGGGGGGGGGCTGTTGAAAGGAGAGGCCTCTTTCTCTCTCTCTCTCGACGCCCCCACCCCGAGCGAGGGAAGGAAGGAGGGAGGAAGAAGGGAAGGGAGGGGAGGGGAGGGGAGAGAGAAAGCGCCGCACAAAGCGGAGGGAGAAGAAGAGAGACCCCCCCCCCACTTTTCCCCTTCGCCTTCCCCTCCCCCTCACATTACACCCACCCGAGGGAGGAAGCCATCCGGGGGTCCCCGCGACCACCCACCCACCCAACATTGCGGGGAGGGGCCGCTGAACCCCCCCTCCCCTCCCCAGCCCTTTCCCCCCCCACCCTTTGGGGAAGGCTGGCAGGAGACCCCAACCCCCCCTCCTCCTCCTCCCCGGTTTAAAGAGGGGAGGGGGGCTTCCCCCCACCCTGTAGAAAGCCCCCCACCCCGGGGGAGAAGCGGGTTCTCCGACCCCCCCCTCTTAACTTTGCCCCCGTCCCTTCTCGACTGGCTCCAACGGCCCCCCCCTCCCTCCCTCCCTCCGGTGGCCCATACCGGAGAGGGGGGGGCTTCCCCGCGCCCCCAGCCCCCCCCTCTCGTTTCCCGCCCCCCCCTCTCCCCCCAGACTGGCTGGTCTCTCGCCTACCTTCGGGGCTCGGCTCCGCCATGGCCGGCCCCTGCCCTGGGACTCGCAAAGCCGCCGCCGCTGCTCTCGCCGCCTCGCCCGGTGCCGCCGCCGCCGCCGCCCTCCTCCCTCCTCCCTCCTCCTCCTCCCCTCCCTCCTCCCTCCCTCCCGCAAGCTCGGAGCGGCCGCCCCTCCCCTCGCTCATGCCCCGCCGCGGTGCATTTCGGGAGGTGGAGTCTCGCCAGCCGCAACGCTGTCCCGCCGGGCAGGGAGTGCTCGGAAACTACGGCTCCCGGCGGGCCGCGCGAGCCGCGCCTGCGCGGTTCTGGAAATCTCCCCCACGCTCGCGCCTATTCGCGAGGCACGCCGGGTAATGTGGTCTCGGGCCCTCCCGTCCTCTTAAAGGCGCGGAGAAAGAGAGAGGATCTTGGGGGTTGTAGTCCCAAGTCGAGGAGGAGCCACGCGATCGACCCGGGCTCTCCTTTTTGCGAAGGGAAACAATAAACAAACCCTGGAGGCTCCCCCGGAATTTTTTTTTGGGGAGGGGGGGGCGAGCGGCTTTCTTGACGCGCTCAGGAGCTGCGTCCGACGGAGGTCTGGCGAGGGCGAGTGGGAATTAACAATCCAGGACACGCGTGTCGTGTGAATGCAGCCAACTGGCTCCGCAGCCCTTAGGACTCGCGTTTTTAAGACAAAACCACCACTCAAGGGCTGGGTTGAGGTTTGCTATGGAGAGGACGGTCACAAGAGACCCACGTAAGTCTCCAGCCAAACAAGGATGGCCCGAAGGTCCAGAAACGGGGATCAAACTTGCTTAAGGGGCCATTACAATTCCTTGACCCAGAATAGGAGTGGGGGGAGGGGGGGAGTCTCTCCATACTTGGCAACTTCCAAGACTTGTGGGCTTCCAACTCCAGGAATTCCCCATTCAAAACATGCCTGGTTTCTCCCCCCCCCCTTCCTATCTCCTAGAGTGATGAGACTACAGAGGAAGGGATCACAAGAGAGTATAAAGCAAAGAATCCAAAAGTTGCGGAGTTTGGGGAGGCCCCGGACCCTGAGCAATGCAAGTCCTGAGGGTCCTTTAGCTGCCAATCAAACCTGCGTGCCTTCCGCACTAAAAGCCCCCCACCCACCAAGATGATTTCCTACCTCTGCTGGCTGCCTTTTCCCCCCCCCCCCCCCCTTTGTTCCGTCTGCTACTACAGGGATGCTGATCTAGGGTAGCTTAGGAGGGAACCTGGTTGCGTTAACTCACTTTTTTTTTAATTAACAGCCTGCCACTCACAAAAGGTGTGATCAGCCCCCCTTGATTTCCGGAAGGTTGTTATTCCTCGGCTAGTTAAGGATTGAGCCCACCACCGCATCCCCTTCTAGGGCTGGAAGAGAATGTGGGGGGGGGGGGGAATTCCGAGAGTCACAATGGTTGAGAAACGCTGGACCAGAGATTCTTCTTCCCTCCCTCCACCCGTTATTTAACTCCGCTGTCCCAGATTCAGGGCCCCAGATTTTTGCAACGTCCCCCGACGTATGTATTAAAAACCGCGACAATAAAAATTCTCCAGAGTCTGACACGGTTTCCTTATATATCTTTTCTTTTTTTAATTAGCATTCATTTCCCATCCCATCCCCAAAACTCTGGTTACAAGGAGTCTGCCGGACGACGCATCTCCCTGATGAAAGCAAACTCAGGGCGCGTGGCAAAGGGGGGGGGGGGGAATCAGAAAAACCAAAAAGGGTAGGGTTGGGGGTTTTTTTGTTGCTTTGGGAGAGAAATTCCAGATCTACCTTTTCAACAGAAAAAAAAAGGAAGGAAAGAAAGCACGGAGGGAGAAATTGCAAGGGAGAGGTATTTAATATTAGCCACAACCACCTCAAAAGAAAACCCAGAGCGAAGCCAAAGAAGGGAGGGAGGAATTAAAAGAGGAAGAGAGTTAAGATTCACAGCCAGAAATTAAAGGGGTTGGGGGGGGGGGAGAGAGAAAGAGGATCCTCCATTTTCCTGGAGCAAAAAAAAAAAAACAAAAACAAAAAACCTTTTTAACATAAAATCAACAAGTAACAACAGAAAGTGCAGGTCCCTTCAGGGGCAGGTGCCCCTTGGCGGCAGCCGGTGGACTCGGGGGTCTTACATGCTGCCATAGACGCTCTCGTCGCTGTAGGCAATATAAAGGAAGAAATCTTCCTCGTGATGTTCCTGCAATGGGGAGGGGGGAGAGCCTGTTAGATCAAAGCACTTTAAGGGGGGGGGGAGATCGCAGATCAAGCCACCCAACTATCATAGTTCAAGGCAGTTGTAAAATTTAGTCTTTAGGAAGTCAAATGCGCCCCCCCCCCAACAAACCACCTATGTGAATAGCAGGGTTGAGGGATGGTCTGAAGCCCCCCCCACCCCCAGAACCCTCCATCCCCACAAACACATCTGCCACCCTACTCTCTCAGTCCCAAAGACTACAGCTCCCATCAACCCTTCTCCCCACCCACCGATAAGATTTTAGTTTATTGGGAAATGTTATACGTCTCCACAAAAATCGATCCAGCAAGAACAAAACAGTAAAATATCGCAATGCGTTATTTACCCCTTTTATAATTTTTTATTTTCTTTTATTGGCTGCACACTTTTAATAATCATCATCCTCTTTTATTCATTAAACATGAAACTCGGTCAACTGAAGATTTAAAAATGTATCATAAATACCAGCTGCAACTCGTATCAACCATTAGCACCAGTCAATGGTATTTATGATACGTTTTTAAAATATTCAGTTGATCGAGTTTCATGTTTAATGAAATAATAATAATAATAATAATAATAATAATAATAATAATAATAATAATAATAATAACTGGAGCAATACTCAAAGGGCTACCCCGCTATTTAAAAATTCTAAATTTACCAGACTTGAACATTTTGACTCTACAAAAAACCACCTTACTCAGAACAGCTTACATCCTCCGACGATACCTTAACAGTTCCTAGGTCCTTGGTTAGGACTCGAGCTGCTGAGCTATTAACCAGCCTCAAAGGCTGTGAATCTCACCAAAGATTTAATAATAATAATAATAATAATAATAATGATAATAATGATAATAATAATAATGGCAGCAACCCGTATCAACCATTAGCACCAGTCAATGGTATTTGTGATGCATTTTTGACTGTTCAGTTGAATGAATTTCATATTTAATAATAATAATAATAATAATAATAATAATAATAATAATAATAATAATAATAATAATAATAATAATAATAATAATATAAAGGCAGCAACCCTTATCAACCATTAGCACCAGTCAATGGTATTTGTGATGCATTTTTGAATGTTCAGTTGACCAAATTTCATATTTAATGAATAAAGATAATGAAATTAGTAGTACTAGTAGATTTGGAAGTACACTTGAGTTTTCCTTATTTGTATTAGGCCACAAATTCCTTGCCGATCTTACTAACCGCCCTCGGCCTAATAAATAAAAAAATATAAATCGGAATAAATTTTAGCAGGAAGATTGACAGGAGGGCGGGACTTCAACCCAGGTAGGAGGTTGAAAGGCTCCTCCGAAGGCTTTTTTTAAAAAAAATTTCTCCAGGATTTTTTTTTGAGGGGGGGGACCTTTGAAACATTTGCCCAGTTTGTTGTTTACTGAGGCTGACGAAAACTTTTTTTTTTTTTTTTGCTTTAATTTATATTCCGCCCTTCTCCGGAGACTCAGGGCGGCTTACAATGTGCTAAGCAATAGCCTTCATACTTTTGTATATTTATACAAAGTCAGCTTATTGCCCCCACAATCTGGGTCCTCAATTTACCTACCTTAGAAAGGATGGAAGGCTGAGTCAACCTTGAGCCTGGGGAGATTTGAACTTGCAGTAATTGCAGGCAGCTGGTGTTAATAACAGTGCTTTAGTCCACTGTACTATCAGGTTCTTTGAGGCTATATATATATATTCGTTATATATACATACATACATATTTGTCTATGTAAGTTTTATATATCTTTTTTATATATATAAAAAATATATATCTTTTTATATATCTTTTTATATATAAATAAGATAAAATAATATATAGTATAATATAAACTGTTTTTATATAACTGTGTGTGTATAATATATATATACATTTGTTTTCTCAGGTTTTCGCGGGTGTTTGTATGTAGGTCTTTGGTTATTCGGGTCTTCTCCCACGTAAAATTTTACGTGGGAGAAGACCCGAATAACCAAAGACCTATATATATATATATATACATACATATATACACACATATATGTGTGTGTTTTTTCCAATATTTATTTATTTATATATAGATATAGATATAGATATATAAAAAATGTTTTTTGGGGGAGAAAGAAAGGGAGGGGGGAAAAGACCCACCTGGTAGAGCTGCCCCATGGTGGCACTGGTGGGGGGGATGACGTTGTTGACGAAGAAGAAAAGGGCGTCCTCGGCCCGCAGGTGGATCCTTTTCCGGATGAGGAAGTAAAACTGGCCCACTGGGGAAAGGGCACCAAGAGGAGAGCCAGTCACAGAGGAGGAAGAGCCAAAATAAGAGGAGGGGGGGTGGAAAAAGAGAGACCCTTAAACCCCCCTTTTAAGGAAGCACCCATGGCCTCCGGGGGGGGGGGAAATCCCCATGAATAAGCTCCCCCCACCACCCCTCCCCCCTCACCTGTCCTGGAGGGGGGGGGTCTCACCTGTGAGGTCGGAGGGCACCAGGTACTTCTTCTTATCCAGGTCCCCTATTCGGGCCTTGGGGGCTTTTTCCACGATGACCTGCCGGAGGAAAAAGAGGGGGGGGGAGGGTGAAAAGAGGGGGTGGGGGAGGGGAAGCCCCGTCCGGGAAAGTCCGGACGCCCCCCTCCCCCCACACACACAGAGAGACCCCCGGGAGGGGGGCGGGGCGGCTCTAGATCCTCACCGGGACCCTGTCCGGGTACTTCTTGCGGATCTTCTCCCCCTCGGAGCGGCGCTTCTCGAAGGGGTGCTCCTCCTTGTAGACGAACTTCATGGCGGCTGAGGCGACGGGCGGAGGAGGAAGCGACGCGGCGGACCGAGGAAGGGCCGCTGCACCCAAGCAGCGCGCATGCGCGTTTACCGACGCGGCGCAGCGATCCGAAGGGAGGGGGGACGGGCGGGGAAAAAGGAGTCCCGGCCCGGCCGAGGACACGCCCACCGAATGCTTCTCCGGGCTCCAACGGGCGCCGCCGCCGTTGTTTCGTGGTTCGGGTGTCGCGAGGGATCCTCGAAAGGGCTGTTGGCGTCGACGCCGGCCCGGGTTCCTCGGGAGGAAAGCCGTTTTTCTTCCAACTTTGCCGAGGCCCCGCCTCCTCAGACGCGTGACGTCACCTGCTGTGCGTGGCTTGCGTGATACCAAAACAAAGTAGTGCGCCGGCCCGGCGAGGAGGAAAACGGGGGCTCGAACGGGAAACAGGAGGGGCAGGGGGCTCGAAGGCAAAAGAGGACGGGGGAACGAAGGGAGCGGCCGCCCTCCCACAAAAAATAAACCCTCTCAAAGGCAAATTCCGCTGAGGCGCGGAAGGACACGGCGAAAGGGGTGGGGCAGTGCAGCGTCCCGTCATGTGACTGACGTCACCGGAGAGGAATGGTCACGTGGCTCTGGCGGTCTCGTCCCAACCCAGGCGCGTGGTCACGTGGTGCTGCTGGGCGCCCGAGGCGGACTACAACGCCCCTGCTGCCCGGTTGGGATGGGCGTTGTAGTCCCCCAAGGCTTCAAAGTCGCGCAAGCGCTGCTGGGGCATGGGGAAGGGTCGCTATTGGGGATGTTAAGGGGGGTCCCAGGCATGGGCAGCCCCCTCCCCCTTTTGCAATGTGTGTAAACCACAATCTGGGGTCACAACAAACAACAGATTGTGGTTTATAAGCATCCAGGATTTGGGGGAAGTAACACACCGGCTCCGGGTGCAAGACACTACACACAGTCCCTTTTTCACACTCACACACACACACACACACACACAACCTCAGGGATAGGAATACAGCTAGTCCTCGACTTACGGCCACAACAGAGCCCGACATTTCTGTCGCTAAGCGAGGACAGGTGTCGATTTGGCACCCCCGTTTTACGACCGTCCTTGCCAAAGTTGTGAAACGAATCGCTTCCCCCATGTTATAAGTCAGTCGCGCGGTTGTTAAGCGAACCCAGTCGCAAAAAGGGGATCACCACGACCCCAGCGACACGGCAACTGTCACAAGTACGTGCCAGTTAGCCACGTGACTGCGGGGAATGCCGCAAGGGTGAAACATGGTCTTTTATGCCTCTCTTTTTTTTTTTTTTCATTGACCTTCGGTCACTAAGTGAACTGTCGTTCAGCCGAGGACCACCTGTAAAGGGAAACTGCCGCTGGCCAGCCTTGCCCTGCCCACGTTCCGTCAACTCCCTCCCGGGCAAGAAGAACGGCCACGAGACGGTTTCGGTGTTTTCTTTCTTTCTTTCTTTTTTTTTTTCTCTTTTTCCACCTCAGTTCAAGCCTGAATCGCATCTCCTCCTTCGAGACCCCTGCCCGTCCCAGAAGTCCGAGAAATAAAATTAAAACCAAGCCATCCTGGCACGGGGGAGAGGGGAGGCCGTCCGTCACACCGATCCGGGCGGAAGGGCCAACCCGCTTCCGCCAAAGAGGGGAGGGCGGGGAGAGGGCGGAAGGACCCTCGGGGAAAAAAAGCCGGACTTTGCCAGTCACTCTGATGAAGCGGCCCCCTCCCCACACTTTATCCGAGAACGGGAAGAAACGAAAACCACAGGGAAGCTGGGGAGGGAGGCGAGGTGCTCTCCCCACTGAGGAACACAGCCTCCTTTCCCGAAAAAATGTCTGTCCAAAGCGTTGCTCTCGGCGGCTGGCGCAGTTTTCACCCCCTTTCTTGTGCATCCCGGGACCGCCAGTGTCGTGCCACGCCATTGCGGCCCTCTCCCCGCCTCTGCCCGGCTGAGTCACTGCCAGTCCACGGAGGGGCGGGGGGGGCGCGAGAGGGCGGCCGACGGCCATGGGGTGAGGCCAAAACGGGAGTCGTCCCCCTCCGCGGGCCACGTCCCCCTGCCGGCTGAGTCTGAAGGCGTTTTTGTCGGCCGCGGCGCCTGTGGCGAGAGGGGCGGGTCACGATGGCGGGATAAGGCAGAGGTTGTGGCCGAACCCTGAAGAAAGGAGGAGCCGCCGTCACCAAAGGCGATGTTGATGCAGGTTGCGGCTGAGCACCGACCGGACATCCGCTGTGAACCTGGGCGGAAGGAGGGCAAATTAGGGTCGCTTCAGGCCGCCCGCCCCACTGAGATCTCTCATTTCCCATCTCCATTATTTTGCAAATAAATTCAAGGTGGTGGACATATCCAACGCACCGGCCTCCATGTCGCATGGATAAGGCGGGACTAGAACTCACTGCCTCCCGGTGATTGGCCCAAAGCCACCCAGATGGCATTCATGTGTAAGTCAGGACTAGAACTCCCAGTCTCCTAGTGATTGGCCCAAAGTCACCCAGCTGGCTTTCATGGATAAGGTGGTACTAGAACTCCCTGTCTCCCGGTGATTGGGCTAAAGTCACCCAACTGGCTTTCATGGATAAGGTGGTACTAGAACTCCCTGTCTCCCGGTGATTGATCCAAAGTCACCCAGCTGGCATTCATGGATAAGGTGGGACTAGAACTCCCTGTCTCCCGGTGATTGGGCTAAAGTCACCCAGCTGGCATTCATGGATAAGGTGGTACTAGAACTCCCTGTCTCCCGGTGATTGATCCAAAGTCACCCAACTGGCTTTCATGGATAAGGTGGTACTAGAACTCCCTGTCTCCCGGTGATTGGGCTAAAGTCACCCAACTGGCTTTCATGGATAAGGTGGTACTAGAACTCCCTGTCTCCCGGTGATTGATCCAAAGTCACCCAGCTGGCATTCATGGATAAGGTGGGACTAGAACTCCCTGTCTCCCGGTGATTGGGCTAAAGTCACCCAGCTGGCATTCATGGATAAGGTGGTACTAGAACTCCCTGTCTCCCGGTGATTGATCCAAAGTCACCCAGCTGGCATTCATGGATAAGGTGGGACTAGAACTCCCTGTCTCCCGGTGATTGATCCAAAGTCACCCAGCTGGCTTTCATGGATAAGGTGGGACTAGAACTCCCTGTCTCCCGGTGATTGGGCTAAAGTCACCCAACTGGCTTTCATGGATAAGGTGGTACTAGAACTCCCTGTCTCCCGGTGATTGATCCAAAGTCACCCAGCTGGCATTCATGGATAAGGTGGGACTAGAACTCCCTGTCTCCCGGTGATTGGGCTAAAGTCACCCAGCTGGCATTCATGGATAAGGTGGGACTAGAACTCCCTGTCTCCCGGTGATTGGGCTAAAGTCACCCAACTGGCTTTCATGGATAAGGTGGTACTAGAACTCCCTGTCTCCCGGTGATTGATCCAAAGTCACCCAGCTGGCATTCATGGATAAGGTGGGACTAGAACTCCCTGTCTCCCGGTGATTGGGCTAAAGTCACCCAGCTGGCATTCATGGATAAGGTGGTACTAGAACTCCCTGTCTCCCGGTGATTGATCCAAAGTCACCCAGCTGGCTTTCATGGATAAGGTGGGACTAGAACTCCCTGTCTCCCGGTGATTGGGCTAAAGTCACCCAACTGGCTTTCATGGATAAGGTGGTACTAGAACTCCCTGTCTCCCGGTGATTGATCCAAAGTCACCCAGCTGGCATTCATGGATAAGGTGGGACTAGAACTCCCTGTCTCCCGGTGATTGATCCAAAGTCACCCAGCTGGCATTCATGGATGGCCTAGAACTCCCTGTCTCCTGGTGATTGGCCCAAAGTCACCCAACTGGCTTTCATGAATAAGGTGGGACTAGAACTCCCTGTCTCCTGG
This sequence comes from Pantherophis vulpinus, assembly GCA_037215915.1. Taxonomy (NCBI): domain Eukaryota; kingdom Metazoa; phylum Chordata; class Lepidosauria; order Squamata; family Colubridae; genus Pantherophis; species Pantherophis vulpinus. The sequence continues at coordinate 1,580,942 of JAXLNS010000009.1, forward strand.
TGTCTAGCTAGGTGTCTTAACCACCAGACCAAACACTTGCAAGCCAACCCCAGGACCCGCTACCAAGATACGACTTGGGGCATAGACCACACCCTCTATATCTGTACGAAGCCCCTCCCCCCCAAGGCTGAGACACCCCCCCACCCCCCCAGTCGCCAGGGCATTTACCTCAAGGCATCGAGCATGGGGAGGAGGTTGAGGAGAGCTGTGTCACTGGGGTCGCTGAACCACGACTTGATGGGGATGGCGTTATCTGCCGGAGAGAAAAACAGGCGCCTCGTTCACCCAACGAAGCACAGACGTCCGGGGACGGCCAGAGAAAGAAAGTCCACCAGACCGACCCAAGTTCTGGGGTCTCCAGAGGCCATGTGGATGGGTCCGGAGCATAGAAAAAGGGGGCAGCAGCCCCCCTCCCACCAAAGCTCCAGCAGAGGGGCCTGCAGACGTGGCCACTTTTAAGACTTGCGGACTTCAACGCCCATTAACTTCCTTAATAGAAGGTGGGAATGAAGTAGGCGTAATATATCTTGACTTCAAGCAAAGTGGAAAGAAGATTTACATCTGCTTTTATTATCAATTTTATGAACAACCCAGAGAGTGGGAAACCTATCTAACACTCTTTCTTCCTCTTATTTTCCCCACAATAATTACCCTCTGGGTTTGGTTCAGCTGAGAAAGAGACTGGCCCAAAGGCACCTAGCTGGCTTTCCATCCTTAAAGCGAGACTAGAACTCACCGTCCCCAGGGGACTGTCCCAAATTTCAACCAGCCGGCTCCCCCTCACATAAAACAACAACCCAGTGAGGGATTGAGAAAATGCACCGGTCCAAAGTCACCCAGTCAGTTTTCACAAGCAAGAACTAGAACTCTCTGTCTCCTAGTGATTGGCCCAAAGCCACCCAGCCGGCTTTCACGTCTAAAACAGGACTAGAATTCACCCTCTTCTTGATCGCTGGCACAGCTTCCACCTAGCAACAACCCAGTGAAGTAGTCTGGGTTGAGAAAGTGAGTGGTCCAAAGTCACACACTCAGTTTCATGTCTAAAGCGGAACTAGAACTCACCATCGCCTAGTGATTTTGCCCAGTTACCCGACCAGTTTCCCATCCCCACACATAATAACAACCCAGTGAGGTTGCCCGAATTGAGAAAGTGCCAGGTCCAAAGTCACCCAGTTTTCAAGGATAAGGTGGACTAGAACTCTCCTAGTGATCAGCCCAAAAAAGTCACCCAGCCAGCTTTCATGTCTAAAACAGGACTAGAATTCCCCTGATTTCTAACCCGATGCCTTAACTACTATACCAAACTGCTCTACGTATCTTAAACCTCAGTCATTTTCCCCCTCAGCCTTCCCTCCAAGCTCAAAAGCCCTCAGGGTCTAAATAAGGAGGAGGAGGAGGAGGAGGAGGAGGAGGAGGAGGAGGAGGAGGAGGAGGAGGAGGAGGAGGAGGAGGAGGAGGAGGAGGAGGAGGAGGAGGAGGAGGAGGAGGAGGAGAAGAAGAAGGAGGAGAAGGAGGAGAAGGAGAAGAAGGAGAAGAAGGAGGAGGAGAAGGAGAATTTCTTTGCTGTTTTGAAGATCTTCTCCATTTCTCAGAGTCTAACCTACAGTAGTGGCCAAAATTGTGGAAACCTTTTGGGAAAAGTGTATTTTTGAGGTTTGATGGCTAATAAAACCACTTTTTTGGGGGGAGTTTCAAGAGAATCCTATTCCGCTGCTGGAATGGCCTGGGAATAGCCCAGACCTTCACCCAATTGAAAATCGATGGGAGCCGACGAAAGAAACTGGTTAGTCAGAAGCAACCCAGCAATAAAACCCAGTTAATAGAGGCCATCATTCAATCTTGGTTTCACATTAGAACAGCTGCAGAGCTAAAAGACTGGATTCCCTCCATGGGAAGACGTTGTAAGGCCGTCATTCATGCTTAAAGGTTACCCAACTAAATATTAACTGACATGGGGATCATTTTTGCATACCTCGTTTTTTCTACAGTGATAATTTTTGTATATCTCGTTTTTTTCTACACGTTTCACTTTTCTCCTTTATGCTGTAACTTGCTATTCTAAATAGCAAATCCTACATAAAAGTTATTGCATGACATTCTTGATTAAATTACCTTTCCATTGATATATAATTTTATGGTACTAACTACTCCAAAAAAAAAAAAAAAAAGTAGTGTTATGAGCTAGTTTAAGAAAATACACTTTCCCCCAAAAGGTTTCCCCAATTTTGGCACTACTGTAGTTAAATCCAGGAGGAGGAGGACTTTCCTTTGGCCACGCCTCGGCTTGGGAAGCCGGAAAGCTTCCGCTTTCATCCAGCTTCTCGTTTGCCCACAATCTTGCAAGTTTCATGCCGCCCCATTTCAACAAGGCCATGAGGGGCCGTGTCGAACTCGAGATGCTTCTCGTAACGGGTGCAAGAGGAAATGACTTGCAAGATCAGGTTTTCCCTTGCAGCAAAAGTGCAAATCCGCTCCGTCCCCTCCGCAAACCCCACTCCCTTCCAACACTGATGATGTTCCCTAGATGGGCCATGAAATGTCTGCAAGAAAAGCACCCAGCTTTGAGGACACGAAGGACCCTACAATCCTCCTCCCCTTCTCTTCTTCCTCCTCTCCCCAACAGTTAAGGAAACTACCCAGCTCAGAGAGCACCAAGGACCCCCACAATCTTCCTCCTCCTCCTCACCCCTTCTCTTTTCCCTCCACTCTGCAAGTCCCACTCCCTGATGATGTTCTCTAGTTGGGTCGTGAAATGTTTGCAAAGAGGCCCGCCCAGCTCAGAGAACACCGGAGACCCCACAAAACTGAATTAAAAACATTTTTTTTTAAAAAAAACCCTCCAAGGGTCTTGCCTGGATGGCTCCTGTAAGCTCCTGGGGAGTTGTCAAGATGACAATGCTGGACAGGTCATTGTGGACCACCGAAAGGTCTTTGATGTAACTGCCCAGCTCCAAGTGCAGTGCTGGGGAAGAAAAAGAGAGAGAGGGAGGAGCATGTCAGCCCCCTCCAAAGGCCACGGGGCACACGCGAGCAGGAAGGAGGGCAGCTCAGGAGGCCCCGGAGTGAGTGGGGGGGGGGGAGTGCCCTTTGGGCTCCAGGTGAGGTGAAGGTGTCCCGCGTGGCCACTCACCTGCCTGTAGTATCTCCGCCTGAGGATGCTCCTGTTATTATCTAGGCTTGTCGGCTACAGCCGAGCCATAGATTTCCATGCTGGCTGTGAAGACCACGAGCTCGTACCACTGGCTCACCTGTGGGGGGGAGGAGGGGAAAGGAAGAGGAGGAGGGGGAGAAAAAGGAGGAAGAAGAAGGGGGGGAAGGAGGGGAGGAGGAGAGGGAAGAAAAAGAGGAGGAAGAGGAGGGGGAGAAAAAGGAGGAAGAAGAGGAGGGGGAGGAGGGGGGGAAGAAGAGGAGGGTGAAGAAGAGGAGAAGAGAAAAAGTAGGAAGAGAAGGAGGGGGGAGGAAGGAGGGGAGGAGGAGGGGGAAGAGGAGGGGGAAGAAAAAGAGGAGGAGGAGGAAGAGGAGGAGAAAGAGGAGGGGGAGAAAAAGGAGGAAGAAGAGGAGGGGGAGGAAGGAGGGGAGGAGGAGAGGGAAGAAAAAGAGGAGGAGGGAGGAAGAGGAGGAGAAAGAGGAGGGGGAGAAAAAGGAGGAAGAAGAGGAGGGGGGAGGAAGGAGGGGAGGAGGAGAGGGAGAAAAAAGAGGGAGGAAGAGGAGGAGGAAGAGGAGGGGGAGAAAAGGGAGGAAGAAGAGGAGGGGGGAGGAAGGGGGAAGAGAGGAAGGGGAAGAGAGGAGGGGGGAGGAGGAAGAGGGGAAGATGATGAGGAGGGGCGAAGAGGAAGAAGGGGGAAGATGAGGAGGAGGGGCGAGGAAGAGGAGGAAGGGGGAAGAGGAGGAGGAGGAAGAGGAAGAGGCAAAAAGGTGAGAAGGCTTTTCTTACAGAGATTCATTCCCAGAGGCTCCCAAGGCCAGGGGAGGGTAACTTTAAAATGGGGGGACTTCAACTCCCAGAATTCCTCAAGTCTTAAAGGGGCCACGTTTGGAGACACGCACACATGCACACACATACACGCACACACACGCACAAACACTGCGTGCTTACCACTTCTAGAAAAAAATCCACGTGCGGCCTCTTATGTACAAAAAAACGGACCGGATGCTTATCTATGACGACCTGAAAGGAAAGGAACGGTCATTAGAAGGGTCATTAAAAAAAAAAAGAAAAAAAAAAGGAACGGCCGAAGAGCCACAAGTGCACGGACAACCAACACTGACCCAAAAATAAATAAATAAATCAGGAAATCGTGCAACTGATTATGCCCATTTCCCAGAACCAAACTACTGAGGGCCCCCATGACATCCGCCTGTCCCACCTGGTAGGCACGGTGCTTCACAGCCCCTCTCTAAGGGTCTCCCGAACTTGGCCACTTTCAAGACTTGTGGACTTCAACTCCCAGAATTCCTCAGCCAGCTTCACTAGACTTCAACTCTATGCCTGCTTACTACTCTTTTGTAATCCCTTTCTCTGCAATCTCTCTACTCCCTAGAGTAGGATGGGGGGAAAAAAACAAGCATGATTGAATGGGGAACTCTGGGAGTTGAAGTCCACAAGTCTTAAAGTGGCCAAGGTCGGAAGAATCCTGGTTTAGAGTCAGCCTCTGGCCCCCAAACAATCTGGGTCCTCGTTTTACCAACCTCGGAAGGACGGAAGGCTGAGTCCACCTCGAGCCTCCTCAGGGCTCTTGTGGCCCCGTCAACCAACGAATCCCAGCTTGCAGGTAGGGTGGGGTGCAGGAAGAGAGCCCTCCCTGCCATTGCCCCCCACCCTGTGGAAGACTTCCCCCAGATGCCTTCTGCCTTTTTAATCCATTTTTCGCATTCCTTCCCTCTTTTAAATTTAGTAAGACTCCTTTGATGCTTTTAATATTTTATCGTACAACTCCTAGAGTCCCTGGGCAATTCACGGATGGGTGGGTGGATAGAGAGAGAGATGATGAATATGGATAGATGACAGATAAGACGTATAGAAAGATAAATGATAGATGATAGGTACATGATAGACAGACAGACATATAGAAAGATAGATGATGGATGATAGATACAGTAGATAGATAGAGATGACAGACAGACATAAAACGTATTTTTTGGAGTATAAGACGCACCTTCGTTTTTGGGGAGGAAAATAAGAAAAAAAGCTGATTGGTGGGTGGATCTGCCTCCCGGAATACCCCCAATCAGCTGTTCCCAGTGGTGAATTTTAGCAACAGGTTCCTTGGTTGTGAGCTCTGTGCCTTGCTTTTTTTTCTGCCTCTGAAAGCCTCTGAAACAGAGCTTCAGAAAAAAAGCCTCGGAAGCTCTGTTTGGGGGCTTCTTTTCTGAAGCTTCTTTCAGCCTCTGAAATCTCCCTTTGTGAGGCTGGGCGCGGCTACATTCGGAGTATAAGACACACCCAGATTTTCACCCTCTTTTTTTTTGGGGGGGGGGGAAAGGTGCGTCTTATATTCCGAAAAATACGGTAGCTAAATAACTAGATGATAGATAGATAGATAGATAGATAGATAGATAGATAGATAGGAGAGATATATAAGATACATAAATGATAGATACATAAATGATACCTAGATGATAGATAAATGATAATGACAGACATACAGCTAGATAGCTAGATGATTGATAAGATACATAGATACATAAATAATAGATAAGTGAGATAGCTAGATACATAAATGATATAGATGACAGACATATAGCTAGCTAGATGATTGATAGATACATAGATGATAGATACATAAGTGATAGATGGATAGATAAGTGAGATACATAAATGATAGATGACATTCAGCTAGATAGATGATTGATAGATACATAAATGATAGATAGATAAGATAGCTAGATAGCTAGATACATAAATGATATAGATGACAGACATATAGCTAGATAGCTAGATGATTGATAGATAGCTAGATGATTGATAGATACATAGATGATAGATAGATAGATGATTGATACATAGATGATAGGATAGATATATAGACATATTTGACAGATGATGAAGCAGTCAATAGAGATATATAGATCATGGATGGTTGGTGATGGGTAGGTAGGCAGGCAGGCATAGATAGATAGGTATTAGGTATATATAGATATAGATGATAGACCGATAGATATAGAAATCGACATAGACAATAGATGATCAGACAACTGATAGATGATAGATGATTTATAGACAGATGATTAGACAGACTCCTCAGAACTGGAGGCATTTTTTAAAGTCAGGGCAAATTCCTGGGCCCTTCCCGATTCAGTGCCCACCCCCTGCTCCCCGCATCCCAAATCCCTCCTCAAAAGTGGATGGAGCAGCTGGACCCCAGCATCGTCCGAGGGAGGCCTTTGGCTGGTCAGTCCAGGGGCCCCCTCCACGCTTTTCCCCCAGAGAGACCTAGCCCCCGTCGTCTCTGCCCCCCCCACCTTCCAGAAGAGGCTCACCTTTAGGATGAAGTCAGGGGGGGTTCCTGGCCTCACGGTGGGTCTGAGGACCCCGTCGTGATGGGAGTGGATGAGGGTCTCGTCCAGGTCCAGGACAAGAATCTTCCTCTTCACCTGATCTGCCGGAGAGAGGGAGTGAAAAAAAGGGGGGCGGGGGTCTTTTTCTTAATGGCTTTTTTAGCGCAGGGGGTCCTCGACTTACAACCGTAATTTCGGTGGCTAAAGCAGGACGTTTGTTAAGCGACCTTTGCCCCGTTTTACGACCGTTCTCGCCAGGGCCGTTAAGGGAATCGCCGCGGCTGTGAAGTTAGTCACACCGCCGTGAAGTGAATCCGGCTTCCCCCCACCCCCCCGTGGACTGTGCTCGTCAAGACGGTCGCAAAAGGGGATTGCGTGACCGTCATAAAATAGGAGTCGGTTGCCAAGCATCCGAATGTAACTCACTTAACCACGGGGCGGCTGCAGTGGTCGCTAAGTGTGAAAAAGTCACATTTTGCAGTGCCGTTGCAACTTTGAACTGTCACTAAATGAACTGTCGTAAGTCGAGGACTGCCTGCCATATCTTCCCTACTCCTCTGTTTGGGGGAAGAGACCCTTACAGGGAGAAAGGACACCCGTCCCCCTCCCCCAAGGCTACAGGTAGTCCTCGACATATGGCCACAATCAAGCTCAAAGGTTCAGCCGCTAAGCGTGACAGTTGCTAAAGGAGTATCGCCCCGTTCAACGACCTTTCGGTCGTGAAGGAAATCCCTGCCGTCGTTAAGCGAGTTACGTAGTTCTTAAGCGAATCTGGCTTTCCCCCATCGACTTGGCTCGTCGGAAGGTCGCAAAAGGGGATGACGTGGCCCCGCCCACCCCAGATCACTGCGACCGCCGTAAATAGGAGACAATTGCCAAGCGTCTGAAACTCTGACCACGTGACTTATGTGGCTGCTGCGGCCGTCGTAAATACGAGCCGGTTGGCAAGCGCCTCAATTTTGATCACGTGACTGGGGAGGGGGGGAAGCTGCAAAGGTCGCAAGTGTGAAAAACGGTCGTAAGTCGCTAGTTTTCAGTGCCGTCGTAACTTAGAACGGACACTAAATGAACTGCCTGCATGGGGTGTTCTTTTTTTAAAAAAAAAAAGTTTGGAAGCTGCCCACCTGGGGGTGAGGTGGGCAGCCGTATCAATAAATCATAATAGGAGGAAAGGGAGGAAAGGCCCAGGATCCCCCAAGAAAACCCCCAAAGCCCCTTCCAGCCCCCCCCCCAGTGGACCCCCGAGGGGGCAGAACATACTTACTCAGCCGTTCTCGCGAAACCCGGGAAAGAGGGAGGATATCGTACCGCACCGTCTGATACTGGATCACCTGCCGGAAGGAGACATGACCACCACCACATCAGCAGGGCTGCGACTGTGAAGGAGGCTTGGCATCCGAGCGGCTGAGAGGCCGAGGGGACCCCCACCCACCCCCAGGCGCAGGGCGGCCGGCTCCACGGAGGAAGGCAGGCCAGGATCGGGCAAACCCCGATTTGCAAGGATTGCGGTTAAAGGGCCACGAGGCCGGACTCCCACGTGGTGGTTTCCGGAATGGCCACGGAGGCTTCCTTGCTTTACTGACACACGCAGGAGAGGAAGCCACAGGTAAGAGTTACCTGTAAGGGGCAAAGGGGAGGGCCACGGTTGGGTCACACGGTGGAAGGAAGAGGGGAAAGAGAAGTATGGGAAGGAAGGGTGGGAAGGAAGGAAGGAGGGAGAGAGGGAGGGAGGGAAATGAGAAGAGAGGAAGGAAGGAAGGAAGGAAGGAAGGAAGGAAGGAAGGAAGGAAGGAAGGAAGGAAGGAAGGAAGGAAGGATAGGGAGGGAGGGAAATGAGAAGGGAGGGAGGAAAGGAAGGAAGGAGAGAAGGAGACGGAAGGAAGGAAGGAAGGAAGGAAGGAAGGAAGGAAGGAAGGAAGGAAGGAAGGAAAGAGAAGGGTGGAAAGGAAGGGAGGGAGGGAGGGAGGGAGGAAAGAGAAAAGGGGAAGGAAGGAAAATGGGAAGGAAGGAAGGAGAGGGGAAGGAAGAAAGGAAAGAGAAGGGAAGGAAGGAAGGAAAGAGAGAGAGAGGTAGGAAGGAAGGAAAAAGGGAGAGAGAGGAAGGAAGGAAGGAAAGAGAAGGGGAAGGAAGGAAGGGAAGGGGGAAGGAAGGAAGGAAGGAAAGAGAGAGAGAGACAGAGAGAGGAAGGAAGGAAGGAAAGAGAGAAGGAGAAGGAAGGAAGGATAGGGAGGGAAATGAAAAGGGAGGGAGGAAAGGAAGGGAGGAGAGAAGGGTGGAAAGGAAGGGAGGGAGGGAGGGAGGAAGGAAGGAAAAAGGGAGAGAAGGGAAGGAAAGAAGGAAAGAGAGAAGGGGAAGGAAGGAAGAAAGAGAGAAGGGTGGGAAGAAGAAAGATGAGGAAGAGAAGGAAGGAAGGAAGGAAGGAAGGAAGGAAGGAAGGAAGGAAGGAAGGAGGGAGCGAGAGGAAGGAAGGAAGGAAAGACAGAAGGAGAAGGAAGGAAGGATAGGGAGGGAGGGAAATGAGAAGGGAGGAAGGAAGGAAGGAAGGAGAGAAGGAGACAGAAGGAAGGAGAGAAGGGTGGAAAGGAAGGGAGGGAGGGGGGGAAGGAAGGAAAGAGAGAGAGGAAGGAAGGAAAGAGAGAAGGAGAAGGAAGGAAGGAAGGAAGGATAGGGAGGAAGGGAAATGAGAAGGGAGGGAGGAAAGGGAGGGAGGGAGGGAAATGAGAAGGGAGGGAGGGAGGGAGGGAGGGAGGGGGAAGGAAGGAAGGAAAGAGAGAGAGAGAGGAAGGAAGGAGAGAAGGCGACAGAAGAAGGAGAGAAGGGTGGAAAGGAAGGGAGGGAGGGAGGGGGGAAGGAAGGAAAGAGAGAGAGGAAGGAAGGAAAGAGAGAAGGAGAAGGAAGGAAGGAAGGAAGGATAGGGAGGAAGGGAAATGAGAAGGGAGGGAGGAAAGGGAGGAGGGAGGGAGGGAAATAGAAGGGAGGGAGGGAGGGAGGGAGGGAGGGAGGGAGGGAGGAAGGAAGGAAGGAAGGAAAAAGGGAGAGAAGGGAAGGAAAGAAGGAAAGAGAGAAGGGGAAGGAAGGAAGAAAAGAGAAGGGTGGGAAGGAGAAAGATAAGAGAAGGAAGGAAGGAAGGAAGGAAGGAAGGAAGGAAGGAAGGAAGGGAGAAGGGAGGGAGGGAGGATGGAAGGATCCACCCACAAGGACCTCATGCCACCTTGGCAGGCCATCCATCACCGGTGGCAGCAACAAGGCCCGAAGGCCAAGGGGGCACCTTAACCTTTAGAAGCTCTGCCAAGTCTATTTTTGCCTCTCCCCACCAGCTGCTCGTTGGCCAAAGGCTCAGCTCCTCCTTCCCAAGGGCACCAGGACGGGCACCCACCCAGCTCTCTCCTCTCTGCTTCTGTCACACACACACACACACACACACACACACACACACACACACACACACACACGTGTTTGTGCGTGCCAACAGCCTCCTCCGCCCCCCCCCCCAGTCCACTCGCTTCAGGGCCCTCCAGACCCCGGTGCCTCCGGCTGGCCCCCTCCCACCCCACCAGCTCTTCTTCCAAAATTAGCTTCCTGCGGTTGGGAAGCCGGCCAGGGTCTCCAGCTCTCCCAGCCCAGCAGAAGGGGAAGAGCGGAGAAGGCCAAAGGGAAGAGAGGATTGGGGGGGGGGGGGGGGCTGGACAGCAAGACCTCCTCCAGACCTTCCCGTTTGGGAGGTGGATGAGGCTCCCTGACTTGACAAAAAGGTGCCTGTACTTGCGAAAGAAAGAAAGAAAGAAAGAAAGAAAGAAAGAAAGAAAGAAAGAAAGAAAGAAAGAAAGAAAGGAAGGGAAAGGAAGAAAGGAAAGGAAAGGAAAGGAAAGGAAAGGAAAGGAAAGGAAAGGAAAGGAAAGGAAAGGAAAGGAAAGGAAAGGAAAGGAAAGGAAAGGAAAGGAAAGGAAAGGAAGAAAGAAAGAAAGAAAGAAAGAAAGAAAGAAAGAAAGAAAGAAAGAAAGGAAGGAAGGAAGGAAGGAAGGAAGGAAGGAAAGAAAGAAAGAAAGAAAGAAAGAAAGAAAGAAAGAAAGAAAGAAAGAAAGAAAGAAAGAAAGAAGGAAGGAAGGAGGGAAGGGAAGGGAAGGGAAGGGAAGGGAAGGGAAGGGAAGGGAAGGGAAGGGAAGGGAAGGGAAGGGAAGGAAGGAAGGAAGGAAGAAAAGGAAAGAGAAAGAAAGAAAGAAAGAAAGAAAGAAAGAAGGGAAAGGAAGAAAGGAAAGGAAAGGAAAGGAAAGGAAAGGAAAGGAAAGGAAAGAAAGAAAGAAAGAAAGAAAGAAAGAAAGAAAGAAAGAAAGAAAGAAAGAAAGAAAGAAAGAAAGAAGAAAGAAAGAAAGAAAGAAAGAAAGAAAGAAAGAAAGAAAGAAAGAAAGAAAGAAAGAAAGAAAGAAAGAAAGAAAGAAAGAGGCAGGGGGAGAAAGAAGGACCAGGAGTTTTTGGGAGTGGAGGAAGGAGGGCGATGCCCCCCAACCGGCCCCTTCCAGAGGGTGGTGGGATGTGGGGGATGCCACCATGGAGACCCTTGCCCTGTGGAATAACCCACCTAGGAGTAAAGGATGCCAATGAGTGGAGAGGGGGGGGACCTTCCTATCCTATTTACATTCCCCCCCCCACTCCCCATACTTGAACTCAAATTAGAGGAGAAAACAAATAGAAGTCAAACCAGAAGAAAATAAAACTGGACGTTTTTAAGAAGTGGTTGGTTGGTTGGCCGTCTCCCTGCCTGCCTGAAATGTTGAGCTGGGGGTTGGACTACATGACCTCTAGGGTCCCTTCCGACTCCGTTATTCTGTTGTCTCCAGAAATTGTGGGTCCTCCATCCCTGGAGGATTTTAAAAAAAGAGACTGGACAGCCACTTGTCTGGATTATACAGTCTCCTCTTTTGAGTTGGGGGGTTGGACTAGCTGATCTCTGGTATCCCTTCCAACTGTTATTCTGTTCTGTAATCCTCGGGAGGGTGGGGGGATACAATGACTCTGCGCCCCCCTCCCCCCACACACACACAGGAGAAAAACTACCCCCTCCCCACTGCATTTCCTTGGCTCTCAAATGCTGGGGGTTTTTTTTAAAAAAAATTGGGTTGTTATACAGGGTTAATGCTGGGAGCATTAAGCAAGGAGGACAGGAAAAGAACAGGTCGTTCTCGACGTATGACCACAACTCGGCCAAAACCTCCGCTAAGCAAGGCACGAGTTTTGCCCCCTTTGATCACCGTCCTAGCCACGCTTGCGACAGCGGGGGCTGTTAAGGACCCCGTTTTTTTTCCCCCACTTCGCCGATGTCAAGGTATATTACATCAGCCGCATTCCCGCTATCTACTAACGAAGAAAATAATCCCATCAAATAAAGGGAGTCTTAGCCACAGTTCTCCGTGGTCCCTTATGGTGCTGAATTCTGCGCGGCTGGAGGGGATTCTGGGAGTCGAAGTCCACCAAGTCTTAAAAGTGGCCACGGTTGGAGAACAATTCACAATTCTCCGTGGCTTTTATTTTATTTATTTATTTTATTTTATTTTATTAAATTTCTATACCGCCCCTTCTCCCGAAGGACTCGGGGCGGTGAACAGCCAGAATATAAAACACAGAGATACAAAATTTAAAATAAGATTAAAACGAATTAAATAATTTAGGCTGAATTTTAAAATACCCCATAATTAAACAGATTAAAATTTGTATTTAAAATTTAAATTTTAAAAAAAGGGAGAAGATTTAGGCCAGGCCAGCTTGATGAAATAAAAACGTTTTAAGCACGCGACGGAAGGTGCGAAGATCCGGGATCCTCCGTATCTCCGGGGGGGGATTTTTGTGGTCTTTGTGTCTCGGCTCCACGGCTGACCCTGAGACCCCGAAGCCCCCCCACCCCACCCCTTCAGAGAAAGACCCTAGGCGCACCAGGCGCGAGGGAAGAAGAGCTCAATGCTCTGGCGATGCCAGGCGGAGCGTGGCAGTCGAAGCTCCCCTCCAAGCGACAGGCCGTGGGTGTGGCGATTTTGTTGTGGCCACTTTTTCGCCAGGGCACATAAAAAGCAGCTTTGACCACTTTGGGGCATGAGAAAGGAGGAAGTAGGATTCCAGTGAAAATGGAACCATGGTTTACGCGTCTTACTTCCTTTGCACATGCGTGTGCAAAGGGACAAATGTTCCATTACGCAGGTTAAATGTAGAATAGAACAGGGCTGGGAGGGGCCTTGGAGGTCTTCTAGTCCAGCCCTGCAAAAACCTCCAAGCGGGGAAGCACCCACAACTTCTGGTTGGCAAGCTGTTCCATGGGTTAATTGTTTGTTAGGATTGCTCCAACGATGCCCGCTGGGAGCAGAGTGAGACGCAAACGTCCAGTGAGGCTGCTCATCTGGATTATCACGGAATAACAGAGTTGGAAGGGGTCTTGGAAGTCATCTAGTCTAACCCCTTATTTGAGCAGGAGACACCCCCCCCCCCCCATACATACACACAGATATGTTCGAGCAGGACAACCCTATATACCCTATGGTGCCACACACAGCACAGCGCACAAACTCTGCTAGAGGGAAGCTCCCCGAAGATGGGCTCCAGCACGAATCCGAAAGCTCGGGAGTCAAAACTTCCGGTCTTGGTGACCGACTCGGCCTGCCACGTTATCCTGGGATACGTCTATTCGCCTTAATTCATGAGACCCTACAGCATTCCAGGCTGTCCAATCTCTGCTTGAAAACTTCCACTGATGAAGCAGCCACAACTTCTGGTGGCAAGGAGTTCCACTGATTGATTGTTCTTTCTTTAATGTAAATTTTAATGTAAATTTTAATTTGTTCTTAACCTGGGGTTTTAAATTTGTTTTGGGCTAAATTGATTTAATTCGATTTTACTTCTGCTCTTAATTTTTGTATTCTATGTGTTTTATTCTGTGCCTGTTCACCGCCCTGAGTCCTTCGGGAATTAAATAAAATGAAAATGAAAATGAAATTGTTCTCAATGTTGGGAAATTCCTCCTGAATTCCAGATTGCTTCTCTCCTTCATTAGTTTCCACCCGTTGCTTCTTGTCAGGCGCTTTGGAGAATAGCTTGACTCCCTCTTCTTTGGGGCAGCCCCTCAAATATGGGAAGATGCTATCATGCCACCCCCCAGTCCTCCTTTTCATTGAAGCAGACGAACCCAATTCCTGCAACTGTTCTTCGTGTGTTTTATCCTTCACCCCCTAATCATTCTTGTTGCTCTTCTCTGCATTCTTGTCTCCAGGAGTTGTGGGTGCTTCATCCCTGGAAAAGAGACGGTGTGGAATAGTCTAGGGACTCCTGCTCGAGCAAGGGGTTGGACTAGAAGACCTCCAAAGTCTCTTTCAGCTCTGCCGTCTAACAAAGAGAAGGACTAGGGGCGACAGGACAGCAGTGTCCTAATATTCGAGGGGCTGCCACAGAGAAGAAGAGGGGGGGAATCCACCTGTTCTCCAAAGCACCTGAGGGCAGGACAAGAGGAGCAACAGGTAGAAACTAGTCAAGGAGAGAAGCAACCTAAAACTAAGGAGAAATTTCCTAATGGTGAGAGCGATTAATCAGTGGAACTCCTTGCCACCGGAAGTTGTGGCTGTTCCAACACTGGAGGCTTTGAAGAAGAGATTGGACCACCATTTTTCTGGAGTGGTATAGCTCGAGCAAGGGGGTTGGACTAGATGACCTCCCAAAGGTCCCTCCCGGCCCAATGGCTCCTATATTACATCTGAACAGCTACCCAAACAGGGTGACAGAAGGCAAATCAATGGAAGGATTTCACTTGGCACAAGAGAGCAAAATGGGGGGACAGGGGACGATGGTGGTCGCATATATGCCCGCTGAGGAATTCTGGGAGTTGAAGTCCCCAAGTCATAAAGGGGGCCATCCTTCCCCACCCCCGCAAAACAGAGGAAACCCAACGCAAGGGCGAGCGAGCAAGCTTCCGGTGTGACACTGAAGTCCTCAGCAGCTACACAAACACACACAAAGAGAGAGAGAGAGAGAGAGAGAGCATCCTCGTTCGTCTCTGAGGTCAGCAGACATCCTGACTTTCGCTTTCAATTCCTTCAGCTGGGCTCCTTCCTTTTGCCAACCTCCCCGTCCTCCGTCCTCCCACACCCATCACTTCTAAAGTGACATTAAAATACGGAAGCACTGAAAAGATAAGGGGGGGGGGGGAAAAAGGGGGGGGAAACATGGCATAGGGGCTGAGTCCCAGCTGGCCTTGGCTTTATTTAGCAGAAAAAAGCAGAGTTGGAAGAAGGGACCTTGGAGGTCTTCTAGTCCAACCCCCTGCTCCAGCAGGAAGCTCTATACCATTTCAGACACATGGCGGTCTCGTCTTCAAAACCTCTGAGGTTTATTTTTTTTTTCCTCCCTTTCTAATTTGGGTTCCAATTTGTCTCCTCTAATTTGAGATTCTGTAAGCCAGGAAATGGGAAAACCCATCTCCAAAAGTTTGGGACGACCAGAAGCCAGAAAGTACATTCATTATCCAACATAATTGATTAATGATTGATTGCTTTATAAGGTGAGACAGAGAGAGAGAGAGAGAGAGCAGAGACAGAGAAAGACGGACAGAGAGGGAGAGAGAAACAGAGAGAGAGACAGACACACAGAGACAGAGAGAGAGACACAGAGAGAGAGAGAGACACACACACACAAAGAACGAGAGACAGAGACAGAGACAGAGAGAGAGAAAGAGAGGGAGACAGAGAGAAACAGAGAGAAACAGAGAACGAGAGGAGAGAGAGAGACAGAGAAAGCGACAGAGACACACACACACAGAACGAGAGAGAGACAGAGAATGAGAAACAGAGAGAGAACGAGAGACAGAGAGACAGAGAACGAGAGAGGAGACAGAGACACAAACACAGAGAGAGAGAGAGACAGAGAAAGAGACAGAGAGAGAGAAACAGAGAGAACGAGAGGAGAGAGAGACACACACAAACACACACACAGAGAGAGAATGAGAGAGAAACAGAGAGAGAACGAGAGAGAGACAGAGAACGAGAGAGAGACAGAGACACAAACACACACACAGAACGAGAGACAGAGAATGAGAGAGAAACAGAGAGAACGAGAGAAGAGAGACAGAGACACAAACACACATACACACACATACACACACAGAGAATGAGAGAGAAACAGAGAGAGAACGAGAGGAGAGAGACAGAGAACGAGAGAGACAGAGACACAAACACAGAAAGACAGAATGAGAGAGAAACAGAGAGAGAATGAGTAGACAGAGAGACAGAGAACGAGAGAGAGACAGAGACACAAACACACACACAGAACGAGAGACAGAGAATGAGAGAGAAACAGAGAGAGAACGAGAGGAGAGAGAGAACGAGAGAGACAGAGACACAAACACACACACACACAGAGACAGAGACAGAGACAGAGAGAAAATCAGACAAACTTGTGACTTAAGGAATACCACAAAATTGTTCTGCCCCAGCTACGGGCCACAACAAAAATAGAGAACAGACATGGATTGATGGCACGCAGTTCACAACAAATATCGAGCTTAACAGGCAAGATTCATATACAGGTAGTCCTCGATTTACGACAGTTCATTTAGTGACCGTTTGAAGTTACAACGGCTGTGGAAAAAGTGACTTTGGTCCATTTTTCACACTTCGGACCATGGCAGCATCTCCGCAGTCGGGTGATCAAAATTCGGGCGCTTGGCTATTTACGACGGTCGCAGTGCAGTGTCCCGCGGGGGGAAGGGGGGCATGTGATCCCTTTTTGTGACCTCCTGACAAGCGACGTCAATGGGGAAGCCAAATTCACTTAAAACAACTGGGTGACTCACTGAACAGCTGTCGTGATTCACTTAAGAACTGTGGCACAAAAAGTCGTAAAACGGGGCAAAACTCCCTTAACTGTCTTGCTTAGCCACAGAAACGCCGGGCTCCGTTGTGGTCGCAAGTCAAGGACTACCCGCATTGTCTTAACACAGCTCCGTGCTCTTCCTTTCTTTCTCTGTCACCGGCTTTAAAAGTTCCCTTTTTACTTTCCAGTGGCAACCAAGAGACGTAAAACTCGAGCCCAGCTAGTTTCAACTCTCCGAGGAAGAATGGAGAAATGTTGTAGTTAGTCCCCGACTTATAACCGTTCGATTAGCGACCATTCAAAGTTATAATGGCACTGAAAAAAGGGACTATTTTGAAGCCGGATTCGCTTAACAACCGTGTGTTGCTAACTTAACTGCTGGGAATTCAACTCAACAACCGTGGCAGGAAAAGTTGTAAACTAGGTCAAAATTCACTGAACTGCCTCGCCTTAGCAAGAGAAATGCTTTGGGCTCTGTTGTGGTCGTAAATCGAGGACTACCTGTCCTTGCAAACGGAGGGTGTCACCAATCTGGCCTGCTAGAGACGCTCTTGTCCTCTGCTGAATTCTCCATTGGGGGTGGGGGGGAAGCTGAATTTTAACCACATCCAGACGACTTGCCATCCCTTCCCCCTCAGCCTCAGCCATGCTGGGAGAAAGCAGCTAATAATATTAGGAGATACTACCTATAGCAGGGATGGCTAACCTTTTTGCCATCGTGTGCCAGGAGGGGGTGGGTGGGGGAGGATCGCGCGCGCGTGTGCCCACACCCATAACTCTATGTGCCCTGCCTCTCTAGGAGTCTCTGGAGGCTGGGGACAGCAAAAAATGTCACTTCCTGTCCAATTGGAAGTTGGGAAACGGGCCGTTTTGGGCCTCCAAAGGGATGGGGAAGGCTGTTTTCGCCCTCCCCAGATGCATAGAGAGAATCTGGAGACAGGTCAGAAAGAAAAACAGGCCTTCCCCCTCCCCTCCGGGCCCTCCAGAGGCAGGAAACATCCTGTTTCCCTACTTCTGGTGGGCCCAGAAGGCCTGAAAATCAACTGGCCACCACATGCATGCACGCCAGAGCTGAGCTGGTGTGCCCACTGATATGGCTACGTGTGCCACCTGTGGCACGCGTGCCATAGGTTCGCCATCACGGACCCATAGTATCTTAAAACTAAGACTGCAGCGTCTACAGAAATCAAAACAACCCGTTTATGGCTACGTCTGGGTTTTTTGGGGGGACGTCGCTTTACAAACCAGGTTACACTTTCCGCCGCTGAATTCCTTAAAGGGGATCATAGACCATGATTTATCAGATCAGCCAGCCCATCGCACGATGGTTTCACTCCTACGTAACTCACAACGCCCATTCTTTGTAGGAAGTATCGTGTTTCCCCAAAAATAAGACCCCGTCTTATATTTTTTGAACCCTGAAATAAGCGCTTGGCCTTATTGCCATACACTCAAAAGCCCAATTGGGCTTATTATCAGGGGAATGTCTTATTTTGTGGGAAACATGGTATCATGAACACATGTAGTTGTCGTTCAGAAGACAGGTTTAGTTTATCGGACGGCAGAGGTTCGGGGATGGGATCTCTTATTTCCCTCTGCCTTGAATCTACCCCACACCCTGCCTGTTATTAAGGCCCTATGTCTGCTGCCTGAATCAAACTGAACCCCTTGCAAGTTTATCTGATATCCGAAGGTCAATAGAAGCATCCAAAATTGAGGTAGGATGTGTACATAACATGGGGTTTCAACAGAAGAGAATGTTTGGGGTTGAACTGTGGGGAGCTTGCCGGCTTTTCTTGCAGACGTTTCATGAGCCAACTAGGGAATGCCATCAGTGCTCACTAAGGAAGGAGGTGTGCTGTTTATATGCTCCCTGTCACTGTTGGTGGGAATTCCTGAATTAGGTACTACCCTACCCCTCAATTAGGAGGCGCTCAGCAGTAATCAGCGCCCTGATAAGCAGAGATGAAGCCCAGAATTAGTTATCAGAGCAACTACCAAGCATGTGATCAAAGAACTACCGATTCAAGGAAACAAGTCAAATAGGAAAAACAGCCTAATTAAGGGAGCACCAAAACCACTTCTAACATTGACAGGACAAACCAACTTCGATATAAACAAAGAGGAAACCGTTCTAGTAGTGATGATGTTCCCTAGTTGGGTCATGAGACGTCTCCAAGAAAACAACCCAGCTCAGAGAATATCCCCACAGCCCTCTCCCCCCACCCCTTTGCAGGTCTCCCTCCCTTCCAGCTCTGATGATGTTCCCTAGTCGGGCCATGAGACGTCTGCCAGGAAAACAATCAAGCGCCCAGGACCCTCCAGCCCTTTTCTTCCTCTTCCTCTCCTCAAACCCTACTCCCATTCAGCCCTGATGATGTTCCCTAGTCGGGTCATGAGACGTTCCCCCCCCCCAAAAAAACCCCCACCCAGCTCCAAGGACCCCACAGTCCTCCTCTTCCTCCCCACCCCTCTCTGTCCTTCTCACAAACCCTCCTCCCATCTAGCACTGATGATGTTCCCTAGTTGGGTCACGAAACATCTGCAAGAAAACAACTAAGCTCGGAGAGAAACAAGGACCCCACAGTCCTCCTCCTCCTTTTCCTCTTCCTCCTCTACCTCTTTCTTCTTCTCATCCTCCTGCACTCCACAAATCCCACTCCCTTCTAGAACTGATAATGTTCCCTAGTCGGGTCATGAGACGTCTGCCAGGAAAACAACCAAGCTCAAAGAGCATCGACCCCATAGCCCTCCTCCTCCCTTCCAGCACTGATAATGTTCACTAGTTGGGTTATGAAACATCTGCAAGAAAATAACCAAGTCAGAGACCACCAACTACCCCACAGTTCTCCTCCTCCTCTTCTTCTAATACCTGATAATGTTCTCTAGTTGGGTCATGAGACGTCTGCCAGAAAAACTAGCAAGCCCAGAGAGCACCCAGGATCCCCTAACCCTCTTCTTCCTCCTCGCCCTTCCTCCTTCTATGCAAACCCCTCTTTCCCTTCTAGATGCTCCCTAATTGGATCATGAAATGTTTGCAAAAAATAAAAACAACCCCCCCACCCCACCCCATGCTCAGAGAGCACCAAGGAGCCCAAGTTTCTTCCCCTTCCTCCTCCTCTCTCTCCCCCTCCCTTCCAGCCCTGATGAAGTTCCTTAGTTGGATCATGAGACGTCTGCCAGGAAAACTACCAAGCCCAGAGACCACCAAGGACCCCACAGTCCTCCTCTTCCTCCCTCCCCCTCCTCCCTTCCAGCACTGATGATGTTCCCTAGTTGGGTTATGAAATGTCTGCAAGAAAACAGCCAAGCTCAGACACCACCCAGGACCCCACAGTCGTTCTCTAATACCTGATAATGTTACCTAGTCAGGTCATGAGACGTCTCAAAAAAAAAACCACCCAACCATGCTCCGAGAGCACCAAGGACCCCACAGTCCTCCTCTTCTTCCTCCGCCCCTTCCTTCCAGCAGTGATGAGGTTCCCTAGCTGGGTCATGAGACGTCTGGAAAACTACCACGCCCAGAGACCATCCAAGACCCCTCCCCCAGTCCTCCTCTTCCTCACAAACCCTCCTCCCTTCTAATTAATTCAATTTATAATCAATTCAATTGATATGCCGCCCCTCTCCGAAGACTCAGGGCTAGTACTGATGAGGTTCCCTAGTCGGGTCATGAGACGTCTGCAAGAAAACCACCAAGCTCAGAGACCACCCAGGACCCCACAGTTCCTCCTCCTCCTCCTCTAATACCTGATAATGTTACCTAGTCGGGTCATGAGACGCCTCCCAAGAAAACCACTCAGGACCCCTCAAATAAAAGGTGGGGGGGGGGAAGGAGGACTTGCTGCCTATTTTCAGGTAATATATTATATATATATATATATTATAATATGTATATATATATATATATATATATATATATATATATATATATATATATATATATATATATATATATATATAATAAAACTTATGATTATGATATAAAAGCTCACAGAGAAACCCTCCAGGTGGCCCCACCCCCACCTCTCCTCCCTCCCTCCCCCCGCAGAGCCCCTCCCTCCCTGCACTCTGCACGTCCTCAGAGGCGCCCTCGCCGGCCCCTCTACTCACGGTGCGGGCCTGCCGTCGCAGGAGGTAGAGCAGGAAGCTCCAGAGCTTGGCGGCGAAGGCCAGGAAGGCCCGGAGGCCGAGCAGGCACTGCGAGCGCATCATCCCGCCGGCGGGGCCCGCCGCGCCCCCGGCCCGGCCCAGCTCCGCCAGTTTCCAGCGGGGGACGGAAGAGGAGGAAGAGGAGGAGGAGGAGGACGGCAGGGCCCTCCGGTCAGCCCGTGCCCGCGGGCCCCGCCATCCCGGCTTCCCCCGCCGCCGCCTCCTCCTTCCCTCCCTCGTCCGCTCGCTCGTTCGGCTCCGCTCTCCCGCCTGAGGGGGAAGCGCTGCCCCCCCTCCCCCGCCGACGCTCGCCTCCGCTTTTCCACAGGGATCACTTCCGGAGCGAGCGGACCGAGCGCCCAGCGACTGCTTCCGGGGCGCCGGAGAAGGAGGGTGGGAGGAATGGCCACGCGCGTCCAATTAGAAGGCGAGGGAGGAGGAGTAGGCGGGGCCCGGAGTGCGCCGCGCATGCGCTCCCTCCGCTTTCTTAAAATTAAAAAAAAAAAAAAAAAAAAAAAAAGGAGCCCATCGAGGAATTTGAAAGCGTGAGGATAGGGGAGCCGGCCAGTCAGCGGCGAGGCTCAGACGCGCATGCGCCGTCAAGACACATTAAAAACCCAGAAGCGGAAGCGCATGCGCGGAGAGTTCCCGCTTTCTTTCCCTCACACAAAAGTTGAAATGCACAGACAAAAAAAAAAAATACAAAAAAAAAAAAACCCGATTTAAAATACGAAAAATTATGTCAAAGCATGAGCCAATTTTATGTTTTCCCGCTTCTTTCGTAGAGAGAGCCGGGGAAAGAACCAACTATGGAAAAGGGAGGTTGGGTTTATTTATTTTTTTGATACGGAGCTGGATATTTAAGGACGGTGGGCAACACTGCAGGGTTGTTGTGAAGTGGTTTCTTTTCCCCCCACCCCCACCCCCAAATATGAACAAGGCATTTTTAGGTTTTATTTTCTCCTCAGTCCTGGAGTTGGAGCCTCTCCAAAGCTGCCTTGAAATCTAGTCATTAAGAGTTATGAAGCGATTTCTGCTTTTTTTTGGTCCATTTAAAAAAAAACAGAAT